>OU343051.1:28046134-28646134 GCA_910593695.2 Ocypus olens | reverse complement strand
TACCATCCAATTATTTTTTTCCAGTAATGAATTACCAGGCTTAATACACTTACCGTGGATCAATAATGATATTGGTAGCTTCTTTCAGGGAAGTAGGTAGTGCGGGGTGTGTAAACCTGCACGCCCTTTCCAATTTACCCTTCACTCAATCGTAACTTTTAATTTCAGCAGCTCCTTCTATATCATCTGCGGCGTTATCCATAAAAAAAATCCGTGGTTTGTCGTGCGCACTTAATTTCGAATTTCAACTTTTTCAAGTCAGCCGGATTTGCCTCGTAATTGTGATCTTTGGTCACTTGCAGCAACACTTCATTATGAAGTATTGCTCTGCCAGGACACATTCTCCTACCACGGCATCTTAAGTAATTCTTGGTATTACGTTTCCTGTCGGAAACGTAAACATATCCCTCGTGGAGATGGAGATAATAAAAATTACCATAAATACTAGTGATAATTTCCATTGTTAACTCGAACCTAAACATTACAATAGTCTTAGCTAATTACATGAATGTAATAAAATAGAAGTATTGCATAAGATTGCTACTAACAAACACAACTTATACCCAAAGTATAGCTACTTAAACTGTGACTGTTACTACAAACGTGAATGGCAATCTATATGCGACTGTTCTGTACCGGTTGGCCCAAATATGTTTTATAGGCTATCTCGGTAACCTCAAAAGTTAGAAAAAAATATGATATACATGCTATGACCTATTTTTTTTAAAATAATAACATCCTTTAGAAAATACTGCCAAAGATGTCATATCTCGCAAAATACGGTAGCTGTTAAAAATCAAAGAACGTGACTGAATGGAATAAAGAAAACTATAAATATTTCTTCTAAGAATAATATAAACAAAATATCAACAATAACCTTATATATCCCACCCAAACTTGCAAATACCTAGGCATAACATTTGTCAGTAAACTAAAATTTAATTACCATTAATAATACCCACACCCAAGTAAAAATCAAAAATAGGGATAATCTACACGTGACGATATTCTTTCAAAAATTCTAAGCAGCTTACCTTAATTCTAAAATGTCGTACCATGCTTCCTGGGTCTTCACGAGGTCCTTAAAATTTGAACATCCAGTAGTTAAATATGCGTTATTATTCGTTATTAACTTACAGAAAACCCTGCAATTACGATAGTATGACTAGTTTGAAAATTATTTGTTAGCGTGTGCTGTCTTTCTATGTCAAACTTGTATTTTTAACACTTCTTAATTCGTATTATTTTATGTAAAAATACGTTCGGCAACGTGACACCCGCTTATGTCACTTTGACACAAATAATTCATTCAAACTTGCTAGTTCCAAGTTTGTGCCAATTCTGCTTTTCTCATTATTATCAGTTTGTATTAGTGCCCGCGTTTCAGGTTATTTGCGTTTCTGTGTTATTTTCGTTTTGTTTTGTACAATTACAATGGATTTTACTATTTACTCGTAATATGTTTTAGCTTGCATTTGTAAATAAACCCCACTCTATCTATCTATTACCTTCTATTCTGAACCATGAGATTATTGATAAACAGGACACCTCGTGAATGCTATGTTGCCAAATGTACATTTCTTTTAAATGGCTCCTGATGGCCTATGAGGCATGGTAGAACATGTTTTCATCGACATTTTCGATTCAGAATTTCAGGAAGAACATCGCTACGTGCAGATTATCCGCCAATTTATACACACCCGATATATAGCGTTTATAGACCTACAGTGAGATCAGAGAAAATAGTTGGCAGCACATTTTCTGAAAATAGGAATAATCATTCACGTAAGGGTGGATATACACTAGAGCATTTTTTCGAGCATTTCTATGTAATGTAACGTTCTAACGAATGGTGCAATACAGGAAAATGCTCAGTTTCAAAAGCATGAACTCTATCCTGTGAATGCTCGGCGCTCTGTTCGGTGCAATGCTCACATAAAATGACATGGTTCCGGTATTTTTCAATAAACGATAAAGTTTTCTTCCCTATCCCACGACATAGTTGAATTGAACGTCGCCGGCGCTCGCGTTAAGGCTCGACGAAATGTTACACCAATACGCTCTTTGGTTTGTACAATTTAGTTTGTAACAAAACGGCGAGCATGTTCGACGTCTGGTTCGTGAGGGTGATACACTAGAGCATATCATAGAGCGGCTGGTTGTTCTGTTACAAGTAAATGCTCTAGTCTATACTCACCCTAATGTTATGTTGGCTGTCTCAATTATTTCAGTGCAGTGCATGTGCATTTGATTTATTTTGACGTCTTATCTTTTTTGGCGTTACTTGCTTTAAAACAATCTTTAAAAGAAGTAACCTCAAAAAACCACAAGATGTCAAAATAGACCAAATTATGTACTGCACTGATCCAGGCAGCCAAGATAATATGTGAATTACAGTGATTTTGTATAAAATCACTGGTTAATTATTGTTCCTATTTTCAGAAAATATGCTGCCAACTATTTTCGACTTTCTGATCTCACTGTAGAAAAGGCTTACGACAGAGTACCTAAAAATCCTAACAGCGAGGAAAGTAAAGCAGAGTTTATACGAAGCCAGTAATGCTGGCGCCAGTCCAGCAGACAAGCAAACGACTTTGGATAAGAAAATGGTTAAGCGATAGACCTATAACTGGAGCTTCTGCCTTGTTGCTGAAACAACTAAGATTAGAAGATCCTTCTGAGTACAGGTTGGCGTTGCGGGTTACTGCTGAAAACGTTGATGAGTTACTTTCACTTATACAGAGCTCGATTCAGCGCCAAGACACTCTGATGAGAGAAAATAAAATTAGAAGTAACGTTATCGTTCTTAGCAACTGGAATGAGTTATCGAAGCCTGAGCCATTTTTACCGTGTTTCCAAACCATCTATATCACAATTCATACCAGAAGTTTGTCGAACAATTTATGAAGCATTAAAACAGTTTATTAAGGTAAGTGCTTATTTATTTACTTAAAATTGAAATAATAAGGCACAAATTGTTTCAAAATACAACAAACATGTGATATTAAGCGTTATTGAAGGCGTGTTGAATGACATTACAGTTGTCTACGCTTTCGCCGTAACTGTCATAATTATATGGAGTTTCTGGGGATAATACACTATTAGTGGTATACTGGGAACACGAAGAAGAACATGCCGATGAACTGGGCTCTGTAGGTGCAGCTCGGAAGAACTTGTGTAGAATTCCAACGTATTTTGCAATTGCTGAACCGATTGTTGCTTTGATAAGAATACGCATTCTTGGCTCGTATATCTGTAAGCCTGCATTGAGTCAATATACTCTGTATCTTTTCCTTAGCAATGACTGCCTGTTCCTCTGTCAATTTTTTCAATTATGCCGAGACGCTTTTTCCAAATAGATCTAGATATGTTTCTTCGTCGCATGTGTTGTCGTTAATTTCTCTTCAGTCATTTATCATTTTAGATATTTGTGATAACTTGCTCCGCTTAGGTTTTGTGGGTGGGGTAAATCGTGGTGTCTCTTCTGCAGACTCATTTTCTAACCCATTTTCAGTGCGTGGAACCAACGACGGTCCTGGATCATTGCTATTCGATGATCCTGGTTCATTGCTATTTGGGGTATCCATGTTATCCTGTAATTAAACAAAATAAATTAATGTAATTGTAATGTTATAGTATTTTTGTGGCTAAAAATGATATTAAATAGGCCGCTTTAACTACTACCCTTTTTTACAGGTGCCAAATACAGAAGAATGGAAAAAAATCGAAAGGGGGTTTAAAACACGATGGAATTTCCCGTTGTGTTATGGTTCTATAGACGGAAAACATGTGACAATTAAAGCTCCTCCTAAAAGTGGAAGTTTATACTTCAATTATAAAAAAGAAAACAAGCAGCGTCGTATTGTTAGCTATTGCCGATCACGATTACTGTTTTTCGTACATAGATGTCGGCGCGTGTGGTAGCGCATCTGATGAATTTTTAAGAATTGTTCGATTTACCAAGACCTGGAAAATAACTTATTACCTGACAACGGAGTCATCGTGGGAGATGCGGCATTTTCACTAAAGACTTATTTAATGAAGCCGTATCCAGGTGTATACCTCAGTACAGAAGAAAACGTTTTTAACTACAGGTTGTCTCGGGCAAGACGCATAATCGAAAATGTATTTGGAATCTTAGTTAGTAGATTCCGGGTATTAGAAAAGCCAATACTAACTAACTTGGAAACAGTGGATGCAATCGTTTGTGCTTGTTGTGCCCTTCATAATTGGCTACGAAAGAAATCAAAGTCTTACATCACCGCTACTTGTGTTGATAGGGAAGATGAACAGGGAAATTTTCTGACCGGTTGATGGAGGAGCCAAATCCATGCCCTACAGAGTATTGGCAATCAAGGTAGCAATCATTCAGCAGAAATAGCAAGAAAGAAAAGAGAAGTTTTGAAAAATATGTTTAATAACGAGTTCCTTGGCAATTAAATAGCATACATTAACAATCGACTTCGAAAATCAACATTGAAACGGACATATATACATACAAACATACATACATACAGATCAAACACATGACCTTATTTTGTTGTAGTATGCGTACCTGACGAGTAGTTGTATATCTGACAAAACGCGTGTCTGTAAGTGGCTTTATAATTTTGCTTAAATGTAATTTTCGTTTAAAATAAATAATAATGTGATTTTACTTACTATGGTTTTTCTCCTTATAGAAATCGGCTTTACAAACGAATCATATTCATCAAACCATTTTGCCTTTGGCTTATAAACGCTGGGGCCCAGATCTTGTAGATTTTTCGATTTTGTCGAGTTCCAAGTAGTACGTATTTCGAATACTTTTGATTTTTGATTTAACTTCACCGATAGTCAGTTCTTCTATATTCATTCCTACACGAAGTTGTTCTAGTGCCGAAGCTCGCATTTCTTTATTTTTGTATGCAGCACAACGCTTATCCCACAAGCATTCGTGCTCTCTATAAAGTTGTACGAATTTTAAAGTATCCTCTTCGTTGAATTTTCTCAGCATTTTGTCGTAGAAATTCCACACTGTACGGACGTTCGCCAGTGACTGGCGAGATGCGTCTACATGTGTCCGCAGCGCTGGCGCGGGGGTCGAGGGGTATGCGGGCGCAGGTCACTGGCTAGAAAAATAGACGGGCGCTCTATTCTCGCCAGCGTTGGCAGCCAGTGCTGGTTTGGCTTGAAAAACGGTTTACACTAGGCACATACCAAGCCAGCGCTGGCTGCCAGTCTTATTGGCAGCCAGTGTTGGCTTCGTGTAAACTATGCATAAGCGTAAGCTTTGCACTGTTTCTGTTGCGAGTTGGAACGGTTTTGGTACAGTTTTGCGTATCAATTATAACCCTATTTTTAAAGATTGTTAGCAAACAGTGGCTTTTCGATTCCAATAAAAATGGAGAGTGAACTTTTTCTTGGTAAGAATAATAATACGATGTTTTATATTTCTCTTTTTTTTGAGAAGGAACATTTGCACTTGTAAATGCAATATTTTTTTGCGTTAAGAATTAATTACTAAACAATATTTTTAAATTTAAGAATGTGCAATAGAAGATGAGCCGATGGAGTAAGAATGATTCGAAAATTTTAATAGATTACAAACAATAAAAACTATTGATTGGATCATTTAAAATTAAAAATGCAAAAATGCTGTGTGAAAATTTGCTACATATTTACAAGAATCCAATATACAAGTGTCCAGCAATAATTGCTTATATCGATGGCGAGTTCTTGAACGAAACTACAAAAGAAAACTGGTAAGCTATTTTTTATACATTTTTAAGGTATTCAAAGTAAATAATAAATAAATCATTCCTACTACAACAATACAGACATTGAAAAAAGCTTTACTGGTTAATGTGAATGGTTTTGCACTTAAATGACTTCCTTTTTTGTTATTAATCAGTGTATTATATATTAGGCAGAGGTCGTAAATTTTTTGAATATGCAGAAGAAATAGCAGACATTTTTGGCAAAAAAATAACGTCTGTCCTAAAATGTTATTTTCTACAAACACAATAGACAATTTAAATGAAAACGTTGACCAGAATGAGGAAACAGAAGTTGAAAAAGAAAATGTTGAAATAGTACAACGAAGAGTGTTGAAAAGAATTGCAAGTACATTGGAAAAGATCCGGATGGACAGAAAAGAGTATTATCGTGAAAGTTTGGAATTAGGAAAGAAAAAATTGGAAGAGATACAAAGACGAAACACATTAATAGAACAACGAAATACTATTTTGAAAAACAAAATTTGCAATTGTGAAAGTAGTAATGTGTTGATGTAACTTTTCATGTTATTTTCCTATTTTTAGGACAGTGGTTACCAAATAAGAAATGTTTAGTTCCTAGTCTAAAAGTCCCTAATTTTATTTTTGTGTTTAATTAAACAATGCAATACTATTACAAGAGAAAAATGTGCAATTGGCAAAACAGAAATGTGTTGACGTAACAATAAAATAAATGGCTAGCTAAGAACAGAAGTGATCCAAGTAACATTTAGGTCTTATTGAGATAATGAGCAAAACGCGTTTTCATGATTATTAAAATTGAGGCTAATTTATTTGTTACAATATGTTTATAATATGATATTTACTAACTTAACTTAGTCTTTACTAGAAGATCTTTTTGACACATCCAATATTTAACAGGTAAAATGACACTTTTATGAACTTGGATCACTTTTGCAATTATTAAAACACAATATATGGTATTTCAGAAATGAAATAAAAGAGCTTTTATTTGAAAATAACTTTATTAATAATAAATTGACAATGCGTAATTATTCACATTCATCACCCTCTACATTTGGGAGCACATCCTCCTCTTCATTTTCAGCTGCATTGTTTCTCCTATTAGGCTAGGCGCAAAATGAGACGCAGTTTGGTGAGGTAACGCAGCGTCAGTCACGGCGAGATTTTGTGAATCAAAGAAATGAATACAACTGCGCAAATTGATTCGCAGTGTGACGTGACGCAGGTTTAGCTTAGGTGAGCCCTGCGGAACGCAGTGTTTAAACCGCAGTTTCTTGTATATTCACGGCGCGTCTATAGTAAAAAAAATGGAAGAAAAACTGATTGAAGCCGTGCGGGTTCGGCAAGTTTTGTACGATACCAGCCATGCAGACTATATGAGAACAAAACTAAAAACTGAAAAGTGGGAGGAAATCGCTAAAGAAATTGGAATGAAAAATGGTAAGTTTATTTATTTATTTTAAATAGTATATATCTCAGTATTTCCCTCTAGCAACACTTTCCCTCTGCCAAGGTACCGCGCCCGCGGTGTTGAAATAATTTGTAAACTTTTGTCGAATCTCAAAAGCTTTCTGTGTACTTCGTGCATTGCTCGGATGCAATGGGAGCAGCTGATCTTCCGGCATGTCTTCGATTTCTTCCACTTCACTGTGAGGTACTGAATATTTCCTTAAATAATTGTGCAATACACATGATGCCTTCACAACATCAATGACACTTTCTACTTTAATCTCAAAAGGTGCTCGGAAAACTCGAAATCGCGAGGCAAATATACCAAAAGCGCATTCAACAGTTTGGCGTGCTCGCGACAGTCTGTAATTGAAGACCTTGTTCTCATAATTATCTGTGACACTTCGTTTAGGATAAGGTCGCATCAAATTCTCAGATAAGGGAAAGGCCTCATCTCCTACAAACACATATGGTATTGGGTCCGCAAGTGAAGGCAGTACAGTAGGTGCTGGAAGAAGTAAAGTTTGCTTCAGCATTTTCTTTGCCAAAACGCTTGTATGGAAAACATTTCCATCACTAAATCTTCCTTGTGATCCTACATCAATGGTGATGAATTTATAATCTGCGTCGACAACAGCCATTAACACAATGGAGAAAGTATGTTTATAATTGATATAAGAGGATCCACTTTTACCAGGCTTTTTAATGACCACATGTTTACCGTCAATGGCACCAATGCAATGTGGAAATTGCCATTTATTCTCAAATAAAACTGCAACAGATTTCCACTGTTCTCCAGTTGGTTCTGGTAAATATACTTGTTGCATCAACTTCCAAATTGCTTTAGATACATCTCGCACAATGTTGGAGACTGTCCGATCACCCATTCTGTAGCTGTACCCCATACTTTGGTAGCTGTTTCCTGTGGCCAAGTATCTGAAATAAAATAATCTGTTTAAAAAAAACTTAATAATGTTTTTCAAAGTTTGTAATAGTAGTTTATATAACAGGTGCCGGTCTGTCTGTCTGTCGGTCTGGATATTACATACATCATTACGACCCAATACGAGGGAAGTTCCGGGAATCTCATTCTGATTTTTTTATGAAGGGGTATATTATCAGGACTCTAAAATTAAATCATTGTTATAGGATCGGAAGCAAAATCGTTGTGGGAAAAACTACGACATTCGTTGAGAGATGCGATTCGAAGACAGCAAAAATGTTTGAAAAGTGGAGCACCTGCGGAAGTTATAAAAGAATGGAAATTTCAAAAACAGATGGGATTTCTGCAGCCTTATATGGCCAATAAATCAAGAGAAGGCAACCTCCTAGAACACAGTGAAACTGAAAACCAAACACAAGATTTTGAAACAGATGTAGAACCTGCAGAGCGAGACAATGAAAATATAGAACAAGTGAACACGCAGCAGTCAGTCGAAAATGTAGAGGATGAATCCCAACCACAGACACTTTCAGAAACTGTTCCTACAATGTTAGCTACAACGCCGAAGTCACTTGCACCCCCTAGAAAAAAAATGAAGAAAGATAATGTCACTACACTACTTAAAGAAAGTATTGAGAAACATGACGAAAGAATTAAAGCAAGAACGGAAGATAGACAAAAAGTGCTACAGGAATTACAAACGAAACAAAATGATCCCCTATATCACTTTTTTATGGCGATGTACCATTCTACTCAAAGAATGCCACCCTCATATCAACACCTTATTAGAAATCGCCTGTTCAATGAAGTTTCACAAGCCGAGGGCAAATTACTGGGCATTTCTGACCAGCAACAGCCTATGCATGCTGTCCAGCCGCAGCTCAGCTTTGTCCACCAGCAGCCCTACTACCAGACGCTTCACCCTCCTCCAGCCAATTCATCCAGTAGCAGACCATCAACATCAGCCAGTTATTATTCGGATAATTCACTCCTAAACCCCTCTGATATGCATCTCGAACAAGACAAAAATTCCACAGCCTCCAACCGACAAGAGTTGATTGATATGATTAATAATTTCACAGATAAATAACTTGGTTAACAGAGTGAAATAATGAAAATTATTAAACTTACCTTAGAAATACAGCTAGTTTTTCTTCAGTCCCGATGGGCCTTGTAGCGTTACATCCTTCTGCGTCAATTTCTTTCTTGATGATCTCATGCACTTCTCTAAACTGGTCACGATTTAGTCGAAAATAATTTTTAAACTGTTCGTTGTTCAATTCTTTACTTAGAAGAAATTCTCCGTGACTATTTCTTTTTTTTTAAGTGCAAACTTCTCGCTGCCTTTCTATTAGTAGTTTGGGGGAAAAAGTGTACCAGTTCCGACACGAACTCATCTTTCGAATCAGATTCAGAACTAATGTCAAACTCAAGTGCAATAGCTATTTCCATTGTTCTATGGGCCTACAGCAGAACTGCGTTCTATTTTTCACAACCAACTGCGATCTAATTTGCGCGGTTCCCACGCTAGCAGTTACCTCCCACAAAAATCTCGCCGTGACTCACGCTGCGTCACCTCACCAAACTGCGTCTCATTTTGCGCCTAGCCTTAAGGTGTGGTAAGTTTAAATAAAACTGATGATGACAGGGTGGCACGTAGTGTAGCATTTTCTTTAAGTCCTGCATTTTTAGGTGTGTAAGTGGCTTAGTAAATGTTTTTTTTCTGTTGGTGTAAAAGACTAGGGTATTTGAAAATAGATCTCTATTCCCTCGTTTGTCTAAGTCTGAAACGTCGTAATCTTCTGAGTAGTTGTCATTGAAATAGATTCTACTATCTCCTTTACAAAATTTTATTTTTCTCATTTTAGAAATTAGGATACGATTCCCGTTAGCACGTTGTCCTTTTTTGTTCATTATGTTTTCTAACCCAGTAAAATCAAGGAACTTCCCAACCATATCCGTCACAATGAATGGTTTTCTCTTCCTACAATTACGAATCAAGTAAATCCATTCTTGTGGAGTGTATACGTACGGCTGTTTCTTTTGAACTTTAGAAATATCTGAAAAATCAGTGTCGTTGGGCAGAAAAGAATGACCACTAACAAGATAACACACAGTAATCTCTGATATGTATTCAACAATATTAACCATGTAAATCATAAAGAAAAACAGGTTCCAATTACGGTTTTGTCCCGTACAAGAGTCACTGAATATATATACCGATGTTACATTGTCGGAAATTTTATGCAGAATGTTGTAGTAAAGACATGATATAATTTCTTGGGACCCCCTGCCTGCGGCTGTTTCATACCACATGTTCATGTTAATCTTTTCACCATCAGGTAAATAGAGATGAGTCCCAAAGTTCAAAGTGTGTAACTGTCTGAGATAATAAACCTCACCTGTTTGTATGAAGGGTGTTAGAAGAGTACGTTGTAAGTCAAATGTGATCAAGCATGACGAGTCATTACTCAACACTTTGTCTTTGTATGAATTCATCAGTGATCTGGCCCTTTCAGCTAAAGCATGATGTTTCTTTTGCTTTGATTTGATCTGCAGACATTTTTCAATATCTTGTTCATTTTTAATGTCTATTCGAAATATATATGTTTTGCATGTGTCCTTCTTTGGAATGTAAAAATGCAAGTTGTAGGTATTGAAAATGGTTCTCTAATAACTTTTTTTAACGGGATCTTTGCCAGCTGTTCTACATTTTTCAACATAAGATGAATAAAGTTTTTGCAGATTTAAACTTACTAGATATTGGCGGTTAGACGATCTTTCACCATAGTGGCTCACATAACGAGGAATACTCTCAATGTGTTGCTTTACAAATTCCTTAACGTCGTCTGGGATTTTATTCAGAGACACTTGTTTATCTCTCTGATCTGGTGAGGGTATGTTTGTTTCTGGCTCTCTCTTTTTTGTAAGGGCATAATCTAACCTTTTATTAGATATTTGGTGAACTTTAAGAAACAAGGACTTACAAACCTTATTCTCACCGACAAAGAAACTTCGGGTGTGTTGCTTATGACTGGGTTCTCCAAGGACGCGTTTTTTTCGTCTCAGAGGCAAACTTATTTTCACAGTAGCACATAACCATGCAGTTTGTCCATTCCAGTCCATGGCATAGAATTTAGAGTGAACATTCTCTTGCACTCTTGTAGAAACATAATCACTACACTTCCTTTTGCACGCACATAAAATAGAAGTAAAATGTTTTGCTGGTATTGTTTTTCCAGAATAACTGACATACTGTTCACCTTTGTTTCGTTTTTGTTTAATAACTTTTCTCTTCCACATATTCTCATTTCTGCGTTTTCGATTTCTCACAACTTCTTCTGATTGCCCCATATTTTGTGAACTTGATGAAGTTCCTGCTCGACTTGTGGTGGGTCTGTTTTTAATATTATTAATATCTTCATTTTCATCTTCAGATTCCGATTCTTCTGATGGATGTTTGGGGGGTTTACGGGCTTGTCGTTGAATTGACAAGTTTTAATCTCCAGTTTTAAGTATTTATTCGCTATTCACACAAGATACAAGATAACCTAGGTCGTGAGCCGGGGTGTCGATTGACTTGTCTCCCTCCTACGGTTGGTTCGGACGGGGAAACGGCGGGGGTCTGTCAGGTGCACCTTCCGGAGGCTGACGCCGTGGTAGGTCCTCCTAGGCGGGAGGTCGATGGCGGTGAGTCGATAGGATGCAAGCCGGGGGGCCTCGCGTCCGAGGGGGGCGAATTGGCGGCGTAACTGCTCGGTCGGCGACGGCGGGAGCGGAGAGACGGCTCTGGGAGGCGGCGTGCAGTGGCGTTGTACGGATGGCCTGTTCTTCGGTGAGCGTGGGTAGACCAGTGGTTTCTTGGGGGATCCGTGGCGTGGCCTCGTCGATCGGGAGGTAGGCTGTGGTTTCACGGGGGTCGCCTTCAGCGGGGAAACGATGACTGGGAGCTTCGGACGTCGGAGGAACTCTCTGCATACATTTCGGTGTAGTCGGCGGGCAGCGGCTGGGGTCGTGTAGGCTCGTGTCGCACTACGGGGGATGGAGTTGGGTTTCGCTGGTGCAGGCTCGTATCGCGCTGCGGGTCGAGGAGAGCTAAGGCGAGCAGGTTCAATATCACGCTGTAGGCCAGAGGAGAGAGCAGGTTCAAGATCACTCTGCTGTCTGTCTTCTTGTCCTGGCGTTTGGGGTTTTATACCCTTTTTGGCCGCTTTGGCCGGGGTGGCGGCGTGCGCGCGTCACGCAAGTTGGAAGGGGCGCGCGGGCGTCGCGCGTGGTAGGAAGGGCGCGCAGTGCCGTGCGCGGTTCCAGTGGCGTCGGCGTGGGGTGGCCTGTGGGGCTGCTTGAGCCGCCACAGATGATATGATTCACTACTGTCACTGTAAGGATCTGGTTGTGATTCTGAAAATTGGTGTTCAAATATTACATTTTCAGAATCAGGAACAACGTCCTTGGGACCCACTAAAAAATATTACACAATATTATCAGATTCTAGTTCATTATTGAGACAGAATAACAATGACAACAATTAAAACTTATATACCTGCTATTTCAGTAACATTATTGATATCTTCAGCAGCGTTAGACACCACATCCCTTGAAATTTCTAAAATAATAAAAATAAACAGCCCTAAAACATAAACACTTGAAAATAAACTCACCGATTGTTGGGACGGCATTATTCAAAGTAGGCCGATCTGAGTTTTCAACTAAAGCAGCTTGTAATGCTAAAGCAACTAATTTTTTAGACCGAGATAACATTTTCACAATTTTAAGAACACGATTTGGACGAGTTTAATGTGAAAATGCCATGTGCTTGTGAGTGCGACCGAAGACGGTGCGGAAAAATGACGCTAATATGCGCGCGCTTGTTCAGTCTCTGATAAAATCAACAGTGAAGTGATCCAAATAGCATTCAAGTAACTTAGATCACATCTGCACTAATACTTTTATATTTCTAGGACAGTGCAAAAATGTCACTATTAGAAATTTGTTGACCACAGTGCTCACCAGAACTTGGATTACTTTTGCACCAACTAAGTTGATGACAAAGAAGTCTAAACAGCAACATAACTCAGTTTTTGTAAAAATGTTACTTGGATCACTTCTGTTCTTAACTAGCCAAATGTTTTGTTCGTAATATTTTAATAGTCCCTAAGTTTATTTTTGTGTTGTTAAATAATTAGTTTGTTTTAATTTTGGTATCATTGTGTATTATGAATTATATTTTATCCAAAAAGTATTTAGTATTTATTATTATAGAGTTAAATTTTGTTCGAGAACTTTTAGTATTTTACTACTAATTAATTGAATCGCTCAGTGTAGAAAGTGCAGAATCAATAATTTGCAGCTAAAGGAAATGAAAAAACAAAAATACATTTTTCAATCTTCTACGTCAGTTTTTGTGCAATATATACATACATTTACCTAAAATTATGTTTCTACCTTCTATGAAGTGAACAATCTGGCTCAGGACAAATATACATATTTCGACTAGTGTGGTTTATGCACTCGGCATAAATTTATATGCAAATATAAAGTTGACGTGCCTATCATTTCATATTTAAAGATTATGTTCACCAAATCCATACTTCTCGTCCGGATAAAGGAAAACAGTTTGCAGGAGGTAAATAACACATTTAATGTAACTTGTGGGACGGTTGGGTTGTCGTTTAGCCAGAGTTTATTTGAGTAGTGTGTCTAGAGTAATTTATTCACAATAATATGTACAGAGTGGTTAAAATATGGACAGGATCTTCGCGTTGTGGCGGTGATCTCCTCCTGGAGGTGTGGGCGGAGAAAAAGGCTTGCTTGGTTCCACCGTCCGTAGGTCGCGACGCTGAGTCCTTCCGTGAGGGCCTTTTGGTGGCGGCAACCGGGGGTGCTAGACTTCGGATGTCGCCGTTGTCGTGATGAATGGAGTCCCTCCGGGACTTAGGCAAGCGCATTTGTGGTGAACGGTTGTGTGGCTGCAATGAGCGTACAGCGTAAGAGCTCAACTTTGGACTTGCAAGTGTTCTGACCTCTCAGGGTGCGGAAACAGCTTCAAGTTGGAGAGTTGGTGGTGCTCTGTTGATCTTTTGCGGTGCATTCCCTTATATTATTGCCTTGTCCCCCGTCGGTTTCCTCGCTAGCGCGACGGTGGCGCAAGCGGAGAGGGTAGTACGGAGCGCTTTGGTACTAATGGCAGTTGCCGTGTACGTGCCCCGTTACAAACTTTAATTTATTTCCATTACTTTACATTTATAAATTGTTTGCGATTGTATCGCGAACCGCACGAGCTATCGCATCTTCAGGTTCATCATCCTCAATATAATTATCCTGAAGTAGCATATTCGGGTTTGGCGCGTCTTCATTGCCCACAACAAAGAAGTCCTCAATTGCTATGTTGTGCAGAACACATGCTGCTCTTATAAAGTGGGTAATCAGTCTAACACTCCCTAATCTTAAGTGGTACATATGTCGAAATTTTTGTTTTATTATACCGAAACAATGTTCAATTATGTAACGATTTTTTGACAGTTTAATATTGTAATTTACTTGTCCTCTGGTTAAGTTTCCCCTATCTTTATATGGGGTAAGTAAATTTCCCAGTAATGGGTACCCACTATTGCCCAACAAAAAATATCTTCCACATTTAAATTGTAAATTATTTCCTAGTGGGGAATTCCTAAAAAACCCTGCTGTCATGTACAGATCCGGGGTACCCTATAAATACTAGTGCTACGAATTTTTATGATTTGAGTATTCGAATATTCGTTCAACAAATGATTCGAATACTCGAATTATTCGAATATATTCGACTATATCCCGCCAAACGTAGCATGCCGAAATTCGAATGAATTAGAACCAACCAGATTCTATATATGTAACTTCTGTTTTCAGGAAACATATCATGTAGAGTTCGAACGCGGCTTTGTGATTGGTTCTCTACATGTTTCAGCACATCATTGGTTAAAAAAAACAATGTTAAAAGTCAAACGTCAGTTTGCGGGTAGAGCGCTATTAAAATTAACGAAAACTCCGCATTGAAAGTGTTTCTCTTGAAGTAATTCAAGAAAAAGGGAAAGAGGCCCAACCAAAAAGTTTGAGCGGAGTCACTAACATGACCTGTACTCGGAAAGTCATTTCTACAATATTGGAAAACAGGGCACATAACGTGCGAAACGCGAACGGTACGTACTGTAAAGAAAATGTAAACTCCATATGGAATACCAGTAATTAATAATTTAGTGCAAGAGAAGTACGTTTCCGATTTTCAAATTATGTTTGATCCGTTTAAAAATGTAAAATTCAAACCGGCACTACACGCCCGCGTTGACAGTAAATGTCATTCTATTTTGTTGTAATATTTGTGTTGGGATATAGACTGATAAATTGCTCTCGTGCATTGTAAATTATCGCAAGTTTGCACTCTTTCGACAAACTCAGTCGAACAATACGACTTCGTTTGTCGAAATCGCACAAACTTGTTACCGATAATTTCCAATGCACTTGTGCAATTACTGTTGAATACAGTCCCTGCTCACATTATTATAGTCACTCATCAAATTTAAGTTTTTTGAAGAATTTGAGTGTTTAAGTACCTTAAAATTTTAGTAAATTGTAATAAATATGATGTCACTTAGATGTAATTGTTTGATATATATTTTATTCAACAATGTAAGATGATACAAAAAAATAATTAATATTTAGTTAAACCACCTTTGGCTTTAATTACTGCAGCAACTCTCCTCGGCATGCTGTCAATGCAGTTTAAAGCAATTTGTTTTAATTGGTCATTGTGATTCCAATGAAATATTATCCGCTCTACGAGCTGGACTTTTGTTGTGATGTTTTCTTTCGCGAGTTCCCTCTTCAAACACTCCCAAACATTTTCAATTGGGTCCATATCCGGAGAGTTGCCCGGCCAAGGCAAAAGGGGAATATTTTCTTCTTCAAGGAACTTTCTAATAGATTTTGCAGTGTGACAAGGTGCCCCATCCTGCATGAACACCTTTCTACCATCTCCAAACCATTCCTCCATTTGTGGAATGAGTTTTGTTTGTAACACCCTTCGGTATTGGTCTTGGCGCATCGTTTCTTCGACAACGTACAATCGTCCAAGACCTTTACTGCTAATCACAGACCATACCATCACAGACGGCGGATGCTTCACTGTCCGTATTACACAGTCTTTGTGATATTTCTCCCCTGGGCGGCGCCTGACAAATTGTGCCTTGTCGTTCATCACCTGGAACGTTGACTCATCACTGAAGCAAGTCTGTAAACGGACAAAAAAATTAACAAATGCAAAATTAAATGATTTGAAACAACTTACTAGTCTCCAGTCTTCAAGGTTTAAGTCTTTGTGGGCATTGGCCCATTTCAGCCTCTTTTGGACCATGGCAGGTGTCAATTTAGGCTTTTTAATGGGTCTTCGACATTTGAACCCAAGATCGTAAGTATTTCTCCGTACTGTAGCGACTGATACGCTGCACCCAGCTTCCTCGAATTTTTTCTTTATTGTCAGATGGCTTGCTCTTCGATTTTCTATGATAATTTTTCTCAATATTCGTTTCCCCCTTGAAGTTACAATAGCTTTTCTACCACATCTTCCTTTCCGAGCAGTATCGGAAGACTCGTTTAATTCAATTTTTTTATTAATCTGCCATACAGACCCTTGTGATACCCCACATTTTGCGGCAATTTGTCGCTGGCTCAGTTCAGTATTATTTAACAATGTTCTAATAGCACACTTTTGTTCCGAGGTAACTTAACTTTCCCATCTAAAAAAATATCGGGTTAAGTTTTGACATTAAATTTTCTAAAACATGCTTCAAAATATAAATAAATATTTTTTTATACTATACTTGATGTCAGTAATCACTCACCTTGATCAAAAATCTACGAAAACACAATAAATTCCAACTTTAAAACATTACACAGTAACACCATGACAGCTTAACCTCAACAGAGTATTGACCATTATTGACATAAAATCAAATATCTTCAATACCAACAGAATTATGGCTCTAAATTTCTAATATATCATTAGGCAACATTTTAACATTACAAATGTATAAAGTTGCCTACATTATTCATTGATATTTTCATTTAATTTGAAAAAAATCAAAATTTGATGAGTGACTATAATAAAGTGAGCAGGGACTGTATTCGAATATATTCGAATAATTCGAATAATTCGAATATATTAGAACATATTCGAATAATTCGAATATATTCGAATATAGGAATAGCTCGAATATTCAAATACAGGGTGGGGCAACGCATACGACGCGGTCATTTTTTGGTAAACTATGTAACTTCGTGTTATTCTTTTTAAATGGATAGATGTAGGATCATTGTATGCACAATAAATTATTACCAGTTATACAGGGTGTCCCATAAAAAGATCTACATCAAAGTTACGTTTTTTTAAATGGAACACCCTGTATTTTTTGTCATTTTCTAATTCTAGGGAACAAACAAGGGCGAGTTACTTCAATATTCCCTATACCTATCGTTTACCGTTTTGGAAATATTTATAGATTTGTTGAAATGCGTGGTACAAATAAAATTTTATATTTACCCCAGTGATTGACGTTTTAAACCATTACAATAATTTCTATTGTTTGGCTGAAGGTTTGAACTACAGCGCCAGCCATATTTTATATAAAAAAATATACAGGGTGATAAAAAATATGGGGTGCAAAATCCTAACTTATGAAGTTGAATAACTTTGTTTTTTCAAATGGCACACCCTATATTTAGTAACGTATTCTTATGTAGAATCAAAATATCTTTCAGATTGTATTAGGGTTCCCTATACCTAACCTCAATAGTTTTCTTGTATTCGGTGATTTTCATATCAGAAATAATTATTTAGCAGATATTTTAATTTACCCAGCTTTGATATTGCGCAAAATATATTAGAAAGTCACTATGAATCAATTAAAGGAGAAAGTCAAACTCAATTACCAATATTTTCGTAAATACTTATGGAAATTGTGTGTGTTATCTAGTCCGCTGCTATGAAAGGTAGATTGATCAGAAAATAGAACCAAATCAAGAAATTGACCATTTTCTGTGTCCAAAACCCGTAAACTCTGCGATGAAAATCCAGAGTTTCTGTTTAAATTGTCCGTTCACTTATATGGGAATGTTTATATCTGACCCAATCACAAGATACTCATTTTATTCGTTTTCAACAATAGGCGTTAGTTGAGCTACTTTTGCATAACCCACATTTCCAGTTCTACAAAATTCTCATAGTTATCATTCAAATACAGCCCTATTTGGATGATTATTGTCTGGATATCTTTGAGCGTACACTCTTCATGCCAAAAAGCAATTTTCGTGGTGCTCTACAATTATCAGAAGCATATTAATTCGCCGTGCGTGTGTTCCGGGAGCGAGGTGTAAATAACTGCACAGGTGTACTTTACTATTCGTTTTATTTCCAGCTAATGCCGGCCACTCACGTTCCGGTAGACCTGTGCAGGTGAAACTGTGCAGGGGAAACTGTGCAGGTATACCGAAGACCTGAAAAGTCCACACACGCTAAGGTGAAATTCTAGATTTTATTTAGTTTGATGATGGCATCGAAAGATGACGACGCATTGGCAGTTCTGGGCCTCTTATTAGTTATAAATAAACGTGCGAAACCCAAAAAAAAAACGGGAAAAATGGTGCAAAGATTGGTTACTAAAGCGAAGAAGTTACAGTCATGTTAATTTATTGAACGAGTTGAAATTTGAACCCAAGGATTTCCAAAACTATGTACGAATGGACAAGGAAACTTACTTTAAATTACTTTCTATGGTTGGTCCTTTTATAACAAAGAAGGATACAGTAATGAGAAATTGCATTTCACCTCATCAGAGATTAAGTGTAACTTTAAGATTCCTAGCCACAGGAAGAAGTTATGAAGACATGAAATACTCTGCAATTATTTCCCCTCAAGCTCTTGGGAAAATAATTCCTGAAACATGTGCTGCTTCGTACAAAGCTCTTTGTGCAAGATACTTAAAGGTAAGCTAATAAGACAAAAAAGTATTATTCAGCAATACGTATTTATTCATAATCATAGTTGTAATAATATTAAATGTTACTTCTAAAGTTTGTAAGATAAGTAGCAGCATCTCCTTTGCTAGACTCCAAAAGCACTACATTTTCAGAAGGTTGTTGGTTTTCTTGAAATCGAGAACCTTGTTGTGGGGGACTGGTCGGAGAGAACTGCTGGGATTGAGAATGCTGAAAAGTGTGTTGTGGGTTAGGCTGAAGTTTTGCTATTTCTGATTGGTTGTACTGCATATAATTTGTACTTGGACTTGGAGCAGGGGTCATAATAAGGCTAGAACTGGAGGAATGTGATGAGGGACACGGAACTGAGTTTCGTGAAAACATAGTTGGCTGATATTCCTGCATATTACGAATTCTTGCGTCAGATGTTTCCTGCATGTTAAGGCATGTATGTTGTAGTGTAAGGTTACCAAGTTCGGCCTCGAATATAACATCGTTAATTAATTTTTCTGCAATTAGGCTTTGTCTTTTGTCCACTTCCCTAAGTTTTATGGCAATACTTTTTCCAAAAATATCAAAACGGTCGTCTTGTATATGAGGACGCTTGAAGTGTTCTTACACAGTCGTCAAAACATCATTGGTTAAAGAATCTTGGTTTCGTTTGCCTGGTCTGGTTTTCGAAGTACCAGTGGTACTTTTTCGTGAGGAACATGGAATATTTTGATTTTCTGTTAACGGACCGGCGTTGTCTGTTGTAGACGGTCCTTGGCGGGATGGAGAATGTTGGGGTTCTATGGTTGGAATAAAACCCACTCGTAATAATTAAAATTGGATGAAGCTTTATTTTCGTCGAACACCTGATCAAGACTGTCGTTACAAATCATTTTACAATAATTTCATACCTCGCATTTCCTACCTCTTTCGGTGTAGCCAATTGCCAGAGAGATAGGAAGTGCAAGTTTACAAATTTACTAAATGCTACGTTAATGAGGCCATGCTGAGATTAACAAAATAATACCATCGTGGTATTTCACAACATGTGCCAATGACTTGTGACGAAATAAAATAAGCGTGCAAATATGCGGACTATGCGGTTGCCCAATCCAATGTTAATGACTTCTGACTAAATATAATAAATACGCTAATTCGGGGATTACACAACACCTCCCCACTATTTAGGAAATTTGTACCTAGGATTGTTGTTGCAAATTTCAGACCGCTCAGCAGGCTGAGGAGCTACGTTTTGTAGACAAACCTCCTCCAAATTCTCAACATCTTCGAGAGGTGGCGAAACAACAGGTTTCCCACGCAACAACATAGAGACCAACTTATATAAGGCAACCACAAGCAAACATGACAATACAATATACAATACAAAAAAATGATGATAATGCTTAGCAGAATTAGCTAACGATTCATGCTCTTTCAATTTTAAGGTTTGCAAATCCGAACTAATATTACTTAAGGTATCAACATCGTTACTACCCACGATAAACGAAGAATTTTTTGCAGGTTTAATAGTCCGAAAGTCAGCTAGGTGTGAACCAACAAAACCTCTTAAATCTAAAGATGGTAGATAACCAACATTAAAATTAGTATTACTAACAAAAACATTATTAGAGTTTAAAAATAGAGACTTACTTCTAATGCTACAATTTGAAAATAATCTAAGTAAACCAACACCTATTAATTTAATAACCTTTCGATTGGTGTTACATGATAAGTCAAAAAACGCTATACTAGGTATAACATAAATCCAAGTATTAGGTTGAGAGATTTGAATAAAAATAGGTTGATAATTACTCATGAGCCTAACATTACAGGAAGACGGAATGCTTGTTGTCGTAGACGTGAATAAGGAAGCCTCACAAACATCATGCATATGGACCATATTAATTGGCTTGTCTAGTTTACAAAGATGTTCAGAATTAGTTAGTTTTTTACATTGAGCAAATTCATCACGTGTTAGAAAACAATACTGGTATAATTTAGATTCGATTACCAAAAAAGGATAATCTGGAATAATAAAAGTATACGTGTGATCCGAAAGATTGACAGGAATACTAAAAATATGATACACATCGTAAATGGGATACTCGAATAAGGGGAAAGAAATGATGTAAAATATTTTACCGTTTACGCAACAAATTTTAACATTAACAACTTCCAACAATTCCTGAATATTACCCTCTGAAACCTCCAAGGGAAAATATTTTCCTTGGGGCAAGTTTAGCTTAATACCTAAAATAACATTCACTAGATCTACATGGCTTAAAACTAAAGGATGTACAATTCCATTATATGAACTATAGATAATATCGATCAAATCATTTTGTTGATCGGTGAATTCAGTGACATATAAGTTAAACAGAGAAACTAGTGCATTTAATTTTACCGCAGACTCTATGCCAATATTATAAACCGATTGAACCTTCAATTCATCTTGGATGTCTTTAATAGTTTGCAAAATGTGCTCAATCTGATAAGTCGTGGAGTTTAAAACATTAGCGGATCGATCCAAAATAGTTGTTTGATCGTATAGTAAACTAGAAACCTTTTCGCTCTTTGAACTTAAAAATGAAAACATGGAATCGAATTTTTTTCTATCTTCGTCATCCAATGTGCCAAATAATATCTTAGAGACTTTACCCACAGCATCAAATAGCCCTCTTTTGGGTCTAGTTGCTCCCAAAAGTTGTTTTATTAAATTATCGCGTTGCTTAAGCTGATTTACGGTTGCAACCATTGGTTGTTCAATTAGATTACACTCACTAGAGTGTGAGAACTTATTTACCGAAAATGATTCAGAACAGATTTTATTTATGTTTTCACATAGGGTTAAAAGCGAACTAAAATCCGCGTCATAAGTAGTAAGATTAATATACGCATAAACTTTCCAAATGTCATTATAAAATTTAATTTTCCCGACACTATCGTAGTAGATACCGCTGGTACTGTTCATGGGGAGAATTTCTAATCCTGGTTCGCTGCACACAGAGATCGAGATGGCGAACGCACACATAATGCAAGCATAGAGTAACATGCCAGGGCGGAACATGGTACACCCTGTAAAAATACACAGTAATAAGAGACTATTGTAATACGTTATTCGCGAAAAAGTTTTAGCCGATTGAAATGTACCTTTAGTGGTTTATTTTTGACCAGAATAGTACAATTTACCTCAGAGTCCACCGAAATAACGTCATAAGGACCCACATAAAGGGATTGCAATTTCTTCGACTTGCCTTTAACCTTCGCCTCGTTCCTCAATAAAACTTTATCTCCCACCGATAGCTTCAAATCATGAACATGTTTGTCATATTGATTTTTAGATGATAGCTTACTCGCGATCAACTTTTCCCTTGCAACTTGGCTACAATGTTGCAATCTAGACTTCAACTCAACGACATAGTTGTCGTAATTGTAATGAACTTCCGGGTTACGATATATAGAGGTAGGTAGAGAAGGCTTTTGGCCAAACACCAACTCGTAAGGTGTATAGCTCGTTGCACTATGAGGTGTAGTGTTATAACTGAACATCGCGTAACTTAAAAATTCGTCCCAATTGTCAGTATCTCTATTGATAAAGCTCCTGAGAAACTCTATAAGATTTCTGTGATGCCGTTCCAAACTTCCGTTGCTCTCCGGATGGAACGCTGTACAATTTATCTTAGTAATTTTTAAGAATCTACACATCTCCTTAAATGTCGAACTCATAAAATTGCTACCTTGATCAGTAACTATACAAGAAGGAGCTCCAAAAATACAAATGAAGTGCTTTACAAACTTCTCGGCAACAGTTTTAGCGTCCTGACTTTCCAAAGGAACCGCTAAAGTAAATTTCGTTAAATCGTCTCGGATTGTCAAAATAAATCTATTAAAATTATGAGTCGGGGTCATAGGCCCAACGATATCTAGGAAGATTTTATCAAATGCTCTTTTACTTGTACTTGTAATAATCATGGGCTTCCGGGTTTGTCGAGAAACCTTGTTTTTCTGGCATTGTTCACACGCTCGGACATATTTTTTAATATCCATGAACATATTTTTCCATTTATGATATGCTTTAATTCGAGAAAACGTTTTATTGATCCCCTGATGTCCCCCTACAGGAGTAACATGAAATTCGCTTAAAATAGATTCTATCTCGGAACGTGTTAAGCTCTGGGTTTGATTATTATGGTAAATAGTTACTCTGACATTTGTACCTTTAAAAATGTAACGTAACATTACCCTAAAAGTGCCAATATTAATCTGATCCTCTTTTGAAAAAATGTTTGTTGTCACAAATGATTTTAGATCCTTCTCCTCACAAAGACGTTTGAATTTTTCTAAAGCATAAAAAATATCTTCTGGACGATATATATCTGAATTCTTAACCTTGCCGATAAGATAAATGAAATATTTACCATCCCGGCAAAAATAAACGGGTTCTGACAATTCTGGAGTTTGAATTTGCAGCTCTAACTTCGCATCGTGAAACACAACGTTATCATCAAGATCTTTACTTGTTAAATTTAAAATATTGTCAAACTCAGTTGGACAAGGCTCATCACTATCGACAATGTTTGAGTTCAGAATGACTTTGTTTTCGGAATTTTTAAGGAAATCCTCGTAGGATGAAGTATTATTATTGATTAGGTACATTCGACTCAAACCATCTGAGTTGGTGTTTTGTTTGCCTGGTTTATACGATATTTCAAAATCATACTCCTCCAACTTAATTCTCCATCGCATTAACCGCGATCCGGGATCTTTTACATTGCAGATCCAAACTAAGGGTCTATGATCCGTCAAAATTTTAAACTTTCGGCCATACAGGTAGGGCCTATATGTTTTAATACCAAAAATTATTCCTAAAAGTTCCTTTTCAATAACGGAGTAATTTTGTTCAGCTTTAGATAATGAACGACTAGCGTACGCAATGGGTCTATCCTTGCCAACTGGACCCTGTGACAATACGGCTCCGAGTCCATTCTTACTCGCATCGGTAGTCAAAAGAAATTCCTGTTCGAAGTCCGGAAATTTTAAAACAGGAGGATTCATCAACTTTTGTTTTAGGATCAAAAATGATTCTGCACACAAGCTATCCCAAGAAAATACGACGTTCTTTTTTAGTAGATTGTTTAGTGGTTGCGCGATTTTAGAGAAGTTCTGAATAAACCTTCGATAATATGAAGCCAATCCTAAGAAAGATTTAACTTGCTTTTCTGAAGTGGGAACTGGAAAATTAGCCACCGCCTCCAACTTCCTAGGATCAGGATGAATACCTTTCTCGGATATAGTATGGCCCAAATAAGTCACCTCCCGACACAGAAATTCGCATTTATCGGGCTGAATTTTTAGATTATGTTTCCGCAATCTCTGGAAAACATCTACTAATTTTGAATTGTGATCTTGCAAACTTTGCCCATATACCACAATATCGTCCATGAACACGAAAGCTTTAATAGACTGAATTCCTGACAACACATTGTTCATTAATGATTGAAAAATCCGAGGAGAGTTCTTTAATCCCATGGGTAATCGTTTGTACTGATAGTGACCATACGGAGTACTGAATGCTGTTAGATGCTTAGAATCATCGTTAATAGGAATTTGATAAAAACCGTCGGCCAGATCGATAACACTAAAATATTTAGAATTTCCCAACTGATCCAGTATATCAGTTATGTTTGGCAGTGGGAAAGCTTCAGAGATTGTTAAGTCGTTTAATTTTCGGAAATCCACGACGACTCGCCATCGCTTGTTCCCGTTTGAATCTGGTTTTTTAGGCACTAGTAACAAAGGAGAATTATATGCTGACTTACTAGGTTCTATTATGTCATTTTGTAACATATTATTTACTTGATGTTGGATTTCAGATTTTTGGCTCTCTGGGAGCCGATAAGGTTTAACATAAACTGCAGGCATATTGGGTAGGATATTGATTGAGGGATTTATAGCATTTGTGCAGGAGAGTTTGTCCGTGTCCTTGAAATAAAATAGGTCATTAAACTCTCTGCAGATATCAATGATCGATTCGCGCTCCTCTGAATTCATGTAATCCGTCCGCAATGAATGCTCTAACCGTGCTAGTCTATCGCCCCCTACCTGAGTTTCAATGTTTAAAACGTTGTAGTCAGTTAAACTTTCAAAATTCAATTTAGGATTTGTCATTTCGATGTCATGTTCATTTATATTTAAAATAGATACGTAAGAGTATTCGCCAACTGGACTGACGATACAATTTCCTATGAACACGCCTTCTTGAATTTCCTTCGAAAAACAGACTGATTCTTCCTTTACATCCACCCTTAATCTAGCGATGACCTCGCTTCGCGCTGGGACCTTGATTTTATTATTGTAACTATAAATATTGAAAACGGAACAGGAATTTGAATTTGAAATGGAGAGAGTACCGACGTCGTAATCTATTTTAGCTTTATGTCGTTTTAGGAAGTCATTACCTAAAATTCCGTTAACTCCGGAGACCGGGAAGCTATCTGGCACTATATGGAACTTATGTAGTACCGACTCTGTTTCATTTAAAGGGATACGGCCCAGGCACGAGCCTAGAGTTGTTATGGTTTCTTGGGTGATGCCCTTGAGACACATTTGTTCGTTTGTATTTACGATTGCGCTGTCATGAGTGCTTGCGAGTTTTAGTAAAGACAACTCAGCACCGGTATCAAGTAACATCGGAGTGTTAACCTCAGAACCGATTGATAATGGCAAGGACACGCTTAACGTTTTTGTTTCATCGCATTTCACGTCGACAGTACGATTTGAATCCCTATTATAAATATAAATAATGATTTTAGAACCTCCGAAAATTTCATTTATCATTTTAAAAACCGTTTTAAAGTTTAATCCATCCAATCCACAACCTAAACGAGGAATTGCGAGGTTTTCAATATTGTGTTTTAGAAGAAAATTCTTTAGATTACATAATGTTAAATATAGATCATTGTAAGAGGGTTTTTCAAAATATCGTGCTTTTGTAACGAGATAGAATATATAACGATTTTGTATTTTTAAATAACAAAAGGAGTGTATCTTTGGAACTTGCAACTTTAATTCGGACACATTTTTAAATCTTTCCCTAAAAACCGCCGCAATGCCCCTCCTCATTTCTAAATCGGAGCTAACGCAGTGCGCTAAGGAAAACTCTTCGGGCGCGTTAAATAAGTCGCCATTGATTTCGAATATATTATTTGAGTTATTTACATTCACACCTTTAGATTTAGTATTAATATGTTTAATAGAGGTTGGAAATGAATTTACAGATTTGGCATTTACTTCTTGGGATGAATTTTTATCGCGTACATTATAATTTATCGCGTAATTACCAGCGTGATTCAGTGAAATTTTTTGAGAAGTTGAGCTCCTTGGAAACCCGCTGACGTTCCCGGAGCTGATTCGTTTTTTGAATATTGACTTGGAGACGAGCTAGTAAAATTTGGATTTGGTATATCTCGTCGATTTAGTTTATCATTGTTAAATTTTCGCTTCCTACACTCTGAAATATGATGACCCGGATTTCGGCAATAATTACATACTACCACATTTGCTCGAATATTTTCGAATTTAGGCTCCACCTTTGGGGAATTCCGAGGATATCGTGGCAGTGAAAAACAAGTCTCGGTTCTATGACCATTTTTATTGCAATTCGTACAGTGATACTTATTTTGGGGTTTTTGGTAATTATTATTTGACGAATTAGTGTAATTTTTTGGAGCCATACTCGAATTTCTTTCTTCCTCAACCGCGATTTCTACCGCCTCGTGAAATGACCCGGGACGACTCGCCTTTACAATTAGTCTCAAATTATATTTTAAACCGTCGACAAATGCCTTGAGAGCTGACTTAGCATTTAGATTTTGAATTATTTGTGCCGCCGCCTGACCTTCGCTCGCTATGCATGCGTCCGTTAAATCCGATACCAAACGTTCTATTTTATTCGCGTAACAACGCACATCCTCATTAAATTTTTGCTTACTACTCAAAATCTCTGTTTGCAACTGACCTATCGTACGTTTTTCTAGAAACTGATCTTGAAGAATTCGTTTTAAAGTTTCCCATGAGTCGACCTCCTTATACTTTATCAAATTGTATGCACTTCCGCTTAATTTTGATTTGCAAATGTTAATAAGTAATTCTGTGTCCGCCCGAGTTGTGCAACTCGTCGTTACAATATCGACACACGCTATAAATTTGTGAAGTAAGGTTCTTTGTCCGTCAAATTCCGGAATAATTTTGAGTGCATAGTCTGAACTTAAAGGCATGGTTTCAATGTTTAACTCACCGGTAGGAAATTCCAAATCTGTCGCTGGACCGCTCGTCGCTAATCGCTGCCCGTCGTTGCTCATGAAAGTCTCGTTCGGATGTAGGAAAAAATTTGGCAATCGGTTGAATTACGCACTTTTATACGATTACGCTTCACTTTACCGCGCACAGCACACTTGAAGGTGGCTGATGGATGGAGTCGTTGAGAATTGATCGATGTGGGACGTTCCAGGGGTCTGACTTCTTCTCTGCTATCTCGTAGATTCCGCGCCTCGCTCTCGCTGGATAACGCTCTGCTGGATAGGGTCGAATTTCTCGTCGGAAGCCTCAGCCAATTATTTTGGGTACTGCATATACTGGCCTTCTCGATATTTTCGGTATTTGCGAACTTGTCGATTTTGAAGGGTAATTTTTGCTGTACCCCACACCTGACACCAAATTATGTTGGGGTTCTATGGTTGGAATAAAACCCACTCGTAATAATTAAAATTGGATGAAGCTTTATTTTCGTCGAACACCTGATCAAGACTGTCGTTACAAATCATTTTACAATAATTTCATACCTCGCATTTCCTACCTCTTTCGGTGTAGCCAATTGCCAGAGAGATAGGAAGTGCAAGTTTACAAATTTACTAAATGCTACGTTAATGAGGCCATGCTGAGATTAACAAAATAATACCATCGTGGTATTTCACAACATGTGCCAATGACTTGTGACGAAATAAAATAAGCGTGCAAATATGCGGACTATGCGGTTGCCCAATCCAATGTTAATGACTTCTGACTAAATATAATAAATACGCTAATTCGGGGATTACACAACAAGAATCCGGGGCATCGGCAACATGCGAATTTTGAGTTTCTTGTATTGACCCAATCTGAAACAATAAAACATTAAAATGGGTTGTTAAAAATTATTAATTCATTGTTATTTTTTTTTCAGTTTCCCAACAGCCTAGACGAATGGAAAGAAATAGCACAACAATTTGAAGAACTATGGAACTTTCCACACTGTTTGGGCGCAATCGACGGTAAACACATTGATATTATTCCACCAGCTGGTAGTGGATCTGAATTTTTCAATTATAAAGGCCGGCACAGTATGGTTCTTTTGGGAATTGTAAATGCCAAATATCAATTTATTTTAGCGGATTTTGGAACCAATGGAATAATTTCAGACGGTGGTGTCCTCCAAAACACAAAATTTTTTGAAGTGTTAAATAGAGGTGAATTAAATATTCCAAGCGCAGAACAGGTCAAAGAAAGCGGTAGAAATCTTCCGTATGTTTTTGTCGCAGACGACGCTTTTGCTTTACGCACTGATATGATGAAACCCTTTCGACAAGGAGACTTGAATTCACAAGAAAAAAAAATATTTAACTACAGATTGTCTCGTGCAAGGCGTATAGTCGAAAATGCGTTTGGAATATTGGCTTCGAGATTTCGTATATTTCATACTCAAATTAATGTAGAGCCTGTGAATATTATTAAAATAGTAATGGCAGCAGTTGTGTTACATAATTTTCTCATCCAACATTCACCAACATCTTATGCTCCACAAAGATGCGTTCACTAAGAAAATACTGTTAAAGGAACCGTCATCACCGATGGATACGATTCACAAAACTCTAACATGGAAAATTTAGAGCAACGAAACCCGGGAAACATCAATGCTACCGCAAAAAACGTTAGAGAAAATTTTATGCACTACTTTTGTGGCGAGGGCAAAGTACCATGGCAAAATGATTTTATTAATTAAATTGTTTATTTTTTTACTAAATAAAGTAAACATGTGCTAAAATATATAGTAAATACATAAAAACTGCTACATCTTTTATTAACTTACCTCAGAGAAATCTTCCTCATCTGAATCCAAGTTCGATACGGAAGTTCTTGGCGTTTCTTGGTCACCAAGAAAGTCAAATAAATGGTAGTACCATAGCTTAGGATGGTACACTTCGTCAGCCGATGCTCCAGACTTAATAGAATCGTCATACTTTGTAACGTTGCCACCCACTAAATAATTTTAATTATGCAATGAGTGGTGAAAACGTAAATTTTTATTTTACCACGGGTCGGTCCGAGTTCATTTAGTTTATTTTAAATTTTTTAATTTTATTTATTTAATTCCACTCTTAATATTTTCTGGTTGACTATATTTATGACTGATAAAACCCCCTTAATCCAATAAATACACACAACAATAATTAACTAGTTTATTTACAAAATATATACAAAATGAGAAAGTAAAATAATTCAAATAATACAAAAGGAAACTAGCAGTTGATAGCAAGACGGCTGCTACCTCTGTGTTTGAACGACTGCTCGATCTGTGTTTGGACGGCCGCTCCCTCTGTGTTTGGACGGCCACGTCCACGGCAGATTTCTGTACTCGTCTGGGGCCTGGGTCAGACACCCATAGATGGCTCTACACAATAAAATATAATGTGTTTAATTTTATTGTTTTCGGTAACTTGTTTTGTGTTTCGGATTTGCATTAAATTTGTAGAGTTTCCCCAATGGAATGTTTCTCTTTACAAATTTAAACTAGTAACAGGTAAATTTGCAGAGATTCCCCAATGTAATAAGTCTCTCCAAATTTATCTGCCTAGTTGCAATGGTCGGCAAGACACGGTAATTATTTCGGTATCGGATTAATTTTGCAAAGTTCCCCCGTTGGAAGTTACTCTTTGCAAAACTATCTAGTAACGGCTAAATTTGCAGAGATTCCCCAATGGAATGCGTCTCTACAAATTTATCCGTCCAGTCGGATTCGCGCTAATTTGTAAAGCTCTTTTCCACTTTACAAATTATCCCGGTAATTGATTCGTATTAAATTTGCAGAGGTTCCCCAATGGAATGTGTCTCTTTACAAATCTATCTAGTAACGGGTAAATTTGCAGAGGTTCCCCAATGGAATGTGTCTCTACAAATTTATCCGTCTAGTAGCGAAAACTGAATAACTTACAATCCGGATTGCACGTCACTCAGGATCTCGTATAAGCCACCTTGGAAAGGCCCACGCCATACAAGCTCTGAAGCAGGAGCGCTCCAGACCTTGTTTATATTCGCGAAATTCCCCTCCATTGTCCCCACTGTTCGGACTTTTCAGGTGGGGAATTCTTCCGCATTGCGGCTGTGGCGCGCGCGAACGAAATCGCGAGGATTCGGATTTTTCGACGCGGTCGTTTCGAAACTTGCTCACGGCCGAGCGATGGAATGTGCCATTTCAAGTTTTAATTCAAAATGACGAAACGATATGCAGAGTCGCCACAAATATATTTTATATATTTTAATTCTGGCCCTCTTTGCATATCGCGTCGTTACATACCATCCTCACCCTGGGGAAAAGAAAGGACCTATTTGATGAATCCCTTCTTTAATGCCCTCCGGTATTCCATCTTTATCCATTTTTCCCCGACTTTAATATGGATCTTTTTCTTTGGATGTATCGGTACTTTAAATTGTACCGGTGGTGATGTTGGGTTGTTCATGGTTGGTAGCGCCTGCACACCGATGTCCGCCATTGTGACCGACCCGTCAACGCTCTCCATTGCACCGACTTCGTCCAGCCCCATCAAGCATTCCCAACCGGTGGATTCGGGTAAGCTGATCACGGGGGTGAACGAATATCCCGGCTAGGTGTAAGTGGAAGCTGGCCTTCCTCCGGGGTCTTCGGGAGCGGTGACAGGCGTGTCACGGTCGCCATTGACCAATCATTATTTGACAGCAGCTCTTGCCACGATGCCGGTTTTGCATTAGCAACGGACCGGGAAGGATGCATATTCCGGCCGGGTGTAATTGGGAGCTGTCCTTCTTCTGGCGTCTTTGGGAGCGGCGACAACGGTGATAGTCCCCGTTTCCCAGGCGGAGTCGGCGGAGATCTGCCGAAGAGTTCCTCCATTTTATAAAGCTTCGGGGGGGTATCTTGATTCGGATCTTACTTCTTCTTCTCGCTGGTAGCATGGTTGGATTTAAACTGAAGACTCCAGTTGTACAGGTGAGAATTTATACCTCAAATGGCATTGCCCCTCCACGTAAAAATGTGTTTTTTCCCTTTTTTTCTATATCATCTGACTGAGTTTTAACTCTGACACGTGTGCCCTTCCATGCAGCTGATCCCGCGTGTCCGTGAGCTCGACGATGACCGGTGAAATCACCCTGTGGATTTTATAGGGGCCGCTGAATTTTGGTGCTAGTTTCGCTGAGAACTTCTTTGATGCGTCTGACAAATGATGCTGCCGTTTATATACGATGTCACCGACTTTAGGCTGGTAAGCTCTTCTCCTAAGATTGTAGTGCGTTTGCTGTTTAGCAAACGCTCGCCTTAGATTTAACCTTACCAGTTCATAAATTTCTTGGAGTTTCGCCATTCGTTCGCTGTATTCCTCCGGTGCCATTACAGTTGCATCTGGTGGGTCAGCATCCTCGCGTATTGAACTCCCTACCGTTAACTCCCTACCATAATTTAGTAATGCTGGAGAAAATCCTGTAGATTCGTGTACGGAGCTATTAATAGCGTAGCTTATCTCCGGTATCCACTGATCCCATGTTCGTTGGTTGCCACGACACATTTGGGCCAGTGTCGTGCCAATGACTTTATTCATTCTTTCAACGGGATTATTCTGTGGACTGTAAGGGGGACTAAACTGGTGAGTAATTTTAAAATCATTACAAAAATCTTTTATTAATTTATTTTTGTATTGCGTCCCATTGTCTGACACAAACACTTCTGGTTTGCCAAATCGGTAAATTAATTCTCTTAATTTTTGCATGATACTACTGGCTGTCGCACTTCGTAGTGGAATTATCTCAGTCCATTTAGTAAACCGATCCTGGAACACCAGTAAGTAAACATATCCTTTCGTCGAGCGAGGAAATGGACCAATCAAGTCGGAGCTTACAACTTCCCAGGGCCCATTCACCCTCGACCACCACATCTCACCTAAGGGAGGCTGTTGAGAATGCTTGTACTGCTGGCAAACTGGACAGGAATTGATGTACTTTCTTACATCCCGGAAAATTCCAGGCCAACAATAATCTCTGCACACCCTGGCAATTGTTTTGCGCATTCCGAAATGCCCAACGGAATGGCACTCGTCTAGGACAGCTGCGCGCCGCGGTGTCGGCACACAAAGTTTCCAGTCGGTATGAAAACCTTCGGTGAGTGTCCTAGCTGGAAATTTCTGGTATATATTTTCTCCAATCAATTTGAACTGGGAAAATTTTACGGGGTCATTTTGTATTTTTCGTTTCAAGGACTCATGCCACACGCACACTACTCCTGGCTCGGTATCGTCGATTGCGTCCACCTGTGTGCTGCGGGATAGAGCATCAGCGACTTTATTTTCGCTGCCTTTCCGGTATATAACCTCAAAGTTATAATCCTGCAATTCCAAAATCCACCGGGCCAGTCGTCCGTTTGGATTTTGCATCGACTGCAGCCACTTGAGGCTCCGCTGGTCTGTCATAATTTTGAAGTGGTAACCTTCTAAGTATCCCTTCCATTTTCTTACAGCCCAAATAACCGCCAAACACTCTTGCTCGATGACGGAGTAATTTTGTTCGGCATTCGATAAACTGCGGCTAATGTATGCAATCACTTTTTCAGCTCCGTTATGCTCTTGCGTAAGGACTGCACCTAACCCAGTTTGACTGGCATCGGTCTGGACTGTGAAAGTTTTGCTGAAGTCAGGACATACAAGGACTGGAGCGCACGTCAACGCCTTCTTCACCTTGCTGAAAGCAATTTCCTGTGCAGAATCCCATCTGAATGACTGTTTTTTCCGGAGGAGGTTTGTCAACGGCTGCACCAACTGGGAAAAATCTGGAATAAATTTTCTATACCAGGACGCCATTCCTAAGAACCTCCTCACCGCCTTCACATTTTTGGGAGCTTCCATCAGGGTTATTGCTTGGACTTTTTCTGGATCAGTTTGTATACCTTTAGAATTTATAACATGCCCTAAGTATTTCAACTCTTGTTGAGCGAATGTGCATTTTTCAAGATTTATCTGCAATCCTCGGTTAAGCAATTTACGTGGAATTAATTTCAAGTGTTGCAGATGCTCGTTGAATTATGCGCTAAAAACAATTATCATCATCCAGGTAACACAGAGCATAATTGTCACACTCTGGGCCGATGATTGAATCTAGATACCGTTGAAACGTTGCTCCGGCCGAGTGCAATCCAAATGGCATAAACTTAAATTGATAAAGTCCTCGTCCTGGAGCGATGAATGCAGTTATCGGCCGGCTTTCGGGTGCTAAAGGTACTTGCCAATACCCATCCTTTAAATCAATTGTGCTAAGATATTTAGCTCCTCGTAGCTTATCTAGCAACCCTTGAATTTGCGGTAATGGATAGGCATCGGGCGTACTGAGTGAATTTACCTTTCGGAAGTCCACACAAAATCGGTATTTCCCAGATTTCTTTTTCACCAGTACTACAGGAGAACTCCAACTACTACTGGATGGTTCGATAATATTTCTCGCTATCATCGAATCAATTTCATTATTTATAATCGCTTGCATGGCTGGGTTCCTCATGTAGTATTTTTGTTTCGACGGTTCGGTCTCCGGTTTTAATTTGATGCGATGCTCCACCAAATTCTCAATTTTTCCTGTTTCTTCTGTGGAGTGTAAATTTTGTTGTAAAAATGCATCAAGTTCTACCTTCTGTTTCCCTGTAAGTCCCTGGATACTTGCGATTTTGGATGATGTCGGTACTTGACATCTACCAGGTGCTCCTCGACTGATAAAAATTTCACGGCGTCGATTTTGACCTGGTGCTCCATTAAGAAATTCATCCCAATTACCGTATCGACGGACAAAGTCGAAAACAAGTTCCATTTTACCATAAATTCACAAGCTTGTGTTCTTGGATCGGTACCTCCCCCATGGATTATTAACGGGAATATTATTTCCCCTCCGGTATTGGTTTCTTTTCCATCGGCGAGTTTTACTCTTTTCTCTTTCGTCCGGTCCAATTTATATTTATTCTCCTCCAGGTGCTTCCATACTTTACTGCTGATATAACACCGATGCTCCGGTGTCTATTAATGCTGTGTATTGTTTTCCATGAATGGAAACGACAATACACAATCTGGTCTTGTTTATTTTCGCCGGAACACAAATATCAGCAGGTTGTTTCGGGGTTATGGATGCCGGTTGCTTTACGAGCTCTTCCCCTGCTCGTTCCGGCGGCCTTCGTTTCCCTGAACATGGCATGGGCAGTTACGCGTTAAAATTCCTGTTTTCCCACAGAACGAACAAAACAGTTTCGGTGTTCGGGTGCAGTTAGTACGGTAATGGCCTGTTAGACCACATCTCCAGCACACATTTCTCCTCTGAAATGTGTTCTGCTGCGCTGCTTCCGCGCTGGTCGATGGACGGTTGTTTTCTGTGTTGTTTTCAGCTGATCCAACTGCATTTATTGGGTACCGGATTCGAGGTTGTCCGGGTGGACTTTGTTTTTGCGCCGGTTTATTCGCATTTCTAGTAAATGCAGTTTCGGGATTAAACGACTGAGACGGTGTGGGCGGTGCGATGAAGGAATTATTTATCATCTGCGTAACTTCGAATTCCTCAGCCATCTCCAACAACTCCGGCAATGAGTCAAAATCTCTTCTTCTAATGTACAATTTGTACTCGGGTCTGAGATTTTCGTAGATACGCTCAAGTTGGTCGGCGGGCCTAATTCCTCCACATCTCCTCATTAATGTCTGTATGGCGGTGACGAATTCTGACGCCTTCTCTTGATAACCCTGCGTCCTTTTCCTTATTTCTTCCCCCATACGGAAGTGAAATCGGGGTGGCAAGAAAGTCCTTTGAAAATCTTTGATAAATTCCCTCCACGTTCGCCAAAGGTGTTCATTATTTCTGTACCAAAGAAGAACTTTCCCCTTGAGTAATTCGGGCAGTACCACTAGCAGGTTATCCAACGTGTAGCCATAACAATTAGCGAGTTCATCCACACGCTCAAGAAATGAAATTGGATCCACGATTCCATCGAATTTGAGATTACATTTCCTAATGTTGTCGCACATCTGGGCTGTGGCTGGTAGTTGAGGCTGCGTCGGCAGAAGTGTCGGCGGCGGCAGTTGTGCCTGTGGTGGTGGCCATACTTTCTCCTTATCCTCCTCCACTTTGTCGTCTCCTTCATGAACGGATTCTTGTGCTTGTTCGTCCTCAGAATCGCTCTCCAACTGGCCTTCTCCTGTCCGCAATAACTTTACTATCCTTGTCCTTAATTCCTGTACGGCTCCTTCTGAATCAATATGAATTCTTTCTGCGAGCTCAATTAATTCAGACTTCTTTTTCAGGTACACCCATGATACAACACCTTCCACTGAATGTTCAGATGTTGCACCAATGTCTTTACCCGACATCATTGTGTATTTTAATTATTGTTTAATTATTGGATTAATTTGTTTAAAAGTTTTATCAGTTTTTATAGTCCCTGCTCGGGCGCCATGTAACGTTGCCACCCACTAAATAATTTTAATTATGCAATGAGTGGTGAAAACGTAAATTTTTATTTTACCACGGGTCGGTCCGGGTTCATTTAGTTTATTTTTAATTTTTTAAATTTTATTTATTTAATTCCACTCTTAATATTTTCTGGTTGACTATATTTATGACTGATAAAACCCCCTTAATCCAATAAATACACACAACAATAATTAACTAGTTTATTTACAAAATATATACAAAATGAGAAATTAAAATAATTCAAATAATACAAAAGGAAACTAGCAGTTGATAGCAAGACGGCTGCTACCTCTGTGTTTGAACGACTGCTCGATCTGTGTTTGGACAGCCGCTCCCTTTGTGTTTGGACGGCTACTCGCTCTGTGTTTGGACGGCCGCTCCCTCTGTGTTTGGACGGCCACGTCCACGGCAGATTTCTGTACTCGTCTGGGGCCTGGGTCAGACACCCATAGATGGCTCTACACAATAAAATATGATGTGTTTAATTTGATTGTTTTCGGTAACTTGTTTTGTGTTTCGGATTTGCATTAAATTTGTAGAGTTTCCCCAATGGAATGTTTCTCTTTACAAATTTAAACTAGTAACGGGTAAATTTGCAGAGATTCCCCAATGGAATATGTCTCTCCAAATTTATCTGCCTAGTTACAATGGTCGGCAAGACACGGTAATTATTTCGGTATCGGATTAATTTTGCAAAGTTCCCCCGTTGGAAGTTACTCTTTGCAAAACTATCTAGTAACGGCTAAATTTGCAGAGATTTCCCAATGGAATGTGTCTCTACAAATTTATCCGTCTAGTCGGATTCGCGCTAATTTGTAAAGCTCTTTTTCACTTTACAAATTATCCCGGTAATTGATTCGCATTAAATTTGCAGAGGTTCCCCAATGGAATGTGTCTCTACAAATTTATCCGTCTAGTAGCGAAAACTGAATAACTTACAATCCGGATTGCACGTCACTCAGGATCTCGTATAAGCCACCTTGGAAAGGCCCATGCCATACAAGCTCTGAAGCAGAAGCGCTCCAGACCTTGTTTATATTCGCGAAATTCCCCTCCATTGTCCACACTGTTCTGACTTTTCAGGTGGGGAATTCTTCCGCATTGCGGCTGTGGCGCGCGCGAACGAAATCGCGAGGATTCGGATTTTTCGACGCGGTCGTTTCGAAACTTGCTCACGGCCGAGCGATGGAATGTGCCATTTCAAGTTTTAATTCAAAATGACGAAACGACATGCAGAGTCGCCACAAATATATTTTATATATTTTAATTCTGGCCCTCTTTGTATATCGCGTCGTTACAACTTTTTCTTTTCTTTTCTAACGTTGCTTCGTAAATTATTAATTTTTTTAACGACTGCATCTTTATTGGCTTGTATGGTCTATTTCTTTCAGCTTTTCTAGCAATTTTCTATAAGCAGCCTCCCTTTTTCCACGATCGTGGTATTCTTTGCTCTTAATTCGCCATAGACAGGGCTCACATTTATAAAGTTCTATAAACTCGGCTATTACTCTACGTTGCTCTTCAGTACTTAACGCCATTTTATAACAGAATCTATGTACAAACACGTGCATGCAGCACAAAAGTTGATAGAGAACTGAGACCTGTACACGCCTGTCGGCACACACATTCCGGTCCAACGTACGACAGCAGTCTGGCGCAGGTCGACCGAATCGATTTTCAATACCGCTCCGGTCGCCTGCACAGGTCCTTTGAACCGCACAGGTTTGCTCACACACACGTTGCGATATACCTGCACAGGTGTACCTGTACAGGTCTACCTCACAGGTCTACCGGAACTTGAGTGGCCGGCTTAACATGTAACGATGTATTCTCCCTAGCTGCTAATCCCCTAATGTCGGGCGGATGCACATACCGCTTCCGCTGCGCATGGTCGTCCCTTGCCAACCTTATTAATACCAACCTTGTAATACAACATAACAGCACTAATCAAACTTATGATTACTAGATACTAGTACATTTCATCCACAGCGGCAGCAACAAAGGGTTTGTTTACTACCAACCATTAGTGATCTTTTTCAAGACCAAACCGTGAAGAAATTGAAATTTATGACCGACACGTGCCACCCGACGACATTTGATACTTTACGGGCTACCCGGTGCAGGTAGTCCTGGCCTAGGGTAGGGCCAAGAGCACAATACGATGAAAAAACAAACCATAAGATGTAATTGCTGTTACTCGGTAATTTAATTTAATAAGGTTATCAATTGCAAGAAATAATTTAAATTAAATTATTATATTATCTGACAAGTAATTATGCGTGAAAAATCAGTTTAAACAACATGGCTTTTGTTTAAATGTATGTATTAATAACGTTTTTTCTAAATTTGCGAATAAAACATTACAATGATAATGATAGCTAACAGGGGTTTTTATTTCAAAAATTCCAAGACACCACCTATTTTCATAATAGTTTAAATTTTCTCGATTTCCCCTTAGTATAGAAAGTAAAGAAAAGTAATGATATGGTTATATGCAAAACTATTTTCTCTAGGAAAAACATTTTCATAGAATGGGCGAGCCGCACCTCGTTGACCTCCGGCTAGCTTACGGAGCCGGTGTCGTGATGAGATTACCACAGAACGCAAAGAAAGGGATAAGAGGCATAAAAAAGCAGATTGGCGCGATAACAATCGCTATTATTTACAAGACAGAAATATTTACACGGCACAAAAATTAAATGTTCAAAGAAAAAATATATATACACTATACACTCAAAGTAACAGGAAAAGTCACATAAGTCACAATAACATAAAATGTTTAAAGGTAATGTTCAAAAAAATATATACACAATACACACAGTCAGAGAAAAAGTCACAATAACATAAAATGTTCAAAGTTAATGTTTAAAAAAGTATATACACAATATACACAAATTCACAGGAAAAGTCACAACGACATAAAATGTTCAAAGTTAATGTTCAAAAAATATATCACAAATATGTCACAGAAAAAGTCACGGGTAAAGTCTTAGAAGTCACAAACACTTCACTGAACGTTGCAGTATAGTTCGTCGTCGGTGACGACTTCGAGGTGTCAAAAGGAATCGGTGGATCGGCCTTGGTGGATGGTGCCATCTACTCCCACGGCCTAAAGGGGTTCGGATCTGCAAAATAATTAAGATGTTATTAATTAACATTGGGTCAGGTTTAATATATTTAAGAAATAAAAGCAGATGTTCGATGCAAAATTATAGCGTAAAAGGGAAAAGCATATGGAAATTATTCTTTAGGTTGATTGTGTTTTGTACGAACACTTGGTTGTAACGACCCGAAGAAGAGCAACAGTTGTGTACTTAAACGTATATTGGTTGTTCATTATACAATGTTATGACTAATACTGACAAATATATTACAAATTTACACAGAAGAAAAGTAGTGCTTCATCCCCGAGGAGTGGGGTAGCGGTCACGTCGTCCCAAAATTCCATCTTGGCAACGGTGCCGGACGTAGTTCGTGGAAAGGCATCTGTTCGCCATCGGCTCGGTAATTTTAGGAAAAAGGGGCTGAAGAGGCTTAGTATCGGACCCGTTCCGCAATTGTTTAAAGTGTAAAATCCGGGGGCGGAGCAGGCATCGATAACGCTGGAGCCTTTATCTGCCGGTCCAAAGGAGATCCACGTACAAGTCGCATTACCGATTACCGGGAACAAGGATTACGAAGCGGTCGATAACAAATTCGGTAACAATGGTGCACGTTTTTTTTTGTACTTAAACGTATACCAAAACCGAACAGCATACTTTTAGTTAGCAATATGCCTCACATTCTCAAAAATTGTTTTTTTAATCGTTAATTTCAAGTATAATCTAAAATTAGCTTAAATTAAAATGATTGTTTATTAGACATTTTCAACGTTTTTTATGAATATAGATTTTATGTTACTAAAGGGTGTTTTTTTAGACGTGTGGTTTTCAAGAAGAAATAAAACGCATATAATTTAATGTTATGGCCAAGAATTTAGCTTTATCATAAAGATAAGGGTTTGCCATTATGTTTTAAAAATGATTTCGGGCAAGTGGGCGTCGCGGCTGGCTCGAATAAATTCCAGCCGAGAGGCCCAATTTCCGACCACTTTTTGCAGCAATTGGGGCCGTATGTCAGCAATAACGCGCCGAATATTCTCTTCCAAGGCGTCAATCGTCTCGGGCTTATCTGCGTACACAATAACATAACCCCACAAGAAATTGTCCAGCGGTGTTAAATCGCACGATCTTGGAGGCCACGCCACAGGTCCACGACGCGAGATAATGCGCTCACCAAAAGTTTCCTGCAACAAAGTGATTGTTGCGTTGGCCGTATGGCATGTAGCGCCGTCTTGTTGGAACCATAGGTCGTCCACATCAACACCCTCCAATTCAGGCACGAAAAAGTCATTAATCATGGCTCCATAGCATTCCCCATTGACTGTAACATTATGGCCGGCTTCATTTTTGAAGAAATATGGACCAATGATTCCCTCTGCCCATAGAGCACGCCAAACAGTGATTTTTTGAGGATGTAACGGCGTCTCAACAATGACTTGTGGATTATCTTTACTCCAGAAGCGACAATTTTGCTTATTGACATACCCATTTAACCAAAAGTGAGCTTCATCGCTGAACAAAATTTTCTTGTGAAAATCGGGATCGGTGGCCATCTCGTTTTGGGCCCATTCACCGAACGTGCGATGCATCGCGCGAACCGAACCATTATTTTGGTAATAAATTTGCACGATTTGCAAACGTAGTTCAGGAGTAAGTCTATTCATTATGAAATGGCAAACCAAACTGAGCATAAATCAAGTGACAGCTGTCAAAAAGAACAGCTCCGAAAAAAGTAGTGCCGACTTGAAAACCACATGTCTAAAAAAAACACCCTTTACTATATTTTCGTAATTATAATAAACACATTTTTAATGTTTCTCGTACCATTAAAAAATGAAATAAATAATATTAGGAAAAGTAAGAAAATACAAGCTAACATAAAAACAAAATTTTTCTCCTGTAGTTTCCCTATTAACCAAATCGTTTTTGAAAGTTATTCTGAAAATAATCTAAAAACAAAAAAATTAAATAAAAACCTTAAGAACAAAAGTTATTGAAAACTTATTTTAAACCCTTTTGGACTTTTTTCTATGAACCTGACTTTTTGAAATACTTGCAAATATTTTGTCACTTTCCCTATAAGTACATAAATACAAACTGATGAATTTTTATAGCAATATAGATATTTAGATTACATCAATTTTAACATATTTTACTTGCCATTTTCTTGTTGGGGAGGTGGCTCGGGAGGTTCTTCGGGGTCATCCACATTTTCTTCTGAAAATGTAGATAAATAACTATAAGTATTTTGTCGTACATTTATCGACATTTTTTTTTAAATAACACATGATCACGAAGTTTGTTATTGTGAATACAAAAAAAAAAAATTTAGTTACATTTTAACTTCATTTGAAAACACAAAATGTTGAATAACACAAAATGTATAAAACGGTTGAATATTTACCAAGTCTTGCGGGAGGTACGTCTTGAGGATGATCTCCACCTGGCATCAAATTAGCCACTATATCGTGAACGAAATGGCCAGCCCTCGATAAAAATCGGTCCACATTTCCAGCTATATGAAATTCTGCTTGTTCCGCAGCTGAAAAAGTACGTAATAATATAAAACATCAATTGTATATGTACAAAAAATCTTTCTTACCAATCCTCTCGTCTAATCTGATGTACTTCGGCTTCGGTCTGTGGGGCTGTTCCACTTCATTTAATATTCGATTAAGTTTCAATACAGTGGAATTGTTTTTTAATTTTAAATGGCCCACCAATGCCCAAAAGTTGGGATGCCGAGGAATAGCTGCATTTAATCTCTTGTGGAAACTCTCTATCGCATTGTTAGTGCCATAGGGAGCATCCACAAGAGATATTTCAGCATTGGCGCCTCAAATAATTAATAAATTGTTGGGCGTTGGCAGGTGCCAATGGTAATTTGGTAACTGATTAACCAAAAGTGTTACAGAATCTTCCAGGGCATTCCTTGGAAGCAATGGTAGGACCATATATTTGTGAATAATATTACGGATATCCGCTTGAGCATACAATCCCAAATTTCAGCCTAAAATAAAATAAAAAATAATTAATTCTAATAGTTTAAGTATTTACGTTATGATTACTTATATGAATAGTAATATGATATAGTAGTTCAGTTAAATTAGTAGAAAACACCTTAATTTAATACACAATGTTAATATTACTAACATTATATGCACTTACTTTTAAACAAAATAGCCCTTGCATAGTGGAACCAGTACCCATAGATCCGTGCAGCAGGAAATATGGTACGAGCTGCCTCCCGCAAGCCAATCTCGTAATCTGCCATTACAGATTGTATAATTACATCTGTGAAATATGTTGCGTTAGATTTTACAGTTAATTACTTATATTTTTGGCTTACCGTCTCCTAATATATTTGCCAAGTAACCTAAAATGGTTAAATAATCATGTAACCTCCTCCTGCCCATTAGGAAATAACAAATAGGAAAAGCCTACAATAAAAATAATTAAATTTAATAACTATAAGTTAGTAAAGTTCAAGAGAGTAGTTACTTACCATTCTTTCATGTATAAGGTGTACAGTGAATAATTGTGTAGCACCACCGGCCCGGGGCACGACACGGAACGTCGCATCCATAGAGATCGTGAGTGCACGCATACCCTGGGTCCTTACGGTGCTGATCACCCCCTCTGATACCCAGAGCAAGGCATTTATATTTAAATATGCGCGAATGAATATATGATTTGCGCAATCCCGTCATAGGTGTTCGTATCTAAAATGATTTTAAATACTTATTTACTGCACAAGTGGGCAAGGTATTCCCAATACCTTATTTCGTACACGCGTGCAATACAATGTTTTATCCAACACTTCTAATATAAGCAAAAATAGTAAGGAACTGCTGCAAAAATTAACGAAATTCCCTGTCTAAAATCGCCTTAGCTATGGAACTGTTTTGAAGAGATGTTGGATTAATATGACTTATTTTCCGAAATTAATTAAATTAATGTACATGAAAACTTACTCATTTTGTTGCAGCATGTCAAATGCGTGCTCTAGTGAGTTTGGGACTGGCGGTACAAGTTTTTGTCGGCTTCGAACCATCCTCTTCCTGGTATTTCGGTTTGATATGAGACTTGAACCTATTAAGGGTGTTTAATTATTTTTTGAAAAAGTAAATATACCAATTCTTAGAAAAATAATTAAAAAAGTTGATGTGGGTATCTAAATAACGAAACGTCGCATTTGAAAAATAAAATTATTTTTTGGGAAGAGCTTAAAGAAGTGCTCTTGGATTCTAAAACTAGCAATAATTTGTAAGTCTCAGTGATGGCATTTGAACCACTTAAAATTTAAAAACATTTTCACGATCACAATTTTTTCTCGTACTTATCGATAGTAATATGAAGTAAGTAATATCATAGCATTTCCAAAAGAGTTTTCAAAGAAATGTATTGACAGAAAACTAAAACAAGTAAAATACAATACAGAGATATATTTTTTTTTGTAGAACAGCAATTAAAAGTAAAGAAAAAACATATACAAGAAAAGGTTGAAAAAATCTATCGGAAACATTTGAAATTAACAAAATTCATTTACAAAGACTACAGTTTAATAATCTATAAATTGCGGTTAAATTTAAAAAAATATTATTTTTTTAAAAATGGTGTTGTGGCTATCATGTTACTTTCTTCAACTTTAATGGTATTTTTTACAAATTTTTGCAAATTCGGTTTTCAATTAATTTGCCTTAACCCATTAGTGCATAAGGTGACTTTTTGTTAAATTTGCATACTTACTCTATAAAAGTTTGTTATTTTTGTACTAAAGGATAAGAATTGACCATATTTTTATTTTTTTTTGTAACCGGAAACTCAATATTGGCCGTCCATTATAATGGACACAATGCAAAATGGACATGAAGATAAAATAATCAATTTACATAAAGTTTTATTTATTCCAGTTTCAATTGTCTTATACATAGAGTAATACTAAGAATATTTATTTATTAAAGGTTTAAATTAACAACATTCATATAAATAATATTTAATAAAGTTTTATAAAAAAGTTATTATTTTGAATGGTAGTCTTTGAAACAAAACTTAGGGTGTAGACCGACATTGCATTTCTCACAGATAAAATTACACTTTTTTGTACATTGTTTACACCTTCGATGAGTGTCTGAATATACTATAATATGGCCCACATTATCAAGACGAACGTCACTAGAGGGTAAAGACCCTCTTTCTTTTGTAGGTGGCTTCCCATGAATTGTTAATAAGTTTTGGGCTAAATATCTCCTGAATTTTAGTAGACTGGCACAATTGGGGTCCTTTGGATGAATTTTCTTCATTAGCAACCAGCTATTCGTTACAGTCATATCGATAAGATATTGGCCAATACCACTTTCTTTGGCGTATTCTTGCACGATATGCGGCTATCAAACCGTCCATTTTATCAACACTGCCCATTCCTTTATTATAGTCCGCTATCATCTTTGGCTGATCTATAATTTTTTTTGTTTTGCTAATTTTACACCAGCGTGAAGTTTTTACAATTTGATTATCACTATAGTTCGTAGCAACGGAAACTACTTTATTGTCTTTCCATTGAACGAATAATATTTCTTGATTTGCAATATATTTCAGCACTTTTTAGTAATGTCATAACAACATCACCGCCTAATCCAAATTGTTTTTCATTAGTTGACCTGCCAGTATATATTTCAAATATATATTGCTACACAATATCCGGTGTTTGTGCAGATTGCCCAATTTTTAAAACCGAATCTAATTGGTTTGCTCTTTATGTATTGTTTCGCATGATGTCTTCCATAGTAGGGAATCATGCTCTCATCAATAGATATATTTTCCTCTAAACCGCCATGTTCTTTAAATTTCGAATTTAAATGACTTATTACTGGTCGCAACTTATATAATTTATCGGTCTTGTCAATTTCTAAATTGTCATTGAAGTGCAAATTATGTAATATTGTTTCAAATCTATTCAATCTTATACTATTGCATAGCATTTTCGGTACATCCTTTTCACTTGACCAGTACAACCTTTTATTTGGATATTTGGCATAGCCTGATAATAATATAGCCCCAAACAATGCTTAAACTTCTTCCTTTGAAATATTTAAAATATGGTTTTTGCGTTGTGCATAAACATTTGACTGGTTCACGATTTTTTATTACTTCTTCGTCCCAAAATAAATTAAAAAAATCTAATGGTGTTTTAGAAGAAGCTGCTGCATTCGATGGTTTCCTTGGAGTACATGTTTTATTTATAGTATACAGAGGCACATTTTGTGTCCAGTCTGACTCGTGGGTCTTTTGTCTTTTTGGGGGAACTTCCAGATTATCTTGAGAAGTGGAAGGTAAACTCTGGTTTCTGATTATTGAAAGCGGAATATTATCATCTTCCTCGACGAATTCATCGTCTCTATAACGCACTTCGCAACTTTGATTGAGCATACCTCTACAAAAGTGGTTTGGATTACCAGATTCTTCATCAGAATTATCAGAGTCTTCTTCAGTATCTCCATAATTATCATCTGGAGGTAATAAATAAATATCAGATGGTTGATCGTTGCCATCATCTTGTTCTAGACAATCTAATAGTTGATGCAAAGACAATCTGCAAAAACACAAAAAGTGGTTGTTATGCATAGCGTCCATTATAATGGACACAATCGTAAAGTCCATTTTTCTTCGGCAAAACATATTAAAAATCAAATTCATATTTACAAGGGTGCGCCTCCATGTATTGTATAAATAATAAAATGTTTAACAATAATTTTTAATAACAAACACTAGTAAAAAAATAACTTACCCGCCGTTACGCGTGGAGTAGAAATTAGGGTCCATCACTTCATAATAACAAGTACACACTAAAATATTTTTCAAAAATAACATCTGGAATAGGCAGGTACATGTCTCAGTAATCCCTAGAAACCATAAACCACCCAAAAGAGATATTTATGTTACCAGTAATAAATTGTAAATAACCGTCCCTTATAAGACACAGTATGCACTAATGGGTTAAGGCGGCTCGTCATGAAATGACCTTGATGCACGTCTTATGGGAATCCTTAACAAATTAATTAAATTCCATAGAGTTTATTAGTGAATATACGGCGATAATTTTTTTTCTGTAGAATCTCATCATACATTACTATAATATGAATTACTCAAAATGTTAAGATTTATTCTAGTTTTTGAAATAAAAAATATCAAATAATATAAAATCGTTTTTTAACTTGAAATGCATGTAAATCTTATTATATTCCCATTATTTAACATATGAAAAGATGGTGTTATAGATTGCACCTTTGAAAATTTGCTATAAAAAGTATGTGATTATTAAATGTTTAATAAACACTGTAGAGTGTCGGAGGTAAACTCCTAACAAATTGTTATATTTCGAAAGGGAATATCCCTACCATTCCGCCTTCCAAACTGCGATAGACACAAGCTCTGTCTTTGTTTCGCTCGTTCATCGAGAGAATCGAGACGCAGCCATGTATATTAGAATTTTTATTACCTCTAACATAACACATAAATTATAAACACTGCAAGCGGACGAACTACTTAGAAAAAGTATCAAATTTCCGTAATTCACTTGCCGAAACGCCCGTGACTACGGAAGAAAAGATTGCAGAACGTATTTCGCTCATTGCACGTCAAACCGGACACTGAAATTTAATTGTTGATTTGGATTTTTTCTTTTAATTTTGTAAACGTACTTTACATATGTAATAAGGGAAGTCATGTTTCGCGAAAAAAAATTGAGATTTTTTTAAGAATATATGCACGGTTGTAAATTGCAAGAAATCACGAAAAACGTTGGTCGTGCATTCAAAGAACTGTATCGTCAAATCCATTAGTCGTACAAAAAAATACAAGAGGTCAACTTTGAAGATCTTGAGTAGTAGTGTCTTCAAATTTTCACTGTCTCTTTGGAATTGAAGTGAGAACATGAAGTTGGTGAGTTGATCATGAAAAATGCTAATAAATTATATAAACAAATGAATAATAGTTTATTAATATTAAATATAAATTTTAAATATACTACTACATAGAATGACTCAAGATCTTCAAAGTGGACCTGTTAATTTATTTTGTAGGACTAATGGATTCGACGATACAGGTTTTTGAAACTGAATGCTTGAAACTTACAACCGTGCATATCTCAACATTATTCCATTATTTCATGTGTAGAATGCGGCTGCAAAATAAAAAAAAAAATCGAAATCATCAATTATTATTTTTAGCGAAAACCGTCTGGTTTGACATGGAATGTTATTGGCGCCAGGACTTACTGTCGCCACACAGACGTTTGGATTTGACATATGCCACATTGCATATAGGGTGTTTTGTTTAAAAAAAAACATAACTTTGATATCGACCTTTTTTATCTGGTAATAATTTTAAATTGTGCATATAACGATCCTACGTCTATCCATTTGAAAAGAATAACACGAAGTTGCATGGTTTTCCATTAAATGAGCGCGTTGTATGCGTTGCCCCACCCAGTATATAAAGTTTCATGTTAATTACTGTATTACTTTTTGAGGCAGAGCGCACACAGGTAGACACACTCACATACAGACACATTTTCTTTTCCAGGTATCGTTGAAATCGCTTCTTGAGACCTCAACAATTTTAAAAGAATTTTTTCGATCACAATACTTTACCGTACTTTGTAACGGAGAAAATAAAAGGGAATTTTGGAATTAAATCCGTATATCTCAGTAACTATTGACAATTTTGGAAAATGTTTCAAGTATTTTATGTAGATATTGAAAAATTAATTTAATACTAAAACAGTCTGACGACAAAACTAAAACGAATATGAATAAATAAGTCCTATAAGCGCATTGTTTACTTTGTAATTTGATATCGAAAGCGGGATTGCGGTGCGGCACGACGAACATCTAATGAGTCACTAACTACACGAGGAGATCAACCAATACAAAGCTCACTTATACCCCTCTTTTCTTTTCCGTAAAATTTTCTGGAAGGAGGTTTCCCCTCAAATCAGTCGCATATGAATTGAATTCGTTCAAGGCCATTTCATGATGAGCCCTCTTAAAAATCAAATTTAAGCAATCAGTTTATTCAATAATTATTTTCAAGAATAATTATTTATTATACGAATGAATGACGTAATTAGTCCCGCAAGATAAAGTTTATATTTTCCACATAAGTATAATATAACATTTTACCCAAAATCATCTGTAATTGCATTAAATATTGAAATAATGTTTAAAAAGTTTGACAAGAAATTTTGACAAATGGTGCCCATTTGATTTATTTAAAAAATCTTATGAAGGATCTATGTATTCCGTAAGTCCGAGTTTAGTATTCATTTTTTTTTTTCTAAATTTATCAATTCTAATTGAAACAATTAATTCAAGCACGGCGGTGACTGAAAAATAGTATAGCCCTTACAAAAAAAATCCAGATTGTTAATGAAGTAAACTAGTATATCATAAGCAACTGAATTTTCCAAAATCTTAAATTTATTTTAATAATTTTTTCAATTTTTTGCACCTTTCAATTCATCGAGCGCGGTTTTGCCTTGAAAATAAAATAACACTTGGAAGGATTAAATTATGTTCTAAAAAATACTTTTAATTACGTATGTATTATTTTTTAAATTTAATTTTAATAATGAATCAAAATTTTTGCATTTGCAAAAAAAGATAATTTTTAAGGAAATCAAGAAATCTGCATAAAACGTTTTATTAAAGAATTATCTGCTGGAACATTTCAAAAATTTTAATGTAATTTAAATATTTTCTCAAAATTTGTAAACCTTCAGGTTTCAGCTAATACGATATCCCGGCGGTGCTTTAAAAATAAGATAACCGTTGGAGAAATCAAACTTATCCACAAAATTACCTACACTTTTCGAATGAAATAGAACACCCTGTATACCGGGTGTGGCACTTAAGACGCCTCGGACCATAGCTCCTTTACGATAAAAGCTATCGACAAAAATCTAAGAACAAAGTGGTGCATAGTTACCGTCGCTATGTTTCAAAAATATTTCTAATCATCAGTGGCGTGCCGTACTCCAGTGGCGTACCTAACTTATGTTTTTTTAAATGGAATGCCCTATTTTTTATTGCAGATTTGGAAAGTGCTCGACGAGTACTTATTTTTTTATCTAACATGTTATATCCTTCACTTTAGCGGTTTCACTGTTATAACCCCTTCTTTCAAAATTGCGCCCCATTTTTGAGATTTTTTTGTAGAGAAACTAATTGACGCCGGCGCCTAAATTTTGAATTGAGGTACAGGTTAAGACCTCGTATACCTTCACATAATTTTTTTTCGGGTAATTTATGGAAAAAAAATAATTTTTGATTGATCTTCGCATGTTGTCATTTTTTCCAAAAATTTCAAATGGCATCCCCCTAAAAAAATTACGGCGTTGTTCAGCCAAAACTCTAAATTTTTCATTGGTGTAAAAAAAATTACACATTGCAATTTCATCGCAAATGTCGGGAAACGTTTTCCGTTTCCAAGTGTGCCATGAGAAAACAAATACACAAATACGGTCAACATAATAGTATGTACCCATTTATTCAACATGATATGAAAAATGCAGATAAAGAAAATTTAAGAACTTAAACTAAATGTTCGAAATGACGACCTTCCTGCTGGAGGCATAACCGCAACTTCGACTCACAGGCTCTAGACACTGCCCTAAGGACTTCTGGTGATATACCGAGGAAAGCCGCGCGGATTCTCTCCCTCATATCCTCGACAGTAGTTGGTACCGTCCTGTAAACCTCGTCTTTGATATGGCCCCAAAGGAAGAAGTCAAGGGGAGTGAGGTCTGGTGATCTTGGCGGCCACCTCACAGGACCCCCACGACCAATCCAGGAGTCCGGAAACGTTTCATCGAGAAATTCCCGAACGACACAGCTATTATGTGCAGGAGCTCCATCGTGCTGGAAAACTATCTGTCGAAGAGCGGCTTGAGGGACATTTTCCAAGAGATCATCCAAGTCGTCGCGAAGGAACCTCAAATAACTGTTGCCGTTCAGGTGCCCCTCGATGAAATAAGGACCCAAAAGGTGTTCTCCAAGTAGGCCTCCCCAAACATTCAGCGACCATCTTTGCTGGTGGTTTATCATTCGCATGGCTTGTGGGTTTTCATCGGCGTAATAATGGTAGTTGTGGCGATTGACATGCCCATTTCTAGGGAACGTTGCTTCATCAGAAAATAATACGCGCATAAGAAATGATTCCTCCTGCTCAATTTTGTTGATAGCCCACATGCAGAAATCTTGCCTCGCATGAAAATCTTGAGGTTGCAATTCTTGGTGCAGTTGGATCTTAAATGGATGGAATTTGTACTTTTTAAGAACACGATGTATGGATCGCGTTGAAATATCGTGATTCCTACTAATATCACGGATACTGGTATGACGATCTTCAATAACTGCCTCCAAAACCTGCAGTTCATTATTTTCGGTAATAACTGCCTTCTTTCTAACTCTCCTTGGCCGTTTCACACTTCCCGTAGTAGTAAATCTCTCCAACACTTTTTGAAACGCACGTTCATTTGGAGGGTTCATTTGTGCGGATATCTCGCAGCGTACACTCGTGATGCCAAGAAACAATTCTTGTTACATTCTCCAAGAATAAATATCATGTCAACCATTTCCTTTTGAGTTCGGAACATTTTTAGAACGTTTATCAAAAATGATTTATGGCTGCTACTGACGTCTAATAATTTACTTTGACAATTACCAATATTTGTTTTCTCATGGCACACTTGGGAACGGAAAACGTTTCCCGACATTTGCGATGAAATTCCTTTTTTCTCCGAAATTTTGTTATGCAATGTGTAATTTTTTTTACACCAATGAAAAATTTAGAGTTTTGGCTGTACAGCGCCGTAATTTTGTTAGGGGAGTGCCATTTGAAATTTTCGGAAAAAATGACAACATGCGAAGATCAATCAAAAATGATTTTTTTTCCATAAATTACCCGAAAAAAAATTATGTGAAGGTATACGAGGTCTTAACCTGTACCTCAATTCAAAATTTAGGCGCCGGCGTCAATAAGTTTCTCTACAAAAAAATCTAAAAAATGGGGCGCAATTTTGAAAGAAGGGGTTATAACAGCGAAACCGCTAAAGTGAAGGGTATAACATGTTAGATAAAAAAATAAGTACTCGTCGAGCACTTTCCAAATCTGCGATAAAAAATAGGGCATTCCATTTAAAAAAAACATAAGTTTGGTACGGCACGCCACTGATGATTAGAAATATTTTTGAAACATAGCGACGGTAACTATGCACCACTTTGTTCTTAGATTTTTTTTCGATAGCTTTTATCGTAAAGGAGCTATGGTCCGAGGCGTCTCAAGTGCCACACCCGGTATTTTTACATTATTTAATTCATCTCTAAATTCACAGTTTGTAGGCGTATCATAAGTGACCCTTTGGATGTTAGTTTTTGGTTTAAATTAAACTCTGCAAAATACAAAATAGGCTGATGCACCAATATAAAATGGGCACTCAAGAAAAAACTGAACATCTAAAAAATTTCACAACGCACTGTTTACATATTATCTAAAAATATAGAGATCAGGTGTTTGTAAATTTTCACATAATCGTAATTTTAAATGAGTTTGGAGTATTTTTGGAAAACAATTATATTCTTATTTTAAATATGTTACTTACCCCCAGGATGTACAGCTTCTGTCTCCATAATAATTTCCTGGACCGGATTGTGGGAGTTTACACATCGCTGTCTGGTTGGTTGGTTAAATTTAATTTTGTCCACTTCATTGGGACATGCCTGATGGTTATGGGCACTACCCCGAATAATGTTGTTATTTTTAATGCGCACACTACCCGAACAATTAATTTTCTGGCATTTATAATAAACGTTTTCACCACGTCTTAGTTTTATTAAATAAATAAAACCCTCAAAAATGTAATAACATTTACTCAAATCGCGAACTAGCTCCATTATCACTCAGTGAAAATGAGCAAAGAACTGTTACATTTTGTTTTTTTTTTTTATGAGAGGAGAGAGAATCTTTTATAGACACCCCTATAGTGGGGTAGTGGTGGAGTCCCCCTGACGGGCGCGGAGTATACCAACTAAAAACTCTGCTCCTTGTATTTCAAATTTAATTAAAGAAATTTTTCCTACAGTAACGTAGTGAATCGTAGGGATATTATGCTTGACTTTGGATATGACGTTTTAATTGCGATAATTATTAATTAAAAAATTAATGCTTAAAGAAATTTTGAAATGATAGGGGTGTGTGGAAAAATTTTTGTTTAAGACCAAAAAAATTTAGAAAAGTTTAATGGAAATTTGATTTGAAGTTAATAAATTTACTGACCCAGGTTTAGTGGGCGCTTTCTTTTCCCATGAGTGGGATTTGGTTGAATTTCGAAATGGTCTTGCAGAAGGCTCACATCGAATTTGGAAGAATGGCTGAGGGCCAACTGATGGATGAAGTCCTGAACACTCGGCGTCTTGGTTTCGAGGCGCAGTTGCGCATTTCTGACAAACCACGGAGCGCCTACGATCCGGCGGATCATGCGGCTCTGAGTGGTCTCCAGCTTACGCATCTGCGTAGCGGAGAGGGTGATAAATGTAGGGCATCCATACGTCATTTTTGGACGTATGATTGCCTTGTATAAGTGGATTTTATTGGATAGGAATAGCTGGTTGCTATTTAGAAGAAGGGATTTAAGTTGTGCAAACGCAGTGTTTGCTTTTGTAATGGCGTATTGGACGTGTTTGTTCCAATTAAGTTTACGGTCCATAATGAGACCAAGATAGCGTACATTGTCAACCCAGGGGATGGGCTGGTCATTGAAAGTGAGATTATTTGAGGGCAGAGAGCGTCCCAAGGAAAAGAAGATAGCTTGGCTTTTTTCAGGGTTAATTGAAATTCGCCATTCCTGTGTCCACTCCTCGAGCTCATAGAGTGCGGACTGAATTTTGTTCATCATGTGAGGGATGCATTTACCACGATACATGTACGCCGTGTCATCTGCATACTGAGCAGTAAGAATGTTTCGAGGGTTAGGAATATCGTGTACATTGATGTTGTACAAAGTTGGAGAGAGGACGGATCCCTGCGGCACCCCGGCGGTCATTACACGCGGGTCAGAGATTGCACACTCGTAACGAGCTGAGAAAGTGCGTTCGGTAATAAACTGTTGAATGAGTTTAACCAGATAAATTGGACAATTGAGCTTAAGGAGTTTAAAAATCAAACCTTCGTCCCAGACACGATCAAAAGCTTTAGAAACATCAAGAAAGATGGCTAGTGTGCTTTGTTTGCGATTGAAACCTTCGACTATAAAATCACTGGTTCTGATTAATTGATGATTGCAAGAAAGGCCCTTGATGAAGCCATGCTGGGTATTCGGGATGATTTTGTGATCGACAGTCTATTCGCTAAGGCGCGAATGAATGATTTTTTCGAATAGTTTACCCATGACGCAGAGCAAACTAATAGGGCGATGATTTTGCGGAAATTTAGTATCTTTACCCGGTTTCGGAATTAAAGCCACAGTAGCATGTTTCCATGCTTGTGGGAAATATCCTATTCTGAGACAAGAGTTAAAAATCGCTATTAGAAATACAATTGCTTTGTGTGGAAGATGCTTAAGGCAGGTGTAACTAATTCTATTGTGCCCTGGCACTTTTTTATTCGGCGCATTTTTAATGAGAGTTTTGACCTCTGTAGGGGAGGTCGGTTTAGGCGTGGAGTTAGGAGTTTCATTGAAACGATCAAGTGTTTCCTCTATGTCGTCGAGAAGCTCGTCGCTGGTAGTGAGAGGGTTTGGCGAGAACTGCGACTCTAGGCTCTCCGCGAAGGCTTCGGCTTTGTCTTCCGCAAGGTAGACAACGCCTTGTCTTCCATGGATTGCCGAAGTCGCCGTTCGCGCTCTGGTGAAAGTCTTAGTGAGCTTCCAAAGTTGAGGTTTATGCTGAGCGGCATCGTCAATGAGCCGATTCCAGCTGTTATTACGAAGATCTTTAAGATCATTATGAATTTCGTTCTGAAGCTGATTAAGATTTTGCTTCGTTTGGCGACAGCGTGTGCGTTGCCATATTCTACGGACACGATTTTTTTCCCTAATTTTTTTCGAGGATATTACGAGGAATATTGAGCGGATCGCTCTGAGAAACAGACTTTTCCGTCGTGGATTCATTAATGGCTTTATGGATGGCCGCTGTGAGGGTTTTTACACCTTCATCGATTTCGTTTTTATTTCGCATCACCGGAATTGGTGGAATGAGGCCTAGGATAATGTCATTGAATTTAGCTCAGTCAGTGGATTTGGCTGTTTTCTCATATCTGGAAATTTCGGTATGAATATCCATGATGACAGGATTATGATCTGAATGCAATTCGGATGTTGTCCAGATATCAATGTCGTAATCTAATCGATTCACGATAAAGAAATCAAGAATGTCAGGACGGTAACCAGAAAAATGGTAAAAAGTAGGTTCAGTTTGGCTGATTGTTTCGAGTGGAAAACGGTGTTGAACAATGAAGTCAAAAAGGTTACGACCGCGAGTATTTGTGGTGCGACTCCGCCAGCTGGGGTGCTTGGCATTGAAGTCGCCCCCGATTATGGTTGGAATATCATCAGAGAGGATGTTTTCATAGTCTTGGACTGCAAAAGGTCTCGAGGGAGACTGATAAGCGCTAATGATTTTAACTTTTTCGCCATTAATGCGAACTATAATAGAAGTGATTTCAAGAGACTGAGTGTCTCGATTGTCTAGAACAGAGTAATCTAGGCCACGTTTGACATAGATAGCGGTGCCACCACCGTTTCCAGTCGTACGAGGGGTTAGATGAAGATTATAACCATTAATATACAAGCCATGACGCGTGGAAGAGTTTGTTTCGCTGACAAGCATTATATGTATGTCGAGACGACGGATGAACTGCTCTAGTTCAGAAGATTTATCTGTAAGACCATTTGCATTCCACGTGCCTATTCTGCACGCTTCGGACGTAATTACTTTATTATTCGAAGAAAGGATGAAAATTTAAAGTTTGCCGATGGCGGCGAGAATCGGGCCTAGTTCCTCGAGTCTGGCGATATTAGTAAGGAAGGTGGGGTCTTTGAACATTTGAGCAATGTCCAGGGGGGCTTTTGGAATTGGTGCGGGGGCGGTATTTGTTTTGGGAGTGATGCTGGGTGGTTAAGGTGTGGCTGGCGGTTTGGGTGAATTGGAATTCACCATTGGGGTGGGTTTTGAGCCACCTTTAAGCGCCGACGAGTAATTCTTTTTAGGGAATTTCTCGCAGCCTTTAAAGTTGGCGGTGTGGTTGCCCTGGCAGTTGCAGCACGTGGGGGATCCGTCTGTCTCAGGATTGCGAGTACAGTCGGCGGTTTGGTGAGGACCTGCGCATTTAACACAGCGCGGGGAAATGTGGCAGCGGAGGGCGCCGTGACCAAAGCCCTGGCAGCGATGGCATTGTGTCGCAGTAGAGGACCTATGTTGAGTCTCCACCTTGACGCTAACGTGGAAGAGGCGCGAGAGTATATATATCACGGCCTTTTTCCGTTTTTTCCAATTGGACTGAGACCATTGGGAATTTACGGGTGCTGTTACCCATACGACGAACTGCTATCACTGGGAGGTTCAGTGAAAGTAGCTCGTCGATGATTTCTTGGTCAGTGAAGGATTCATTGACCTTGCGGATTACTACTCTTAATTATTTTTCCTCATTGAGGCGGAAAGTGTAGAACGGGGCATTTATTTTAGTAAAGTGTTGAACCGTGGTTCTGAAATCTTGAGGGGTTTGGACCTGAATGCGATACCCCTCGTTGATGGTGGAGACCTTAAGGAGGCAGACTTTTTTGTCCACCAGGTCTTTCGAGATTTGAATCCATCCTTCCTTTATTTTTTAAGTAGATAGGAGGAGGTTTTGAGGCGAATCTTTCGATTCCCTCGATGTTTTCGATCTCGTTGATCGTGGCTGGTTTAGGAGTATCGGGTACACGCGTGGTGGTGTATTTTACAGTTGGAGTAGGGTTTGAGCTCGGGGAAGGCCGAGCATTTTTGGGGGCTGAAAGCTGCTCGCTGGCTTTGATAGGCACAGCGCACATAGGACGATTATGCAAATCTAGGACGACAAAACCTAAATCATTGTATTGGTTCAATTTAAACGAAAAAAAAAACACTTTCCTTCGTAGTATTCATTACGAAAGATATTATAGGTACCACATATTTTTAAATATACAGGGTGTCCCAGAAATTTGTAAAAGCAAGGAAAATTTATTGTGAAAAATGTTTTATTTAACATTTTCTTTTTGTTTGCTTCCAGGTTATAAAGAAACAAATAAAAACTTTTTTAAATTTTACCCAAACGTCATTTATTATTTTTATGCAGTGGAACATAGTAAAAAAAACACAATTTCTAAAAAAATGACCTATTTATTGAAAAATTATGAATAATAAATAATGTTGACTATTATAAGAAAGAAAAATAATTATAACTATTTATCATCGTCTGAATCGTCACTATTTTGTTGATCATCAATTACTGATGGTTCTTGAAGAAGTAATCGAACATCAGCATGCAGGGTTCAAATGTTATACGATCGCGATCTATTATTTTTCCTTGATATAGAGGATATGCATGGGTCAGATGACGTTAGCAATATATTGAATAGATCCGTCATATTATCTTTTCTTGAAAATTTTCTTGAATGAAATTCTCTGTATCTACGAAAATCTTTGTTTCTTGATTCCAGGGCCTCTTCTGAAAACATTCCGATGGGCATACAAGCTGACTTTATGATCTCTGCTCCATGGATAAGCAGCTTGTGAACACTCGATGGCATGTAGTACCACGAGTATAGTTGAATATAGTTTTTGGCGGTGTTATTAGCATAATTTCTAAATGCGTCAGTATTGACTGCATACCCACAAGAAATTGTTTGTAGTATTGTCCTAAATTCTATAATTAATCTTTCATCGATACCCGTGATGGATGCTGCCAGTTGTGGGTTTTCGGAAAAACGACTTGCTGTATTCCCGTCGTTAGTTGATCCAAATCCAGGTTTTGGAATATCTACTAGTAGTCCCATTTTCAATTTTAAATTATTTTGAATTTCTATTTTTCTTAAACTTACAACTTTTTTTTCTTCTTCAGTTCTAACTTGCCACTTTTTTATTTGCAACCGGTAGGAAATATGGAGTAGACATTCAAAACTTCTAATCCAGGCATGAAGAGTTGAGAGGCCATATTGATAAGCATCCATTTTAAGCGGCTGACTATAAATAAATTTTAAATCATTCATTGATTTTGGTGTGGTGCCGCAAATTCCGCAAATTTGGCTTGACGAATCCATTACCGTTGAAAATGTTTTTCCGTCAATCATTGTCAACTTTAAAACACTTTTGATGGAAAATTCTTGATTTAGTATATGAACTAATGTTGGTGTCAATGTTTTGATTTCATCTTCAATTTCTTCCACTATTTTCTTCGTTAATGCAGATGTTTCTTTTTCAAACATTATTCGAATAGGCCTGCAGAATCTCGTTGAAGAAGGTCGAGGATTGTGCCATAAAATGGTGTTATTAAAATTATTTTTTAGTTGTAATGGGACAAGGCAGGCTGCAAACAAGAATGCATCCGATTTCAGATGTCCATCAGGTCCGGAAAAGTTCTGTTTGTATTGAGAATGTCCAGAACTTCCATCACATCCCCACTTGTAGATAAGCGTCAACCCACTACATAACTTGTCCATATTTTGCGCTATAACTTCCTCTTGGGCCATTATTAACCTGTTTGCAGTATGGTTAACTAGAGACTGCAACGATACTTCTGCAGCCAATTCAGAAATTTTTATATTTTCAGGATAGCACTTTTTTTTTAGCTACAATTACATCGTACGACGGATATATGTTTGCATTACGATCTTTTGCTCCAGATTGAATTATTTTATATGTGTGCTTCGTTAAATGTAAATAATGCAAGTGCTTCCTCTGGAGTGTATTTTATTGGCCCTTTCCTTGGTGATATTAAGGACTTTTTAATATCTGTTGCACATCCTGGATTGTCAGACATCTCATGGACTAACTTCGCAGCATCTCTTTGTCCACTTGAATGTAAGCTCCTTTGATCAGCTAATACTAATTCCCCTTGTGAAAATCGTTTTAGTAATGGCTGAATTTTTCTCACTTTTGATCTCGAACAAGATTCCTCGAATGCCTTTGATGGTCGACCACCTTTACTGCCAGATGGTTCGGATTCGAATTCGTTTTCATCGAGCCAACCAGAGTGACGTGACAAAAACACCTTCAGAGTGTAATTGGCTTGTCTCCACTTTTTGGAAACATTGGAATTAAAATTCTCAACTTGTTTTTTTATTTGTTTCATTCGATTGGGATCTGCATTTTCATCTAGATTTAAAGCACTGTACACATGTGAAAACACTGCTGCATTCTTCTCATTGAGGTTTGTTTCATTACGCCAAATCTCAAATAAAGCCTCTCGCGTAATTGGGGGCGTTCCTAAAATAATTCAATATCTTACAAGTTGGGTCATCTTGGGGTTAAATTTATGTTCATCATGTTGATTGATATTTAATTTACATACAAAAAAATAATTCACTGCAAATACGCGCAAATATACAGGGTGCTTCAAAAAAATGTATACACACTTTAAACTATCGTAGTTTTCCCACTCTACAAGGCAAATGTTATATTTCTTCGCCAGGTGGCAGCATAATCGTCCCTCTATGTTATATTGTCAGTTGGAAGTTGTAATATCAACATGGCGGACGTAATAATTATTATTAAAAATTAAAAATTAAAAATCAAAAATTAAAAATCAAAAATTAAAAATGAATAAAAATTGAAAATTAATAAAAATTAAAAAAAAAATTTAAAAAAATTTTAAAAAAATTATTTTTTTTTTTTATAAGTTTAAAAATGTATATAAAAACAAATTATTATTATTAATTATTACATTCTTTGGAATGAGATTCAAGCCGTGTGTAGAGAAATCTCATTGGACGTTTTGATACGATGTACAGAATCAGTGGTGACTCGTATTCAGAATTGTATTGATGCTGCAGGTCACCAATTTGAACAGTATTAACATTTGTTATTTATGTTTCATTTACATTGGACTTTCAGCTTTCTAATTTCCTGAAATTTAACTTTGTAGAACGGTAAATAAATTTTCTATGGAAGTTCAAAGTGTGTATACATTTTTTTGAAGCACCCTGTAGTATGATTCCTGTCTACAGAATATACATAATTTTATTTTATTTCGTTTAAAAGTGTTCCAAAATGTTTAAATACTTATTACTTATTCAATCTTAATGTTAATGCAAATTTGAAAGAACAACGATGAAGTACATATCTTTCTCGACAATATCCATCTTTTTGTTTTAAAATTTAGCACTACAAATCTCAAAGATACACGTCAAATCACACCGATCACTAAAACAGAAATGAACTGATTATGAACGTTCGGTCTCAATGCTCGTACTTTATGACCACCCCTACAGATAATCCGCTTAATGAGGGTTCTCAAATTTTACCTGGTAAGTCTACAATCATATTGTAACTAGTACCTGCTATTAATTTGCGATATTTCTAATGTGCAAAATTTAGGTTTTGTCGTCGTAGATTTGCTTAATCGTCCTATGTGCAGCGGAGCGGCGGGACGGTAGCGTCGATTTTTTATTTGTGACAGTTGTGAAGCTGTCCATCTTGGTCCGCTTTGTGGGCGGGGCGCCAAGACTAGCCGATGGAGGCAGAATTCTAGCGGTGGGTGCCTCGGTGGTGAGGACGCGAGGGGTGCGTAACGTTTTGTCGACACTACCTGCTTACCCCTCATCGACGGAAGGGGGGTGCAGATCCAAAGTGTCGTCCTTCGCCCACCAATCGTGGCTCGGGTATTCCGAGATGTTATTTTAGATTGCCTGGTAGCCATTTATGGAATTCATGAATGGACTGAACCCTTCTTTATATTGCACAATACACTTTCGTTGTACATACACTGTTGCTGTTATTATTTAAAATGATGATTAAATTAATTCGACACATTCATTAATTCAGGTAATTAGTGAATAACAGTGGCGTAGCGTGGGTCCTAGGGCGGGGGGGCGGTTTACTTTTCTAGGGCGACGGCCGCCGTTAAGAAGTGTATTTAAAAATATAGGTGTCCGTTATATGACCAAAGGTATTAATTATATAATGTTTAATAGTAATAATAATATTCTTTATTATCTAACAGATGAGCCAAAAGAGTGTCGACAAAACGTCACGCACCCGTCTTGTCGGCCTGCGACTCGGTTGGGCTTTCTACCTGGACCTATACACCATCGTCATTGGTCGCTGGGTGGCCGGCCCTACTATCTTCGTTTCGAAATTTAATTTTAGGTGGGGATGGACTGCGACTCCATTTTTTCCAAAAGTGTCGACAAGACGACCCCGACTCGAACGCGAGCCTCTGCAGAAGTTGAGGGGGGTGGCGGTATTAGATGTAGAGGCCGGGGGCGTGGCTTGGGTGTTAACCCTGATTTTTTTTGTTGACTCGATGTCTGAGTCAGAATCGGAGTGCGGGCGAGCGGATTTCGACTTCTTTTTAGCCCTTACTTTGACAAATCCATCGTTGTCAGGGGCGTCGGGTGTAGAGGGATGGATGTATTTGGATTTTAGGGGGTCAGGAGTGAATTCCATCGGTGTGGGGGTGCAAAGAGGCTGGAGTATTTGCATGGTAGCTCTTAGCTCTTCGAGTTTAGTATTCAGGAGGGATATTTGAGTGAGTAAATTTGCATTCTCAATTTTTAGGGAATCAATAGTGAATAAATTCTCGATCGTAAGATCGATGTCTAGCAATGCCTCCATAGTGCGAGGCAGGGATGGGTCTTGCGACGCCATTGTCTTGCAATGGCTCGCCGCTGAATTTAATAAAGAATTTTAGTGGAGAGTGCTATGTTTTGCTGACAGTGTACCAGTTTTGAAAATAAAGCATCAGCGCGTGACCGCTGAAGCGATGAATTCAAACGTGGTAAATGAGAGGAAGGGTAGTTCTATGGGATGGGATCCCCTAGAACTTTGAGCTTGCCGTATACGGAACCGACACTACGAACCCCTCGCGGCGACGTATTCGGGTGCGCCCCGAGGATTTCACACCGTTCCCGTTTTATAGGGAAATCCGTGATATCGAAGGATTGCGTGTAATAGCAGGCGTGCAAGACAAGTCAGCGTGGTGCAATGCCAAGAGACCGTTTCTCGTTCCGATCGCACCCAGTCAGAACAGTATAATACACGTACTGTGTGGACGTTCACCAGAAGATCAAACTGAAAGGGAATACTGTTACTTAGTAGATGGCACCTTGACTCTGATCAGACTTTCGTTCGAGCTGCGAGCAGTTGAATTGAAAAATCCAACTGTCACCGAGCAAGACTAGGAGTAATGCAGGCAAGGGTGATGGCAATTTAAACTGGTAAGCCGTGAGGGCCAGTGAAAATTACTTCGAAGTTCGAAATATAAAAATTTCGGATATGAAAACCGGACGGAGATTAGAGCGACTTGACTACTCTGATGCTCGATGTCGAGAGGTTACATTTTGCTCGAAAACCCCTCAATATATATCTGGTGTAAATTGTTATTTTCATATTTTACAACACCCAATAAAACGGATTTACGTTGCCCGCTACATTAAAAGTTTTAAGGGAAAAACCAACTAAGCCCTTTATCCACTATTTCGGAAACTTCAACTGCATTGAATAAAGAGGATCAGTTGGTAATTAGCGGGATTCCCGGATTATATTTGGGACCTTTTTCGGCGAAATAGAGTACAACACCGGTAAATTAATTTTATTTTCGTGTTTTGTAAACGTGGAGTAAAGATATTTGGAACATATTTTAATCATGAAAATTATATAGCATAATTATCAGTGCAGCTTCGCATTTAAATTGAATGTTAAATAATAAAATACACTTACGTGAAGGTGATCGTGAACGTGAAGACGTCGTAAACGACTGAGGAGATTATGGAAGGTTTGAACAGATTTGAGAGATAAATCTCGAAACGCGTCTGCAGATGGCCAATTACTTAATTTTCATATATTTTGTAATTCAGTGGTATTTTTAGTTATTATCAAATTTGTTTCATCTAGTAACGCTAGATAAGTTTAGCACTGTGTGTCCTTGTCAAAATGTTTTCTGGTTTTTTCATTTTAATAATAACATTTACAGTTTAAAGTTTCACATTTCATTTCAGAATAATTTTCTAAGTTAGTCTTGTATGTAGAAATAAACGATCTTAAACCAATGTTATTATCTAGTAGTACTAGTAATAACATGCAAATTTCTTTTGTATCATTCAATATCCGGCGTGGCACTAGCCAGGGAAGTAGCTGTTTCAATAAGTTATTTGTTTATAGTCTTAGTAAGACTTATTTTTTGCTTGCAGATTAACGAACAGGTTGAATATTCATATATTCAGGCTACATTTCGTTTTCTTGTATTTATAGTCAAATAAGTTTCTTAATACTTCTTAAGATGGATACAAACAAAATAATTCATCGTGTAATAGTGGTATAATTTCTTTTTAAAGGAGAATGTTAAAAAAACCCGTTTTATTACCTAACGTCGCAACGGGGAAGATACACAATTCAGGGTGGATTAAATCGATTTTCTCTAAAACTATCAATGATTAAGAAAAATGTTTTAGATGGAAATTGAACGGTTTGGAGGGGAACATACGGTAGTGACCTTGATTTGACCTTATAATATCTATGTAAGGTCAGGTGCAAACCAATATGTGAACTAATATAGGAATTAACATGAAATTTTGAATATAATCCCAAAAATAAAACAGCTTTTAGTAAAATTTCGTACACCGAAACTGGGTGTTTGCCTTAACTGTTTTTAGTTTCTTTTCCATAATTTTTTAAATATGAAAAATATTACAGAAACATTAAGACACATTAGAATTAGAGATATATCTTACCTTATTGAATGAAACCAATTTCTCATTCGCGAATCGCTTACTTGAAAAAGTGAAGCATAATCTTAAGTTTTCCATAATTAATGAGCAGTTCCACTTCGCTTTTTCTTCATTATCTAATTTGATATAATATAAATACTTGTTTCTCTATTTACTTCAAGTTTGAAAGTGATCAGTACATAGTTCAAAATATAATTACTATATGATAAACAAGTGTGATATTAACAAAGATAGTATTCTTTATTTCAATTTCTAAAATATTAATTTTAATAAGTATTAAGCGTTTCAATATATCGATGAGTTTAATAAATCGAAAAAAAAAGTTTCTACAAACGATAAATGTTGTTAAATTAAAGTGAATAAATGTCCATTCAAAATGATTGACATTTTACAAGTCACTATTTTTTCTAAATCGAACGAAATTGAAAATGCACTTTATTTTATTAAAAATAATTTCAAAATCTATGACATATGGTTAATTTTTTCCGCCTATGAGTTCTAATTCGTAACAGAAATATTCGACGTATTGTGCTTCGCCATACCCGAAAAGGGGACTGCATGGCCTTGACCGTAAAGTATGAAATGTCGTGCCGATCGGCAATTGGCCTGACATTTTTATTACCCCAACAAACCATCCCACCCATAAAATTCCGTGTGGATGAAAAGTCCTGGTCCTCCATGAAAGGTAGATTGATCAGAAAATAGAAGTAAATCAAGAAATTTACCATTTTCTGTGTCCAAAACCCGTAAACTCTGCGATGAAAATCCAGTTAATCAAGTTCTTGGTGCGTATGAATATGATTTAGGTAAAATTTAAGTTTTTTCAAAATTCTGGATATGCTCTGTCTGCTAATACCGGTTTCTGTTTAAATTGTCCATTGACTTATATGGGAATGTTTATATCTGACCCAATCACAAGATACTCATTTTATTCATTTTCAACAATGGGCTTTAGTTTGCTACCTGGTCGCAAATGTTGCTCAGCGCCCAAGTACTTATCAAATCCCATTTACCAAAATTTTGTAATCCAATGTCACTAACTTCCCCTGTTATCTGGCCTTGCTACAGTCAGCAGAGTAGGGGGGGGGGTTACAAAAGAACCGATATTAAAAAGGGCGCCACATGATTTAAATTTCAGATAACAGGCCTTAGTGACGGCAATCATGAACCTTGGATTACTACCTTTAAATACTAACTAGGAAAATGATATCTCGACAAGAAAGAAAAATATCATTTTGATTAAAATTAATAAACTGAATTTTATTTAAGCCATAGATAAAAAAATTATCATCTGCGATTAATATCTTAAGTGTAAATTAATCCTTTTATGAAACTTATTTTAATTGTGGTTGATACGGGAAAGTGGCAATAACGTTATTCCATTACATATTGTCCCCAAACTAAAGTAACTAAATTACAAATATAATATTCAGCTGAGAGGAATTTATGTAGGACTTCAATCCAAATTTTGCTAAAATTTATACTAATAATCCGTAGATACAGTATTGATCACGATTAAACGAGTCGCTACTCTAATTACTCTCAACTCCACATAACATGTAAAAAAAAAAATAATGTATCCGCAGGTAATCAGTTAATTTCAAAAATTCAACAGGTAATAATTAATTTCAAATGCAAACAGGTGATAATTAGTTTCAGGAAAAAAAAAATCTGACATGAAGGTTGAATTGACAAGTTGTGAAAGAAATAAAAAAACAATATGACAAAAAACAAAATTCTCAAATGCGTGAAGCGTGACGTATTTAACAAAATAATAAAACCTTATTTTTCCCTTGTTGTACTGAGGATTCTCCCGTTCACGATTTCGGATTTCGGAAATCCAAAAGTCGGAAACCAATCGGCAAACAAACGGAAGCCAAATGTAAACCAAATGGAAATCAACGGGAAACCAAGTGCAAACCAAATGCAAACCAATTGGACCTAAATATATCAACTCAGTATTAGAAAATTTAACTTCCATCGAGGAAAATAAGTTACCACTCACCTAAGTTCTAGTGCGGTCCTTAAGAATAATTTTCGATTTGGTATAAGATCCGTAAAAATTACGTCCCACGTGGTCACAACCCAAAATCCAATTTGTTGCTTCACCCACAGTGGTAATTTCACCCCCTTTGTGTAAAACTCCCCCCACAGAGGAACACTAACTATTAAAGTGTTAAATATTCCACGTGGTGGTATTCGCCAAAATCGAACAAAATTACTTGTGCTCTCTCCAAAAGCCGAAACGGAAAACAACTCGAACCTCGATGGCTCCTCTCAAGGAGAGGATAAAAAAAATTATTAGGGCGTTAGCCCCTAATATCGAAGAACAACAAAACAAGATTGTTCCAAAAGAAAATTCACAGTGAAAATAACCTTTATCACGCACGGCGCAATTATATTTAAAGTCACTCTACCTTTTCATGCGGCTCACTGGGTGAAGGTAAAGACGTTGGTCCGCCGGACTGCTTCGTCCGGGGGCGGCGAGGGCGATTTCCGTTCCAAAATGGCGATCCGGGTTGATGAACGGCGACCGACGAATTTTGGGCGATAAACCTGAACGCCGGGTGGTGGAAGAGGAATACACACGCGAACACGGGGACTGTTCGACGGGCCGAAAACAGGTTATAGTTCATACACAATTTATTATTCGCGGAGATTAGTTCCATGCACTCGATCGATCGGGGACTGTGCCATCGATGGATTACAAAAACTCACGACGTTAATTTTTGAGTCGAATACGTTCCGTTTTTTTGAAGAATTAATTTCTCGCACTCGGGGAATTCCTGGCGGCCTCTCGAGCAAATTTTGGCTATTCGGATGGCCGATAACGTAGCGTCCGAACATCCCGCCCGCCATGACTGCTGGCGGTCATCATTGTGACGGTAGAGGACAAAGTTTCACGAGTGGACGCGTGTAGACACCCGAGACAGTGTGGACCTCTGCGACCCGAACAATTCCATCTCGTCCGGGAAACGTGCGGGAGATTCGACCCAGAGGCCAGTGTAATGGCGGCGCGTTGTCCTCCTTGATGAGGACGAGGGTTCCTGATGCGATGGCGGATTCTGGAAATAGCCACTTAGAGCGCTGCTGCAAAGTGTGTAGGTACTCTGTTTTCCAGCGCTTCCAGAAGTCATTTCGAATACGTTGAACTAATTGCCAGCGGGCGGAACGGTTGCCAGGCATGTGCGGAAGATCAGCGACCGGCGCAGCGTTCGCTGGATGAGAAAATGGCCTGGCGTGAGGGCGCTAAAATCGCACGGATCAGAAGATAATGGACAGAGTGGCCGGGAATTGAGTACCGCTTCAATTTGGGTGAGAACGGTGGCGAATTCTTCGTAGGAGAGTAACTGTGTCCCGACGACTCGGCGAAGATGGTGCTTAGTGGATTTTACTGCAGCTTCCCATAGCCCACCGAAGTGAGGGGCAGAAGGTGGGATGAACCGCCAGTCCGTACACACAGAGGCAGCGCTGGCGACCATGGTAGTTTGGTGCTTCGGAGAAGCGAGGAAGCGGGATAATTCGGTGAGTTCCCGGTGAGCGCCGACGAAGTTAGTGCCATTGTCGCTAAAGATAACGGTGCTGTGACCTCGACGGGCGGCAAATCGGCGGTAGGCGGCAAGAAAACAGGCGGTGGTGAGATCAGAGGCGAGTTCCAGATGCACAGCTTTGGTGGTGAAACAGACGAAGGCACAGATGCAGGCCTTCGTGACGCGGGCCCCTCGAATGCGTCCGGTGGTGATGTTGAATGGTCCGGCGTAATCAATGCCAACACGGAGAAATGGTGCGGAGGCGCTAATACGATCGGATGGTAGAGCGCCCATCGGCTGAATGACAGGACGAGGCTTGCAGCTGAAACATCGGTTGCAACGGGCGATTCGACGTCGGGTAACATTCCGTCCATCGAGTATCCAGAATGACTGGCGGAGGAGGGCACGAGTAGCCATGGCGCCTGAGTGGATATTACGCACATGAGCATCATCGATGCAAGGTCCGTGAAGGGGTGCGCCTTGGGCAGCAATGCTGGATGTCGATGATCATAGGCGAGGTTAGAGGCGGAAAGGCGACCACCCACGCGTAGGATTCCGTCCTTGTCGAGGAAAAGAGCGAGGCGGCGTACCAGGCGAGAACGGGTGTTAGGATTCGCCGCTTCGGTGCGCTCGGCAGCTAGTGAAGTAAGCTGCACTTGGAGCAGTACGGAGTGTAAGGCGGCACGGAGCTCTTGGCTAGTCAAAGGCCCATGCTGGCGATTTTTGGATGTTGTCTGCGCATTGGCAGCAAATCGGCGACAATAAGCGACTACACGCTGTAGGCGGGTGAGGGTGGAGAAACGACACTCCAATCCCAGAGGCGTGGGTGTCGCAAGTAAGCTCTGGATGGGGAGTGCTCGTTCTTCCTCCACAACCTCCGGTGCAGACACGTTAGCGAGTGTGCTAATTGGCCACTGATCAACGTGGTCTTGCAGCCACCTAGGTCCCGTCCACCATAAGGGATGATCTCGTAATTCGCTAGGGAGCAATCCCCGCGACGCACAGTCAGCCGGATTATCCTCGGACGCGACGTGATGCCACCGAGAGGAAGGTAGAGTCTCTTGGATTCCGGCGACTCGGTTGGCCACGAACGTTTTCCAACGATGAGATTCTCCGGCAATCCAAGAAAGAGCGACGGTGGAGTCACTAAAGGCAAAGACGCGTTGAATGCTGAGGCTGGAAAATTGATCGAGCAGGGAACGCATTAACTTGGCGAGGAGATGGGCACTGCAGAGCTCGAGGCGAGGAATGTTGACTTTCTTCAGAGGAGCAACGCGAGATTTGGAAGCGAGGAGGGCGATAAAGGGCGAGCCATGGTGGGTGGCGACCCGAAGATAGACGACGGCAGCGAATCCCAGTTCAGAGGCGTCACAGAATCCGGCAATGCTGATGTCCTTAGAAATTTTGCATTCCGGAAGATGGCGAGGAATAGAAATGTCTTCCAGCAGCGGGTGCTGGGATTGGAATTGCTGCCATACCTGGGTCACTTCTTCCGGCGGAACCTCATCCCAATCTAGCTTCAATAGCCAGAGGCGTTGAATAAACAGCTTAGCTCGGAATACCACTGGACCCAGCCACCCCGGAGGATCAAAAATCCGCGCGGTTTGTGACAACATAGAACGTTTCGTGCAGCGTTCTGAGGAGACTCGGACGGAATAGGCGAAATAGTCGCTGTTGGGATCCCATTTGAGACCAAGCACCTTGACCACCGGATCTCGGTCCAAGGGGAAGGCGTCTGCTGAAGCAGAAAGACGACAATGCTCCTCCGGAATACCTTCAAGAAGAGTGGGCGAGTTGGCCAGCCACTTGCGAAGTCCGAACCCGCCCGCCATGAGAAGATCGATCAGCTCTTGACGAAGCTTAATAGCTTCGTCCTCAGTATCACAACCGGTGAGAATGTCATCGACTTAAACATCAGATTCGAGCACCTTGGCGGCTGCTGGATAGCGGGGACACTCGTCGATGGCAAGTTAATATAATAATAATAATAATAATAATAATAATAATATAATAATAATATAATAATAATAATAATAATAAACTATTTAGCACTACTGCTATAAAATACAATTATTATAATATTTTGATAAAAATTATGCATAAAAATATAACATGGTATCAATATAATATATTTTACTTAAACTATAAAAATATGTAAATAATATTAAACCTATAACTATTCACTAATTTACACAGCCACCTTCAATACTTAAAATAACAAATCACGAAAATCAGTCTTATATACTCCTACATGCTTCGTATATGTTCTCTTAATAATAATTTAAATTTTCTTATGTTATCTTCAGTTTTTATGTTGTTAGGAAGTATGTTATACTTTACAGCTGCTCGATAGAGTATTGTATTTTGTCCCTGTCTTGTGTTCTTATGCTCGAGATAAATATTTCCTCTCCTTCGTGTATTGTGCAAATGTACATCACTAGTGTATGTTACGTGTTGTAACTTATCGAAGGACCAGTTGTTAATTAACAACAAAAGTGATTCGTAAAAAAAAATATGTTTAACGAAAACAACACCCAAAGTTGTACAATTATTTACAATGATTGTCGCGCTAGGTCGATGTTTTCTTGCTCAAGTGTTGAGCTCTTCTGCCTTTCTATTCCTGTTCCTCCCGTTCTCTCGCGGGTTGTAGGAGGGGGCTGCTACGTCGTTTTTGTAGCAGATGTGTCTGGCTACCTGCTGTAGGTTTCTCCGGGGATGGTCGGAAGCGTACTTTTTACGATCGTTCTATAACTGATTTGCATTCTTGTGCCATTGTAAGAAATGCAAATTTGTTTGGGATTCGGGTTGCGACGAACCAGGTAAAGTCGCAACAGTGTATGTAATGCAGTTTTTAAAATATGAAGGCATAATACCTTTACATATTTTATGTATGAATAAAAGTGCCTTGAATTTAATTAATTGCTCTACATTTAACCAATTTAGTTTGTTAATCATAAAATTTATACTAGTATATCTATCACAGTTTAATACTGTACGCATCCCTGTATTCTGTAATACTTGCAACCTTTTTAAATCACTGCTATTACCTAGATATAAGATTGTACCGGCAAAATGATAATGTGGTAATATTATAGTGTTATAAATAGTTTGTTTTGTATGCAGTGACATATAATAGCTGCATCGTTTCAAAACACCTAATTTTTTAGCTATTTTTTTACACGTATAATCTATATGTTCCGTAAATTTTAATGTATTATCTAAAACTACTCCTAAGTATTTTATTGAATTTACATAGTTTATTATCGTACTATCAAATTTAATGACATAATCTTCTACATTTGATAGTTTACCATTTCCAATTAACATTGCCTTTGTTTTTTCCGTGTTTATTTTTAGTGAATTTCCTTGTAACCATTTTTTTAAGTTGTTTAAATCTGCATTAATTGCATCTGTGCTTTCTTGCAAATTGTTTGCTATTTTGTATATTAAGGTGTCATCAGCAAAAAGATGATATTTACAATGCTGTAAACTTGCACCGATGTCATTCACGTACAATACAAAAAGGAGAGGACCGAGAATGCTTCCTTGCGGCACACCTGTGTCAATTGATAAGGCACTGGATGTTCTATCTTCAATTTTAACATTTTGCATTCTATCTGTTAAGTAGCTACAGAACCAACTAATCACTGTTCCGTTTAATCCGTATACCTTCAATTTTTTTATTAATATGTCCCTATTCACTGTTTCAAACGTTCTTTTGAAGTCAGAAAAACAACACTTATAACTTTACCATCATCTATATTTTCTTTCCACTCATTTACTAGATATTGTAATGCAGTTTCACAATTATGTCCCTGCCTAAAACCTGATTGGTATTCTGTGTTTATATTTTCTTGCACAACATGATGTAGTAACTGTTCATATACAACTCTTTCCAGTATTTTTGTAATTGTCGGTACTATATTTATTGGTCTGTGATCTTCTATTTTATTACTATTTGTAACTTTTTTGACTGGTACTATTGTGGTGCACTTTAGTTTTTTCGGTACTTTTCCTATTTCTAAAGATATATTTATTATATTAGTAAGGTACGAAATTGAAAAAGGTAAACTAATTTCTATCATCTCTGCATTTATATCATCAGGACTTGATTTATTTGGCAAATTTACTATCACATTTTCAAGTTCCCCTTCACTAACGTTTTTAAAATCAGTTAAATTATTGTTTATTATTACAGGTTTTATTTCAATACTATCTCTTGGGATTGTACTAATTATATCTATAATACTATTGATAAAATACTAGTTAAATTTATTACTAATCACATCTTTATCAGTATATATTACACCCTCATATTTAACATTAGCATAAATAGCCTCTTTCTTACTTGATATTATAGTTTTTAATGTTTTCCACATTAATTTCGGATCATTTTTATTATTATCTACAGTCTTTTCAAAATATTTTTTTTTTCAGATCGTACTGTATTTACAACAATATTAGGTGCTGTTTTATAATTTTCCCAGTCTTCTTGTCTTGTAGTATTGCAAAACTTTTTGTACATTAGATCTCTGTTTTTTATTTTTATTTGGATATTTTGTCCAAACCATGGACTATCATTATTTCTAATAAGTACTTCCTTAATTGGTCTCACCTCATTTAAGATGATTTGTAAGTCTTCATAAAATTTATTATATTTAATATCAATATCACAATTCCTAAAATCAAATTTGATATTTTGGATTCGCTCTATATATAATTTAATATCTTCTAATTTTTGCCTAACCCTTCTGATATCCCTATATTGCACTTTTGCACTTTCTAGTTCCACTCTTATTAGTGCATGGTTATTAAATACTGGTGATCTTAGAACGTTACAATTTAAATGGCTATTGTTTGTTACGACTAAATCTATTATGGATTGACTGCCATTTGGAGATATATGTGTCCATTCATCTACACACTGTTTAAACCCTGTATCTTGCATAGTTTGTTTTACTTTCCTACTATATGCGTTTACATTATTTAGGTAATTGATATTAAAATCACCCATTATTATAATATCATGTCTATATTTTTTAGTAATTTCTGATAGGTATTCTTTTAGGAAATCTGTGAAGATTAAATCACTACTACTTGGGGAGTGATACACACCTCCTAAGATAAATGTTTTATGACCTACTACAATTTTTATTATTAGTACCCAATAATTCATTGCAAGTATAACTGTTTCAAGTTGTTGCGCCTTTATATCTTTTCTAATGAAGAAAACAACACCACCTGTATTTCTACTTTCTGAATCTACCCTAAAATTTTCATAACCCTCAATATTTATTTCCTGATCTTCAATTTCTTTTGTAACATGTGTTTCTGTTAAACATATACCTATTGGCTGATTTTTTATTAGAAAATACTTAATCTCATCCATGTGTGCTATTAAACTTTGTGCATTTTGTAGGAGTATATAAGACTCCATTATCCTTTACTAATTGCTATTGATTATAATTTATCTCATAATTGATTCCTTTTTTATTTGTTCAATTTTCCGTTTATACACATTACAGTCAATGCTAAACACTGAGTGATTGATGTCATGTTGTACGTTATACTTATTATTAACAACAATACAGTTGATGCAAGAATATTGCTGTTCATTACATTCTTTTGTTGTATGTTTATCACTACTACATTTGCCACATGTTGCCTTATTTGTGCATTTTACTGCTGTATGATTGAATCCATTACATTTGAAACAGCGCCATAAGTCAACATGTTCATAAACTGAGCATAATCTATAACCTATATATAGCCCGTTTTGTTCCGACTCACTTATTTTGGAAAAAGTTTTTGGATCACATTTGATTATTGAAAAATATGAATTTTTCATTTTTTTAATCACTGCCACTTCCAGTTCACTTGTTTCACTTATTATTGACTTATTTTGCTGTTTAATTGTAGCAATTAGCTCCTCTTCCTTGTAATTTTCTTCAATACCTATTATTTTAAGGGATGGTTTCCTTTTTTCTGGCACTTTAACCATATATTTCTCCCCTAGATTGTTCTTGATGCTGTCCTGTACCTTCTTTGCATCTTGCTTATTTTTACAGTTAATTACCACATTTCCGTTCTTTGTTTCCCTTACACCATTTATATGCAATTCCAGATCCGCAGGTTTTAACTTTTGTTTGATATCCTCTTTTAATTTGGTTTGTTTTTCCTCTGTGGATGTTACAATAACAACATTTTCTGTCACTTTCTTAGCATACGTTGTTTCCAGATCTTTTCTCTGCTGCGTTCCACTTTCTACTATTACAATTTTGTTTTCTAGATCCGTTATCCTCTTTTGTAGTAATTCTATGATCATCAGTTTATCTTGGATGATTACTTGTTTATCATTGTTTAATTTAACCAATAAATCCAATTTATTATTTTCTTGTGTCACATGGTTGGATGTTGAGGTTATGTCCTCACAACACAAGATTTTATTTCCATCAATACACTTTATACCTTTTATTCTGCTTTTGCAACTGCCATGATATATTCCATGACACTTTACACATACTAATATATTGCACTGTTTACTTTTACAACACTTATAATGAACTATTTTGTCTGTTAATTTTTCTCTCGCTTCATCTGCGTCCGCCATCTTTATGGTTAGTTAATTAGTTAATATAGTTAGTTGCTGAAGAGTCCGAAGAGCAAGGTACGGTGCGGAGGAGACGCCGTAGGTGACGGTCTTGAGGCGATAAGTGGCGACAGGCTCTTCTGGGGAGAACCGCCATATATGCGCTGAAGGTCACAGTGGTCAGTCTGAACCAAAATCTGGCGATACATCTGGCGGATGTCAGCAGTGAACACACACTTAGCAATGCGGAAGCGAGCGAGGAGCGAAGAAATATCTGCTTGTAACTTCGGGCCGATTAGCAGAATATCATTAAGGGATTTTCCGGAAGAGGTACGACACGAGGCATTAAATACGACACGTATTTTGGATGGTGGGTCGTCAGGGCGATGAACCGGGTGATGCGGGATGTAGTACGCGACCGATGCTGCTCGTTCCTCCAAAGGCACCGATTCCATATGGTGACTAGTGAGGTAATCCTGCATGAAGTCGTGATACGCTTCATGAAGTGCCGGATCTCGGTGCAGCCGGGCTTCGAGGCGATGGAACTAGCGGAGCGCTACATTGTAGGATTGACCTAGATGCGCATCTGTCATTGGAAGCGCGACACAATAGCTGCCCGAGCTATTACGTGTCGTGGTGGCTATGAAGATGTCCTCACATTGCTGTTCAGCAGAGGATAGTCGGGGCTGGCAGGTTACTTGATCCAGCTCCCAAAGGCGAGAGACAGCTTCGGCGAGGGCGACGTGGTTATCGGGGGCAGACAGGACAGGTGATGACTCGGTCATCATCATCAGCGACGAGGAGCAGGATTTGGAAGGAGAACCTGACTCTGGCATGAGGGTCAGCGAAGACGAGGCGGGTGTCTTCGGGCATTTCTGATACTGTCATACCATCTGCTACATCTCCGGCGGAGATCGGATAGGGGAGCGATGATGTCCTTTCGTTATCGATTACCGAAGGATGGAAGCGGACTTGGCGAGCCGGGGCGGATATCCGTAAGGTCCGAGCAGGATCCAGCCGAGGGTACTTTCACTGGCACTCGGCGATTGGCGACGAGAATCCATGTGACCGGGTCGGTGCAGTAGCGGATAGACGTCCGCCCCGAGTAGTAGATCGACATGGAGTGGGCGATGGAAGTCCGGGTCAGCAAGATTCAGGTGGCGAAGGTGAGGCCATTCCTCAGTAGGCAATGGCTGTGGGGGAGTGCGAGCGGTGATATGGTTTATTACGAAGAACGTCACAGGCAGGCGTGGAGGATCACCGTCGTGCTTGATGGTGGTGCTGACAGTGTGACGAGCAGCGGGTAAAGTGGCATTTCCCAGACCGCTAAGGGGTCGATGCACGGCCGTCGGGGGCAGGCGTAGATATCCGGCACACTCGGTGGTCATGAAGCTGGAACTGCTACCGGAGTCCAGCAATGCTCGAAGGTAATGGGTGTGGCCGGTGACGTCGAAGGCGATTATTCGAGCAGTGGCGAGAAGTACACCTCGGGGAGATACACGGCACGTTGAGGAAGGGAGCTGGGAGGCCGGAGGCGAAGATAGTCATTGCGAAGCTGACGATGCCGACGACTGCGAGGATTTCGATCGACGGCGAGGGTGTCTGAGTGCAGGAGGTGAGGAGCGACGGCCTTCAAGTCCTTGTGGATTGCCCTCTAGCCATCGGGAGGTGGATGCAGACGCTGCAGGGGGGCGAGTCCTAGGATGCTGAGGCTGCTGCTCTGAACGGACGCCCTGCTGTGGCGGCGTGGAGGAGAGACGTCGAGTAGAAGACGGATCAGCCACGTGCAACAGCGTATGGTGAGCATCTGTCTCATGACAGATGTGACAGTGGCCAGTAGACCGGCAGTGGGCGGTGATGTGGAAGGCACTAAGGCAGTTCCAGCAGAGGCGACGACCCGCTACCGCAGAACGTCGATCGATGGCACACAGATGTTTGAACCGGATGCACTGTCGGATTGTGTGATGCAAGTCGGCGCAAAATTGGCACTTCTGCTCGTTAGGTCGCTGATGGAGAACAGCAGACCTGGTTGGCGACTGGCTCGGACCACGGCGAGAAGCTGCAGGAGGCGAAAATCGAGATGATGGGCGAGCAGGTGATCGAGGTCTCGACGGCGATTGATGGCGAGTAGCTACGGGGGGTCGCGATGTTGCAATCTGTAGCTCAGCGATCCTCACTCGGTGGGAGATAAATTCCAACAGCTGCTGATAGGTGGGGATGTGATTCGGGGGCGAGTTGCTGCTCAAACGCGGTCCTCGTTGGGCCGTCCAGATTACTCAATGCGAGGGACAGCAGTAGAAAATCAGATAGATCCCTCAAGGGCAACGCGCGGAGCGTGCTCACGGCGTCTGGTGCACGTCCAGGAACCGGTGCAGCTGAGAGGCGGAAGCTCAGGTGATGGGTGAGAATCCCACGATGTTGCCGAGGTACATGGCCGCAAGCCGCCGAGGATTGTGGTAGCGGGCCCTTAGTGCTTGATAGGCGAGCGGGTAGTTCTCAGCCCGCATGTCGAGGTCGGCAATGGTGGATAGGGCCTCGCCTTGTAGAGAAGACTTGAGGTATTGTAACTTCTGGGCATCGGGGACAGAAGCGTCTTCGTGTACTAGCGACTCGAACAAGGCGATAAATGCAGGCCAGTCCTCCAAGGTCCCGTTGAAGGATGGCAAGGTGATCGACGGAGCGCTGGACTGGCGCGCGCTGGAAGGCGGAATGGCCAGCCGATGCAGTGCAGCGCACCTCGACCGAATGTCGCACACAACGTCGCCGAAGGCGAGCTCGGACGGCGTGATGGCTGCTTGATCCTCCGGCGGAAGTTGGCTGTTCAGGTCGCTGATCAGGTCCTGGATCTGCTCGAACTTCTCTTCGTACCGGCGGATCTGAGCTTCCAAAACCGGTAGGGCGGCGACGTCCGCGGCGGTAAGCGGACGGGTTTTGTCCAAAATATGCGAGCCACTGGCGAATATGTTCGCGCGTTTAGCTATCGCGGCTTCGAGCTGCTGCTTAGCTTTTGCTGCCATGTCGATGTCGAATTAATTTCGTATGTAAGTTGCCTTTCGAATTTCCCGGCTTAATTAAACCAAAGGCGGCGAATTTCTGTTTTAATCAATTGGCAACGCAATTAACTTATTCATTTATTGGCGAATTTCAGCAATCAATTTATTAATTGACTGGCGAATAGATAAAAAATTGTCAGTCGGCGATTGTATACGAGATGCTTTTCGATAACCCCGTATGATGCGGCGAACAGCAACCAAAAACTCAGAAATTCTCCGAATTTTCTCGCACACCCTGTATACGAGCGGTTTTTTCGACAACCCGGTATAATGCCGGGTGAAGACGAATGGAACAGCGAAGATTTCCGGGATTTTTCCGGAACACCCTGTATACCGGGTTTTTTGTCAACCCTGTATAATACTGGCGATTTAATCTGTCAATTATTGGGCCACTGAATCTAATCAAAACAAACGGTGATTTATTTTCGTGAACAAATTATTATTTAATTCACGAAATTATCCGGCGTTAAATAAGTTCGATGATATTATTTAACTCGGCGAGTTAATTTACTAATTGAACGACGAGCAGAGGCGAAAAGAATATTGTTCGTAAATGTATTGATCAATTTATGATTCAATAGTTATACAAAAAAACGATAAATTAATTTCTTAATTAATTTATCAATGTATTAATCGATTTATCGATTGATAAAAACGGTGAGCGGAGGCGAAAAATATCTAAAGGTCCCTGGTGTCGGCACCAAAATATTAGGGCGTTAGCCCCTAATATCGAAGAACAACAAAACAAGATTGTTCCAAAAGAAAATTCACGGTGAAAATAACCTTTATCACGCGCGGCGCAATTATATTTAAAATCACTCTACCTTTTCATGCGGCTCACTGGGTGAAGGTAAAGACGTTGGTCCGCCGGACTGCTTCGTCCGGGGGCGGCGAGGGCGATTTCCGTTCCAAAATGGCGATCCGGGTTGATGAACGGCGACCGACGAATTTTGGGCGATAAACCTGAACGCCGGGTGGTGGAAGAGGAATACACACGCGAACACGGGGACTGTTCGACGGCCGAAAACAGGTTATAGTTCATACACAATTTATTATTCGCGGAGATTAGTTCCATGCACTCGATCGATCGGGGACTGTGCCATCGATGGATTACAAAAACTCACGCCGTTAATTTTTGAGTCGAATACGTTCCGTTTTTTTGAAGAATTAATTTCTCGCACTCGGGGAATTCCTGGCGGCCTCTCGAGGAAATTTTGGCTATTCGGATGGCCGATAACGTAGCGTCCGAACAAAAATTCTTGTCGCAATATTCGTCACATCCGAGAGAAAAAAATTTAAATGTTTTCCACAATTTTCCCATCAATGGAAAAATTAAATTAGTCCGATAGCCTCTATACTAACTCCGCCACTGGAAAAACGACTATCCCCCGGTAACCACTACTAGTCAGCTTCCGTTATATTAGGGAACATCATTCCGCGCTAAATCCAAAAGATGGCGCCACGACTATCTCGCTAGAACGACTATCTCGATAGTCCAGGTTAAATACGATCATCCAGTGAACGTAAATCACTACTGATATTGAAATCCTCCATCAACCCCTATTATTACTCCACCCCCTTATGCACCCCCAAACTGAGCATACCAGTGCAAATGGAAGAGTCCGAACCAGACCACTACTCACTGAAGAATTTATACTAAATTTAACCGCTGACAATTAACCCCCCTGGCTCTACAATCTAATGGCAAAAAGGAACCGTAACAAATTCCCCCCATTCCTCAAAAAAAAATCGATTTTCGTAGAAAATCAAGAATATGAGTAACTTAAATTTCCCCTACACCCTAGTAAGTGTATTCCAAAATGGAATTCGACTAAAAAAGTGAAACACCAAGAACGACCTCACCTGAGCCAAATTAAATTCATCATTTTGACCAATGCTACCATAAAATGATAGACCTGCTTCCCAAATGAAAAGAAAAAAAACAATTACCTCTCTAATCTCAACAAAACAAAAAGTCAACACGTCCCACTGGAACGGGTTTTTTTTTCCAAGAAAACTAAACAAAATCCCGATAGTCCAGACAACCTATGCCAGGGTAGAGGCCCCACACTCTACTACTACAGTGAAAGCCACCGAGCCCAAAGTCTCCTACACTTTCTCCTACTGCGTTATCCATCGGATAATTCCAACTACACAATTACTCACAATTACTCGTCTTCCTGAGCAATCTTAAGATCTTTGGCGTGCCAACAACCTCTTAACCTGCCATCCTGAGGATGTATGAGCTCGTATGTCCACGGTGAAAGCTTTCGATGAATAATAAACGGCCCAACATATTTAGGCGCTAACTTTGCATTAAAGTGATTGACGGCATTGGACAACACAAAATTTCGTCGCCACGCACGCTGACCCCGCTCAAATTGAACCGGCCTACGACGTAAGTCGTAATATTTTTTTCCTTTATTTAAAGCTTTCCGTAACTTAAGTTGCACTTCCCCATATAATTTACTTAAATGTACCGACCGGTCAATCGGATCTGGTTCTGGATAATTAGCATCCTCCGGAACTACCCGTTTTTTCCCCGACAAGGAAATTTCCCTTCCGAAATTTACGAAATGAAGGTGTGAAGCCCGTCACTTCATGCTTTGAGGTTCTTATACAACATGTTACATGTTGTAATAACTTATCCCAAGTTCTATGGTTTTCCGAGACATATGATGCTAACATGGTCTTTAAAACACGATTAACCCTTTCCGTTGGGTTAGCCTGCGGATGGTAATTAGCAGTATAAGACAAGGTGACCTCATATTTCTTGGTCATTTGAACAAACTGTTTACTTCGAAATTGAACCCCATTATCCGCAATAATTTTTTCAGGAGCACCAAACATCAAAATCACTTGCTCTTCCACCTGCTTCACTACAGCCGAGGCAGTAGCCGAACGTAACGGAAATGAAAGACAAAACTTACTGAAGGTATCATGTACAACAAGGATATACGAGTAACCTGAGGACGTTCTAGGTAAGGGGCCCATTAAATCCAACGCAATCACTTGCCAAGGACGCGTTACATTAACTCGACTCACCATCCACCCACACGGAGCCCTTTATTCCGGTTTATGTGCAACACAAACTGTACATTTTCCTACATATCGAGCAATATCGGCTCGCATTTTAGGCCAATAATAATCTTGCGATAGACGATTAAAGGTTTTATATACCCACGTATGCCCTGAAGTGGGTTGATTATGACTTGCATTCATTAAGGCTAGTCTGTCGGCTTTGGGTACGACCAATTTCCAACAGGACCCAGGAGACAGTACGGCATAAGCACTTTTTATATATTTGAAAATTTTATTACCTTCCACCCAGTAATTCGAATATTTTCTAGGAAACTTCAAATTTGTTTCCATCAACGCCAGATACCAATGGTCTTGAATAGGACGAACCTCAACAACGGCCAGCTTAGGAACTGCCCTGGACAAACAATCCGGTACAACATTATCTTTCCCTTTACGGTGTATTACAGTGAAAACAAACTGTTGTAAACGCACACTCCATCGAGCTAAACGTCCAGAAGGACTCTGAAGCTTATTCAACCAGATGAGCGAGTGATGATCTGTTATCACAGTAAATCGTGACCCTTCAATGTATGGTCTGAATTTGTCAATAGCCCACACAACCGCCAGACATTCTTTTTCAGTCAGATCACGATTAAACGAGTCGCTACTCTAATTACTCTCAACTCCACATAACATGTAAAAAAATAATCATGCATCCGCAGGTAATCAGTTAATTTCAAAAATTCAAACAGTTAATGATTAATTTCAAAAATTCAACAGGTAATAATTAATTTCAAATGCAAACAGATGATAATTAGTTTCAGGAAAAAAAAATCTGACATGAAGGTTGAATTGACAAGTTGTGAAAGAAATAAAAAAAACAATATGACAAAAAAACAAAATTCTCAAATGCGTGAAGCGTGACGTATTTAACAAAATAATAAAACCTTATTTTTCCCTTGTTGTACTGAGGATTCTCCCGTTCACTCGGTGGAAAGTTGTAAAAAATCAGCCCCTGGTCTAGCCTCGGACTTGGGGTTCTGGTTACTGGGAAGCATCCCGGGCGACTGCTGCGGTCTCCATGGGAGGGTCCTCAACAGTCTGCGGGGTGTCTTCCTTTTCTTCTGGCTGCTTCAGGTGAAGGGTCACTTTCCCCAGGCCATACCATAGTTGGCATTTGCCTTGGGGGTGCTTGCCCTTCAGCAGCTCGATTTCTTGAAGCGGTATCCCAAACACCACCAGGATGCCGTCTTCTTTTTGTTCGTGGTGGAAAATGCACCACTTGGCTGTTTGGGCCTCTCTGTTCTGGACGCCCAGACAGGTCAAGGCTTCATCCTTGTCCTGTGCATTGGGCAGCCAGGCTGAAGCTTTTACCAGCCTGGGCAGGCTGTCAACCTGCACCACTGCCAGTTCGGCTCCCACCCAGAGAGGTCCAAGTCCGTTTCCTCGAGCTATTTCAAGGAATCGGTGTCCGCGCAGGTGATCCGCAGTATCTCCCCCGAGTAGGACCACCTGGAGAAGTGTGGCGCGACCGTGCTGGTCGGGTCCACTCCCAGGATTGCCCTCATGAGGGAGTCGCGTACCAGCTTCTCCTGTTCCTCCTTTAATTTGCCTAGGAGATTACTTTTGTCAACGATGGCCATCTGCAGGTGTCTGTTGATGGCCTCCGTGTATGTCTTGGGCTTGGAGGTTGTGTCTCTGGGTTTCTTCCTGGGGTTGAGCCCAGGCGACTTCCCAGAGTCGTCCGACCTGTTTCGCTTCTTTGTGGGGGGGACGGTCTGCTTGACTTTTCCCGGCAAAGGGCCTTGCTTGGTAGAAGGCCCCTTTTTGGGGATCGGTCTGCTGCCGTCGCCCCCTTTGGTTTTATTTGGGGGGGAAGCTGCTGTGACTTCTGCCACTCGTCCCTGGCTGCCCTTCTTGGGGACTTGCCTTAGAGCTCGTGGTGGCCCGTTCCACAGTGGAGGCTTTCTTGCCAGCCCCCTTCAGCTTCTTCCTCCTTTTCTTTTCAGCCCCGCAGAGCTGTTTCCTCACCCTCACGCGAGGCGCCGCCACAGTGTCCTTGTCAGGGCCAGCCAGTTGGCCGAACAGGGGGGACTGGTGCAGCGCACTCACGATGTGGTGGCTTAATGTTGGTGGTGGGCCACCCGAAGGCGAGCAGGGTTGTCGTTTTAGGGCAGTCGGTGGATGACGGTCGGTGGGTGCCCGCCCGAGCACACCCGTCTCCGACCGGAACTGGAGTTCCGAGCTCCTGCTCCGTAAACTTGACATTGGTGGAATCCATTTCATGAAAAGTATGTTTTTGGTTTGTTCGGGTGTCCTTCCCTAGAAGGGTTGCCTTCACTGTGGCTGGGAGCCCCTTCTGCCCCATGTTGCGTGCTGTTTAGTCAGATCCATCACCTACGTCCTTCCCAGCATGGGTGGCCCTGCCGGGAGCTGACGCTCCCGCTGGTGTAGCACTTAGGATCATCTGGATACGCAAGCCCCCCCACCACGTCAAGGTGAGCACACACGGAGGAGACTAGACTACCAATAAACGTTATAACTTTTGAAATATTTGAAAAATCTTAAGATTAAGGCGGTTCTCTCCGTCCGATTTCAACCCGCATATTAGCGATTTTTAAACCAAAACTGAGCTGAAACTATAAGCTTTTTTAAAATAAAAAAAATCTATCAGTAAGTATAGGTTATTTAAGGCACTTAATTAGTTGTTTCCATTTTTTTAATCTGTCAAATTCCAAAATGATTGTTAAATGTCTGTTATAATCATTTAACACTTGACGTGTACGACTGCATTTCTGATTTATATTTTTTGTTGTTAGTGATTAGAAGTTGAATTTTAAATAAGGGAAAAACAAAGGTTACCTCTTTCGACACCATTGAAAAGTAGAAAAATGGGCAAAAAAATACTTAAGTACAAATTTGGTCATAATATAAAGATTGTAACGTTCTATCCTACTGATCCCAATTGTTGGATCAGTTTAAATAGGGTTTATACTATCTCTAGTACACCTCGGGCTGGTCCGGGGTTCTTTTTTATTTTTCAGGTCGTCAAATAATTTCCATTTACTGATTAAACACCTTTAGTCCAATAAATAACTCAAACAATAATTTAATTCAATATATTAATCCAAAAAACTCTATTTACAATAACTAATAAACTCAAATAAATAATCCTCCAAAATAAAATTAATCGGTGATTCTGGCGTCCTCTATTGGCGACTGGCCTCTCCAAAACAGTCCGCTGACGAGGGATCTGCCCGTCTAGTTTGGCTTCCTCTCAGATAAAGTCGCCTTTGACTGAAACCTAATAATTGCGTTTATTTACAACAAAAATGAAACGGTTCAGAGGTTATTTAACCACTATTTCCGGCCGGCAAGGTTAATTCGGCAACCGCTTCAATTAAATTACGGATTTTACCCGTCCCACGCCAATACAAAGTACCACCGCAAACGGCCTATACTCTGTACCAATTAGTTAAATTTCGCGCTACTGCAAAGTACCACCGCAAGCGGCCTATACTTTACAGTAACTTATATTCTCGGTCGCGCTTCTGTCTTAATATCGCCCACGTCTCGAGCTAATGTAAAGCACCACCGCAAGCGGCCTATACTTTACAGGAGCTTATATTCTCGGTCGCGCGCCTCGGTCTGAATACCGCCCACGTTCCGAGCTAATGCAAAGTACCACCGCAAGCGGCCTATACCTTACAAGAGCTTATACCTGTACTCTCGCTCTCGCGCCTCTGTCTGAATACCGCCCACGCCCGAGCTAATGCAAAGCACCACCGCAAGCGGCCTATACCTTACAAGAGCTTATACCTTCGGTGTCGCGCCCTCGCCTTGTACTGATGCAAAATACCACCGCAAGCGGCCTATATTTTGCACCAACTCCAATTCTCTAACAGCATTTCCTCACGAGGCCTATGCTACGAGGAATCTGTCTCCTAGTCCTCTCGTCCCGGTTTAAATAGTCGGGAATCGCGCCGATCCCCCACTGCTCACTCGCGCAGAGTGGGAAGGATATTTTTCCCACTACTCGCATTTCGTGACGTGCCACGGAATTCCCTCCGTCTAGACAATGTCGTCTAATTCCACTCGGTTTCTTACGCGCCAAATTTATGCAGAGTGACCAACCCAATAATCTAACATTATAACATGGCTGGCACTCGTGGCATATTAAATCGTTACAAGATATACAATATTTAATAGAATGAGTAATTTTAATTTATATGGATGTGAACTCATAACTTAATTAATTCAGTTTAATGTCTTTGTGCGGTAATAAATACATTTAAACCTTGTGTAATTTTGATATCTTTGGTATTTTTAGAACACAAATCTATTGTGTCATTTAATATTCGTCGTGGTATTAGCCAGGAAAGTAATTATTTTAATAGATTATTTGTTTATATTAGTCTTTTCAAGACTCTTAATTTATAGAAGACGAAAAATACCACATTATTAATTTTAAGAATGAAAAACAAAATCAAACTAAACTTTCTTATAATTTATCGAAAATTAAAAAAATGGTGTTCTATTTGATAAGCAAGCTCAATAATTTTCATAAAGTCTAAAAGGTATTGGGGGTTCTGGTTATTTTGACAATGTACGAACTGGCAATTTGTAACTGTAATTTGTACAATTACGGACAAAATTAATTCTACGCCTTTGAAATCTAGTGCGTCTTTATTCAAGTGGGGTTCGATGCTTAATCATTATTATTAAATATTAATGTCAATATCTATTCAGAGTAAAAAAAAAACGATATGCCATCCATTCTTGCATCGTATTCATGCTTTCATATTATGAATAAAATTGGTACATGTCGTGGGGCTAGCTACCCACTAGGGATGGGTGGTACCTGTGATTTTTCGCTGGTATTGAAAAATCACGGGTTGCTACTGTTACTGACAGGCGAATTTCACTGCTACTTAAAATCACTGCTTTTTAAACTTTGACTGCTTTGTTACTTAAAACGTGATAGCTCCTTAGAATCACAACTGTTACCTAAACTGTGATTGCTACGTAAACTGTGGTTGTAACTTAAAACGTGATTGTAAGAAAACAATAGAACATGGCATTTCTAAATATTATTAATTATTCATTATTTTATTCTCCCATTTATGCACGGTATTGTATTTAAATTAAAATTAAATATTTAATAAAAATGCCATAGTATACCATATACCATGCAATCAATTACTGATCTACTAACAATTATTAATTCATTAATTAAGATTTTATAAGAAAGAAACAATGATATTGACCGGCGTGGAATCGAACCAACTTGCTGTGATCGATAACGACTTTACCATTCGGTTACTACGGCTCGGCATTTTATAATCTTTAAATTATTATTTTGTTCCTGTGAAGTGAAAAATAAAAATTATAAAAGAGAAAATTGTGTTACTTTAAAATAACAATAAATTGAAAGTTATACATAAAAGTTCTAACATAGCATACGTTTACCAGCCGTGACCACAGTTTAAAATCATAGGTATTAAAAAGTAGCGATCACAAGTAGCAACATGATTCAAAAGAAGCAGTTTTCTACTGTCTACTATTAAAATTCAAATATAAATATACTTACACTTGACAAAATAAGGTGTCCTATTCTTTTTGTGCGCAATAGTACATTTTCTTCTATTTTGTAAATAATAATGTAGCATTCGTATAAAATGACATTGCAAGTCAAGTTATCTTGAATTTGTTAACCATAAGTAAACATGATAACATAGTTGAATACATTAGTAAAATGGAAAGCTGTTACGAGTACACAACTAACGTTTTGCCCAGCATACTACTTTGGTGTTAATTGAATAATAAATCAAATTTACTGAAATGATTAATGTTTAATTTTTTTATTTCGATAATACAATTTTCACTTTGTAGCACTGTTTTCAGTTGTACAAAGTGATACTTTGTACAACTACTGCCTTATGTCAGAATAATTCATTTATCATTTGCTTTACAGGCAATTAGTTTATATATTCTGAACAGCTTCTATTTTACTAGAGCATTCAACTAACAAGGAAACTAACTCAATTCTTCCTCTCCGATTTGACATTTTTTTTGTGGAATATTATTTTAGAGGGGGCCAAAATATTCGATACGTATTTTTCTGTTTCGGCTAGAAACATGTTTAGGGGGTGAACTCGCCCCTCGAAAAAACAGCCATATTTTTTGGCTATAACTTCACCCCCTAAATATGTTTTTTAGCCGAAACAAAAAATCACGTATCGAATATTTTGGCCTTCTCTGCAAATCCAACACATTTCATTCAAATCGGAGAGGAACACTTGGGTTAGTTTCCTCGTAAAGTTATCGTAAATTACATGCAATCTTAAGATATTACACTTAGTGAGACTTGTTAGTTAATTTATATGGTTATTTCTACTCTCTCGTGCACTCTTTGAGCATTTCATAAATTGTTTTTTCGGGAAATGTATATGCATGATGTTCATCTCTGTCTCTCTGCAACATTATTTTGTCTAACATTTCATAGTTTGCGTTGCGAGCAAATTTTTTTATTAACTGTTGCTATCTTAAATTGGAATTTTGGGACACTGGTTAGGTTATAAAGGAGGATCATGGGAGGGTTAGTATGTATGATGAGGGTTAGTACATATAGACAAGACGTTTCTGCTACTGATTATTTTTGACTGTGGATCGGAACGTGGAGAATAGGATATGTCTAATTGTACAATTTATGTTACAATTACAAATTGCTAATTCGGGTTTTGTCAAACTACACCCAAGCGACTCGTTTGACAAACTTTTACTCATATACAATTTGTCAAATTTTTATTGTTCAGTATACTATTCTCACATATGACAGCAATGCTACAAAGTACCACTTTGTACAATTGAATAACAATACAAAGTGAGGATTGTAATGTCGAAACAAAAAATACAATTTGTATACATTTATTATCAATTTTTCTCTGGAAAAATATTGGTAGTGAGGGTAGATATGGCTGTCAATGAAATTTAAACTTCACTAGGAAGCAATTTTTCTAAAAAGACTGGTTACGAAATGAAATGGTATACCATGCTATAAATAGTCACGGAGCATTACTCAAAGAAGCCCTCCAGCATGTACCAAAAAATATGTTATGACAAATGAAAAGTATGCTTCGTCGAAGACCGAAAAAAAGAAATCAGAAAAAGCAAATGAAGGTGCTGGTGAAGATTATAGCCCAGGTGCAAATGCTAATGAATTAGATTTTGAAGAAGTAGCTAGACGGAAACCAATTTTCGTACATAAATTATTAAAAAGCAAAGATACAATTTTATATAATGCAGAAAATATCAAAGAGCAGACTGGACGCAAGTTATGGATCGAAGAAAGGCGAAAAAGAATAAGAGCTTCATCTTTTGGCAAAATATGCAAATAGTAAAATACCACAAGCCAAAAAGGAACAGAAGTCGCTCTAATAAATAGATTTAGTGGATCAGCAGGTACCGGATACGGCATGCAAAATGAATCAATCGAATGGCAAGAATTTGGTGAATGTAAATCCATAAAGCATTGTTTTTTGGGCGCTACCCCCGATGGTCTAACAGGCTAAGACAAAATTCTAGGAATAAAATAAGGCAAAGACGTACTAAGGAAAATAAAATCATTTAAAAATAGAGCCATGATGATTATTATCAAGTTCAGGTCCAGCGTCACGTAACCAGACGAAAGTTCTGCTATTTTTTATGTTGGACCCCAAAAGGATTTTTATATCTATATTTTTATATTTTAGAAAATATATTAGGACGGTTTGCTTTTTCCAACTATTTTAAACAATTCGGAAAAGTTTTATATGTATCATTATTTACCAAAGTTAAGTTAGATAAAAATATATAATAAGTTTATTATAACTGCATTTACAAACTTCTCAACAAATCTTGATAGCGCATTTTCGTAAATGTACGAGTTTAAGCTTATCCACTGGTGTAAAAAAAGATTGTATTGACTATTTCAGGACTGCAAAGAAAACGTATTGATATTTATGCTGCAATAATGAAAATAATTTCATACAGCGAATTTGCAAGTTACCAAACGATCAGATCTGAGAGTGGTAACAAAAATCAGACATAAATAGGCTTTGAAATTTTCTACATTTACTGATTATGCTATCATGATTTGTTCTGAAGTTATAGCCAAAAAACAAAAATACCGCTGATTTTTGAGGAACGATTTCACCCCCTAAACATGTTTCTTAGCCGAAACAAAAAAAAATACGTATCGAATATTTTGGCCCCCCCCACAAATCACCAAATTTCATAAAAATCGGAAGGGAACACTTGGGTTAGTTTCCTTGTCAGTAATTCGTGCGGACCATATGGTGCTAGTAATTTCTATTTTCAAATTACCTTTAAATAAATCCAGGCCCAGCGCTGATAATATAAAATAAACAAACAAGGTGAAGCCCGCCGATTCACTTGTGAGTTTTTATTGCTTCAGTTATGCAAACAATTAATCATCAATGGCCCGCACGAATGTCTACATTAATTTATTGGGCTCATATAGAAAGGGATAGATATATGTTTCTTTTACGGGGTATATAAAGACACACTGATTGAATTCTCGGCCTAAATCATGTGTACCACATGACGACCGACACTTTTATCTGCCAATGGACACTTTTACCATAAAATTATAAATTGGCCCGGACGAAAACGGAGAGAACCGCCTTAATATTTGATTGTGTAAACTGTGTATCCTTGGAAAAGCTTATCAAAAATGCCATGCAAATATTATTTTAAGAAGTATAACCTTTGGACAGCGTTCACAGTTTATAACAACCGATATGAGTTTAGCAATAATGAATGCCATAAGCGAATCATGGAATAATATGGATCTGAATGATTATCTTAACCATGTATTTGAAATTATTGTCAACAACGAAACATAAAAATCATTATTATGAAATTATGCTATGCACACATAATCAAATCATGACCGGAGACGTAAATACATATTTTGAAGATAAATATGCAAGAGGGACTTGAAGAAATTATAGCTTCGTTTTTTTGCCTAGATAATTTCGGCATAAAATCCTCCTTCGAAAGCTTTTTTATTATATTATTGAGTGAATTCTAGACTAATTTATTTAAATCGCATTTAGAAAAACTGTTTTTCGAATCTTATTAAATAATATAAACGTTGTTAAATCGTTTTTGATCGAGAAAGTTGTCCATTATTCGGCCGAATCATTTTCTCCATAGGTGATGTCCAATCATATGATAGCAATTTCATTACCCAACAGGTGACGTCCAATCAAATGATAGCGGTTTCATTGCCCAACAGTTTGGTTGTTACTATGGTTACGATTCGTGTTTTGTCAGCGAACTGCCGCAATTTCCAAAAAGAAAAATTATTCGTTATAATTTAATATAAACAGAAAAATTTTTAGGCAATTATTTAATATGATGCGAAAAAGTATAGTATTAAACTCGTGAACAAGTTGGCCATTGCGACGAGGGTGAAGTTTGCAACACGAGCCGTAGGCGAGTGTTGCAATTCACCCGAGTTTAATAATATACTATTTCCCTTCAAAGTGAACCATTTAATGAAGAGAAACGTATAACTTCAGATATTAGCAATTGCACTTCAAATACCTTGAATGAAAATAACAAGATTTATCAGTATTTTAAAAAAGTCTGTGACAATATACCATTTGAAATGAAAAAAATTGCGTTAAGGAAAATTTTTAATTTTTAGATTTCCACAAGAGAGTTATTTTGTTTTTCACAAATTAAAAGGGATAAAATGTGTTAAGAACAAAGACGCAAATTCTACGGAATAATAAATAAATAAATTATTATTCGTTAGAATTTGCGACTTTGTTCTTAAAACATTTTATCCCATTTAATTCGTGAAAAAACAAAATAACTCTCCTGTGGAAAATTGGTTCGGCATAGTGAAAAATAACATTTTTCCAGGAAATCTCCATGTCAAACCTTCCAGGTTTATTAGCAATAATTCGCGATTACAGTGTTATTGAGTACCACGAGTGTAAATACACCATAAGAAGAAAACGATGTGCCGTCAAAACAAAATGCCTTAAAGCAGATGTAGAGGAAACCTGGAGTAAAAAAAAGAAAATTGAAGCACAATTACTTCAAAGCTCAAAAGATAAAAATAAATTTCAAAACAGTATTTCTAAAGGAACAAAAAGATGAGTCACTTATAATTTCAACAAGCCAATTGTACCTGTGTTAAGTAGGAATTATGTAGTATGACGCTTTGGCGGGGAAAAATTGTATTACGAAAGCTACAAAACACTGCACACACTCGTCGAGTGGCATGGGAAGTGGCGAGGAAAGGAGGCAGAGACATTACTCGTCATGCCGCACATCATGCTCCTAGTCAATACCATGCTCCCTGTTTTGCCGGTTTTTGGGCGCGAGTCAAAGGACTGGCAACATGAACGCGTACGACCTAATGCGGAGCGTTGCGATTAATTGCGTGAGTAGAGCAGTGTGTAGGCCAGGGTCGGTCCACTCATACGGAGTTGTTTATAATATAAAAAAATGTGTGAAACTCTCTTTAGATGGCGCCGCTACTTTTCACTTCAAGTTTCATAAATCCCGCCATTTTCCCGCTTAATCCCGCAAAATCCAGCATGGTTCACAGTCTTTGTTGTGATAGATTGTACTTGCATTTTGTACGCTATAATCTGTTATAAAGACTGCGATACTTCTCTTTTGCGATCATTAGCATGATATTCGTTTGAGAGTATTTTTAAACGTTTATTGTGTGCCTTCATTGCAATTTCCAGGATATTTGCTTTGGCGTGAGTCAATAAAGGTTAGTAATTTTTGTTATTACATTCATCTTGGTTTATAGTATTATTACATTATTAATACATAGTTGTTACTCATTAACGTCGCTATTAATTGTCTTTTTTTTGTTATATTACATCGTAATAGCATAAGTTGTGTGGTGTTGTGTTACTTTTATCGTTACAGTGTATAGTGTAATTGTTTTATAGGTAGTGCTTTTGTGTTATATTTTATTCTAAGAGTGCAAGTGTATTAAATTTTTCTCTGATATTTGCAGTGTACTTTCATCTTTGCTTTTGAGTTACATTTAATTGTGATTGTGTGTGTGAATTAATTGAAATGTTTAGATATCGTACTTGTTCGGTTAGAAATTGTGTGGATAAAACATCGAGCAGGCATAGATTTCCAAATCCACAAAAGAATATGGCAAGATTTAAATTCTGGGTTGAAGCCTGTGGTAATGATTTCACGAATTTAAGTCCAGATAGGATTTATGCAAATAGAAAAATTTGCCATATCCATTTTTCTAACGAACATTGCGCATCTAATAACTTGTTAACGTCTGAAGCTGTACCCACATTATTTTTACCAATAAATCAGAAAACCATAAATGAAGAACTTAATGAGAGCGAAGAGTTTTTAATTGTCGAACCAGATACAAAAGTAGACGAGGTTCCGCTCGTTCTTGCCAAACAAACAGAAATGAGCAAAGAATTTGTACATGAAGAGAAGAGTGCAATTACACCACCATTATTACAGGGAATTGGTCAAAGTGGAACACTAACACCAAAGGCAAGAAAGATATATAAGAGAGCTTCCCGTCTAAAAAAAAATGAATTGGTCACTTAACAGGAAACAGCAAACCCAAAGAAAACGCCTGGATACACATGAAAACATGCCGAGGAGTGAGATGATCAATATGGCCACATTAGACGTTAATCCTGTAATGAAGCAATTCATAATGAGCCAAGTGGATATGGAGGGAGAACAGCCAAAGGGAAGAAGCTTTACCCTTAAAGATAAGGTGTTAGGTCTAGCGTTCTACAAACAGAGTCCTAAGATGTATAGGTTACTTTCTAAAATTTTCAGAATGCCATCGAAGAGCACAATAATGAGAACGTTGAAAAAAGTGCCGGTAAAGCCAGGATTCAATGATATAATATTTAATAACCTAAAACAGAATGTTGAAAAACTGCAAGCCCATGAGAAAAGTTGTGTATTGGTGTTTGATGAAATGTCCATACAACCACATTTACAAATGAGAATTGACACAGGAAATATAGTAGGTTTTCAAAACTTGGGAGAAAATACATCAAGTTTAATCGCTAATACTGTGACAGTCTTCATGATAAAAGGAATAACGAAAAAATGGAAGCAACCTGTTTACTATGGTTTCTCTAAAAATGGCATGAACACAATTGATTTGGTACGGACCTTAAAAGAAGTCATCAAGAAGTGTCAAGAATGTGGATTACGTGTAGTATCTACAGTTTGTGATCAAGGATCATCAAATGTGGCAGCGATTAATTACCTACACAAAAGGTCAGTGGAAGAAGCTCTCAGGAAAGGAGAAACACTAGAAGAATTCACTTTCAATGTCAGTGGGAAGAAGATTATACCACTGTACGATGTTCCTCATTTAATTAAAGGCATTCGCAACAATCTCTTGAAAAGGAATTTAATATGGGAAAAAGGAAACAATGAAAAGTTAACGTGCAAATGGAAGGAAATACAGCAGGCATATAATATTGATAACCACAGCGGAGAACTTCGACTTATGCCGAAACTGAATGATAAGCATATGTTTGAGCATAAAATGCCTAAAATGAAGGTGGCACCTGCAACGCAAGTACTTAGCCATACAGTAGCTTCAGCAATTGGGATTTTTGCAAAAACGTCACTTCAAGCTGAGGATGGAACATGCTTGGAAAAGCGAGCGAAGGAAACAGCACAAGTGGTACATTTTTATGATCAATTATTTGACAGCTGTAATGGGCAAACATTACATCCAAAACATGGCAAAACATTAAAATGTGCAGTTTCTAAGACGTCACCTCACATCAAATTTTGGAAGGAAGCCAGGAAGAATTTGTCGCAAATGTACTTTCAGAAGGAAGGTTCAACAGAAAAATTTATTCCGCCATCATTAAAAAATTGGATTATTACTCTCAAAGGTTTTGAATTATTGGCGAACGATTTGCTGCAAGAGGATATGTCTTTCTTTATGCCAAGAACTTTTAATCAAAAAAAAAAACTTTTTTGGGTAGATCCGTCAGCATTCTGGACCAAACCAACATCCTGGAGCAAATTCGTTCATCAATTCTTACAGAACTTTGTTAGTCAATAATTTAGTAACAGTCAATTCCATTGGAGCTAATTGCAAAGAGGACAACAGTGTTAATATAATTTCAAGAGTCAAAGAATTCATCACACAACAATGTAAGGACACAACAGAATATTCTCAGTGCAGTGAATACGAAGTGCAACCGATAAGAAGATATTCTCCAGTGGATAAAATTTCTGTAGGATATGTCAGTGGATTTGTTACGAAAAAATTAGGGGATTATTATAGTTGCGAGACATGCAAGAATTGCATTTTATGTAAAGATACAAGCCAACGAAATGAATGGCACAATTTCACCTTGGAAAAAGAATTCACTGACAGTATTCCTTACAGATTAAAATACTGTACACCTATGTTTATGGAAGGACTTGCTTATTGTTACAATAGTTTCAAGAATTTGTTCCCAAAAATTTGCCACGTTGAAAATTGTTTTAATATATTAATACGAAGCATTGAGATGCAAAAACCTTTCTCCTTCGAACCTTGCGAACACACCAATGAAATAATTAGAAAAATTATACATAACTTTAGCAAATTATGTTGCTATAATTGGTGTAATGGAGTAAACAAAGTTTTAACGAACAAGGATGATCGAATTGGAAAAAGGAAGAGAGATCCAATTTACAATCAGGCATTGGAATATGTTAAGAAGAGGCAAAAGAAGAGAAAGTATAGTCACAGTGTTTAGATATAATTTATTATTTTTAAGTGAAGTGAATAAGTGTGATGTGATCAATAAGAAGTAATAGTGAAAGTGACATATTTGAATATAAGAGTTCTTACGGTTATGTTTATTTACATTTTTATTACACAAGTATTATTGCCTACTATGGACACACATGTGGATTATGCCTAAGGGGGACACCACACAAAAAAAATGAGCCAAAAAACTCTACCTCCTGGGTGGTTTGGAAAAGAGTTTATATATACCGGATGACCCAGGGATCTGTAAAAGCCCCATAACTTATTTGCTATTTGAGATATGGACTTCTAGTTTTCTTGAACTGGTACCCACACTTATTCTACATATTTTAAAAATATGTATGCTTTTGTACAGGGTGTCCCAATATACATAACAGAACAAAGTTATGTTTTTTTAAATGGAACACCCTATATTTTATACTTTATTTTCAACCCTCTTGTGAAGCTGATAAAAATACTATAAGATAGTATGGGTCTATTATGGACGGTTGGTTAGCTATGGGCAAATTTGTGGTAGAAACATGTATACATTGAAAACATCGCAGAAGCGTTCCTAGCCAAGATAGCATCATTATTTATACACTAGAAAATTTCCCACATCATAAAGAATAATACACATCAGCTTTGGTTCTCTTTTATTCATAGTGCTATACAGGGTGTCAACATACGCAAAACAATTGATAACTATTTTTTTTTCAAATGGAACACCCTATATAAGTTGCCACCAATCTATGACATTTTTAATAAGCTTTCCAATGATATACAGTTTGTATAATAAAATATTAAGGATTCTTAAGATTTATCAATAAAAACATATTTCTTTTGCCCCCTTCTGCTGATTTTTGTATTTTCAGCCAAAACTGCATTTTCAGGAAAATGGTGATGTGCCCATCATGTTACTTTCTCCGACTTTATATTTACGTTTTCATGGGTTTATTTTCAATTGAAATCATATTTTAAATGTACATCGAGCGTTTTCTAGACTCGGATGAAACTGACGTTTAAAACGTCAAAATTATGAAAGATGGAAGAATTATACTTCAAATTCAAAAACTAGGTTTACCCGAAAACTAACAAGATTTCGAAAAAAACTTATTCTTTAGAAGTTGTTCATTTTGGCATTCTCTACAATTATTATTCATATAAAATTGCTGTAACTATTATCGTTTCATAATTATAAACCAAAAATTAAAAAAAAATAATTAATTTTTTTCTCGAATAGCAATGATTTTATGAAAAATATTTTGAAGCAAAAGCTATTAATTTCTTTGTTTTCTTCGATGTTTGTTTAAATGTTTTTGTGATATTTTTTATATTTAAGAAAATATTGGCAAAAAACAAAAAACAGTTAAGGTAAACACCCACTTCCGGTGTACGAAATTTTACCAAAAGCTTTTCAGTTCTTCGGATTATCAAATAAGACTTATGTTCCAAATTTCATATCAATTGCTCTATTGGTTTTTGAGATACAGCGCACACAGACAGACACACACACACACACAGACACACACACACACACACAGACACACACACAGACACAAAAAAAAATTTTCCAGAAATTGTTGAAATGGCATCTAGGGACCCCAAAACGGATATTTCCGTAAAAAAAATTTTTGAAAAAAAAATCACGATCACAATACTTTCTCGTACTTCGTAACGGAGAAAGTAAAAATTATAAGAGGTCAATGTTGTAGAGCAAAAAATTTCCGATCGATATAGGTCTTTTAACTTTTAAGATAATGCGTGCATTGCCCGCCAGAGCGCGCAAAATGAAATTTTCTTTTCATTTTTTTATTAATAAATTGCACTATAGTTTATTTTCCGCACCCTCTAGCGGAAAACGGGAAATTATAGGGAAATTAAAATGGACTATATCGATTGAAAATGTTCCGCTCTACAACTCATAATAGAAGCAATTTTTGCCAAAAATGCATAGTTTTCCCTAAAATTGCAAATTGAAAATGTATATATCAATTTTTGCGTTTTTCAATGGTTTTTTGTATTTTTCGCGAAAACTACTATATTTACCCGTTTTTCTGCTAGAGGACGAGGAAAATAAAGTATAGTGCAATTAATTAACAAAAAATTTGAGAAAAACGCTAAAATGCATATACGATCACGATTTTGCGCACTCTGGCGGGCAATGCACGCATTATTGGAAAAGTCGAAAGACCTATTTCGATCGAAAATTTTCTACTCTACAACTTTCGTCTTTGATTATTTTTTCAGAAAATGCATAGTTTTGGCTGAAAATCCAAAAATGAGCAGGAGGTGACAAAAGAAAAATGTTTTTATGGATAAATCTCAAGAATCCTTAATATTTCATTATACAAATTGTACATCATTGGAAAGCTTATTAAAAATTCCAAGCATAGGTGGCAAGATATATAGGGTGTTCCATTTGAAAAAAAATTGTTATCCATTATTTTGCGTATATTGACACCCTGTATAGCAGTATGAACAAAAAAGAACCAAAGTCAATTTCTATTATTCTTCATGATGTGGAAAATTCTTTAGTATATAAAAAATGACGCTAGCTTTGCTAGGAGCGCTTCTGCAATTATTTCAATGTGTCCATGTTTTTGCCACAAATTTGCCCATAACTAACTAATCGTCCATAATAGACCCATACTATCTTATACTATTTTTATCAGCTTCACAAGAGGGTTGAAAATAAAGTATAAAATATAGGGTGTTCCATTAAAAAAAAACACAACTTTGTCCCGTTATGTATATTGGGACACCCTGTACAAAAACATACATATTTTTAAAATATGTAGAATAAGTGTGGGTACCAGTTCAAGAAAACTAGAAGTCGATATCTCAAATAGTAAATAAGTTATGGGGCTTTTACAGATTCCTGGGTCACCCGGTATATATATATATATATATATATATATATATATGTGTACTTTCATTCAGTTGACCATTTATTTCTTGAACTGATCGTTGAGGCATTTAATAGAATATCCATATTATATTTAAATAATAACGCATGTTTGATTTACAAATTTTTTATTTTTGCTTTCGCTACACTTGTTTCCCCACACTATGGCTTCTTCAGGCTTGTCTTTACCATAACATACGTTATTATTTAAATACATTTTTTTCTTGCTAATAATAGATATATTTCGTTCTTATAGGTACCAAATAATGTAAGGATCGTCACATATTACATATGATAAACTGCTATTTTATTAATAAATGTATAAAACTGAATTTCATTGTTACTATTTTTTTTTTACTATTCATCCATTTTTCCTATTGTTTTTTCTCATGGTGATATCCTGGGGTAATACGGTAAGTTCAATATTATTATTTATATCTATTTAGTTTTATTTTTATACATATGAATCCATTTTACTGTTGAAAAAAATGTTGATTTTTTTATATTGACTATTTGTATATAATTTTCCTTTTTTTATTGCGACTGTATTTATTATTCAATTACTATTTTCAAATTATTTACTTGAAAATAAATATTGGATAATTTAAAATATTGTCGTAATAAAGAAACATGAAATGTTAAAAAATGCACAGTTTATTTGAATTATTTGTAAATCCCGCCAAGCACGCGCTCCCAAGATTAGGTCGTGAAACTCTCTTCAGAGGCGCTGAACGCAGTCTCGACCAGTATATGGGAGTGGACCTTCTATATATATATCTTTTCTATGGTGTAGGCAGAGAGTACAACATCGCGGCAGCGCGAGGAGCATCGTGTGGCTGAGGCATAAATTGGAGCACACACCGGCGCGGGCAGAGCGGTGGCGGTTATAGCGGCGACGGTCGCGGGCAAACTCAGAACACACCGACGCGGCGGCGATCTGATTCTCGCAGAGCTGACTACACATGTACAGCGTGTGGAAGTACATTCTTACTGCCCAAACAAATTGATTTTGATTATTTAATTATAAATTTATCGTGCAATTTACAAAATGAATTTCGAAGAAAAGGCGTTGCTCCTTGCAACCCCACTTGCTCTTGAAGAACAAGAAATGAGACCCAAAAAAAGGTACACAGGTTCTACCTACTTTTTGATATTTTACACACCAAATTATAATTTCAGTTAAATAATGTATTTCAACATTATTACTTAATAAAAAATGGTGATGTGGCCATCATGTTACTTTCTCCGATGGTATCATCATTTATATTTACACTTTCATGGTTTATTTTCTATTTAAATCATATTTTAAATGTACATCGAGCGTTTTGAAGACTCGTATGAAACTGACGTTTAAAACGTCAAAGTTATCAAAGATGGAAAAATTATACTTTAAATTCAAAAACTCAGTACTCAAAAACTAAAGAGATTTCGAAAAAACTTATTCTTTATAAGTTGTTCATTTGGCATCCTCTACAATTATTATTGCTGTAACTATTATCGTTTCATAATTATAAACCAAAAATGAAAAAAAAAATAAAAAAAAATTCTCGAATAACAATGATTTTATGAAAAATGTTTTCAAACAAAATATGGTCATTTCTTTGTTGTCTTCAATGTTTGTTTAAATGTTTTTGTGATATTTTTTATATTTAAGAAAATATTGGCAAAAAACAAAAAAAAACAGTTAAGGTAAACGCCCACTTCCGGTGTACGAAATTTTACCAAAAGCTTTTCAGTTCTTTAGATTATCAAATAAGACGCGTGTTAAAAGTTTCATATCAATTGCTTCACAGACACAGACCCAGACAAAGACACAGGCACACACAGACAGACAGACACACACACAGAGAAAAAAAAATTCCAGAAATTGTTGAAATGGCATCTAGGGACCCCAAAACGGATATTTCCGTAAAAAAAAAATTGAAAAAAAATCACGATCACAATACTTTCTCGTACTTCGTAACGGAGAAAGTAAAAAATAATGTAATCAATTTAATGATGGTAATATGAAACAGATATTAAATCTACTAAATGAAACTCAGTTTAAATTCTGTAAGTTTAAAATTCTTGACTAGTTTCTTCTTAAGGCATTTTCAAAAGAAAAAATGCTCTTCAAGACAATTTTAAACATTCAGAATACAAACTGAGTTTTATTTGCCAGAATTAATACCTACTTCATGTTACTATCATTAATATCAATTTATTTTAAATTATAATTTATTTTCTTTGCAAAAGACAAAAGAAGAGAAACACATGGGTACATGAAATTAATCTACAGCGCAAACGAGAGGGTGAATTCCATTCTTTGTATAAACAACTTAGGTTGGATGAAAACAGATTCTACGTGTATTTTAGAATGGATATTGCATGTTTCGATGAATTATTGCTTCTCATACAAGACGATATAAAAAAAAAAGTATAACAATTACCGCGAAATAATTGAACCTGCAGAGCGTCTAGCAGTGACATTAAAGTAAGACTCTTGTTTTAATGTATTTTTTCGCGGATTAATATGAAATGTAAGATTTTTCGGACTGCTTTTAGGCCGTGAAATATCAATTTTGTGGACTAGGCTTTAAAAATGCTTATTTATGCCTAGGCTGTAAAAGTAATGAGCCAATCAGATGAGACAACGTCATGTTATTTCGCCAATCAGATGAGACGCCGCGTCGACCAATAGAAGCCGCCCGGAAATTTGTTTGACATTACAATGTATTTTTCGCTTAATTGAGAGTTGCCTTCAAATTTCCCGTGCCAAAAAGGCTAAAAACTGGTTCCCCGAAGTTTTAATAACATCGCGCGTGTTTTCCCCGACCTCCATGCGAGTCCCTAACTTGTCTACGCACCAAAATCGAGACGCTGTACGGTGGCGAAATTTGTTTGCCGCGACCGGCTCCTAGTGGCCCGGCATTTGACGTTTAAACGTCTTCGACCGGCGCACTTATTTCCTGGCACCGTAAAACGAGAGGCTTTCCTTCATATATTGCCTGTGGAAGAAGCCCAATAACGGCTTCTGCGAAGTAATAACAACCCCGCGTAAGTTTTCTCCGAGCACCGTGTGTTTGCCTAACTTTCCCACGTAATTGAACCCGAGCAGCGATCGGAAAAATGATCAAAAAGGATTTGGAGGCTACGTATTATGTAAGTTTTATTTCGATTTAATCATTGAACAATAATAATATGAACATAATCATTGTAACATTTTTAATCGTAAAGAAATGTGTGTGATACCAAGAAAGTGCATTTTATTGAAAAGTTCCTGAATCAAAATGTATCGCAAAGTAATGGCTTCCACCATCAACCATCAATCGAAATAATTATACGGTCCGTCCGATTTAAATATTCATTGCATGTCACTTACGAAATCATGATCATTATGATTATAAATGATTACACCACAGACACCGTCAAAATGCGGGCAACACAATGTCTATTATAAATGTCAATTTTTGTTTTACTTGGGTACCTGCGAAATTTTTACAAAGCTACCTACGATATGTTGATAGAATTAAATATATTAAAAATTATCGCATTGCAAGTTATTATTAATTTCTCCTAAACAATCCGCGAAAAAATTATGTGTTTAACTCGGCAATAAAGCAAATTTCCTGACTTGGCTGCATTCGCAGCCTCGCTCGCAAGCTCGCTCGGCGGTGAAACTCCAGCCGCGTCCGTGAATCTGTCGCTTTATTGCCTTGTTAAACAAATAACTATTATTTAATTACATTACATTTTATTATATTAACAAGAAAACTTAAAACTAAAATGTGTCTCCGAATTTTTCGTACCATTGACCTGACTGCGAAGACACGGATGGTGGATCATTATGATAATGCAAACTACCGATATTGGAATTTGAATTGTCGAAAATGGAATTTTCCTCCGATTGTTGCTCCAATTCAGCCTTCATAATTATTTGTGCGATTTGGTACTTAATTATTGTCTGTTTTCTCGGCGTTAATTTCAGTAGTGTAACAGAGATGGTTCTGGGCCGAAAGTTGTCGTTCGGTCATCTGAGGGCGCTCAACCTAACCGGGTGTGCGTGCGAATTAAATCTTTATAAAAAGAAAAAAGAAAAAAAAAGTCAATCAAAAAGAAAAAAATAACTAAATGGTAATCAACTAACTTAGATAAAAATCATAATAAGGGAAGTGACCGTTCAAGGCCTTTGGAAGCACAAAATCTATTTTTAAAATCAACTTTGTGGAATTAATTAAACTTTGGGTTGAATGACAGGCCAGGAGATGTGTGATGGTAGCGCTTTGCAACAAAGTGTTAATAAACATGTTGGGTTAACTGACCAGTCAAGATAAAGTAAAAATTTCGATTTTTTAATCAACTTTTCTGGAATGTGTAAGGTTAAGAACCTTGAGGGCAGTGCATACGTTGGGTTGAATGACCCGTCAAGGAGATGAAATACCTGTCTGTCAAATGACCGTTCATGTCCCTCTGGAAGTAAAAATATTTCGATTTTTTAAATAAACTTTTCGTTTAATGATGGTATTAATTAAGTATTAATAAAAATGTTGGGTTTAATGACCGGTCAAGGAGATGAAATACCAGTGTGAATGCTGGGTTAAATGACCGTTCAAGGCTATCAACTGCTGCTCCCTTTTGGAAGCAAACATTTAATTTTCAAATCAACTTAAAAAAAATGGGTGCTGGTATAAATGAAAATATTTATAGATGAAGCAAACACTTGATTATAAAACATGGCATACGATGCATTCGTTACACTTAAAAGAAAATATGACTACGAGTTAATTGAAGATGAAGGTAAGTTTAAAATTTAAAAATGAATAATATCGCTTAGTGTAAACTTTTTACAGACTATAAATCGAATTGTGATGGTAGATGTCCAGTCTGTCTAATAAATATGGTAAAATATGCAATTAATTGCGGACATATGTATTGCACAACTTGTTTGATAAATTTAACGTCTTGTTCCATTTGCCGAATGGATAAAATTTTCGTGCATCGTATTTATTTACCAACATATGAAAACAATGAAGAGGATAATTCCAATCCAACTAAAAGTAAAAAGATCGAAGAATCTTCGCCAGTGATGACAGTTATAACACCAGTTCAAGTTACACCTGAAAGTTTAAGAATATCACTTGAAGAAGAGCTCATAGTTACCCATAATGAAGGTATTATTTTTTTTTTCGATAATAATGTAATTTAAAATAAATCTGAAGGATGAAGGAGGGGATTACAAATCTTATATAAGTAGGTAATATAAACATGAGAATAGTTAGTTCAAGATGGTTAAACTGCAAGCAGGTGCACTTCATAATTCAAAATATTATAAAGTTCGTGAATATTTTCATGATGTTGCGGAAAGTGTGTATATGCATATGGTGAATAAATATAAAGACGCTATTTACCCAAACATGGATGGATCTTTAGTTTTTACTGATGATACTGAGTTATTGTTTAATCCTCATAGTGATACGATTCAATATATTGGGGAATATAACGAGTACTTATTAATGTTTGAATTATTTACAGAGAGTATTGTTTATTACGTATACAAGATTGACAATACATTTTATGACTTAATGAAATCCTGTTATATATGCTCATCTTTTAATAAGCTATAAAACTCTGCTTTAGCTGGTAAATGAATTTGATCTAATTTTTTCCACGAATCAATGTAATCAATGTAATACTCCCTTTCGCGATAACAAATTAAATTGTAACTCTGTATTGTAATAACGCTTTATAATTTTCTTATTATCAGGATTAAGATATGATACTAATCGATCTAAACCGCATGGTAAAAATCTAAAAGAATCTATATAGAAATTTAAATATAATTCTAAAACCTGCAACATATTTTGAAAAAGATATATATTTTTCTTTATTAATTGGCAAAAGAAATATGTTTTCATCAAAACCAGTAGCAAGTTCCTTAATGGTTAAATGAGCATCATAACCACTAAAATTATGGAAAATAACAGGAATAGTTTGGTGAGTTTGATAATTTAAATTACAACTATTATGTGCAGGTCCGCGGTAGTTTCCAGTGATATGACAGTGATCATGCACTTTCAAATCATTCAAATTAAACTTTGTTTGACATATGTGACAATTTGTTGCTTCCGAAAAATCTAATTGTTGTTAATGCGTTAGTTTATTCCTAGGAATTGTTACCATAAATACAGTTTCAATATCTTCAGCTAATTGCTTTAATTGTTGGACAAACCATGAAACACAGTCATTACCTCTGTATAAATTAAATTTTGATAATGATTCATCGTAGGAACATTGTAAATACGAGGGCAATCCAGATAGTGACAGACGTTTTGACCTGGCGCGGCAGTTGGCGGCACTGGCGCCACCATCTTGGATACAGAATGTTTCTACACCTACGCAACCAGCCATGGTGACTAGAGCATCGTGCATATTGTACTTTTTATACAGTGGCGTTTTAAAATAAGCGCTGCAATTGCAAATCCCGCCAGTTGTGAAGTGCGTGGTGTGATAAGGTTTTTGTTGGCGAAAAATTACAAACCGATTGAAATTTATCGCCAGATTTGTGACGTGTACGGCAACGGAATAATGAGTGAAAGCCGAGTGAGGCAGTGGTGCATTGACTTTAAAAATGTCCGAACCAATGTTCACGATGAGGATCGCAGTGTAGGCCTAGTCTTGTGACTGATGAATTGTTGGTGAAAATGAATGAAATAATTTGTGAAAAATCGTCGTTTCACGATTACGGAACTCTCGGAACATTTTCCCCAAATTTCACGGAGTTTAGTTCATGAAATCGTAGTTGGTAAACTTGGATACCACAAATTTTATGCCAGGTGGATTTCGAAAATCCTAACGGAAGACCACAAAAACAAAAGACTTGCTGCAGCACTGACATTTCTGGAAGAGTACGACAAAAGTGGAAACCATGTTATCGATCGTATCGTAACTGGTGACGAGACTTGGGTAGAGCACGTGACCTGTGAAACAAAACGGCAGTCAATGCAGTGGGGTCACACGCATTCGCACAAGAAACCGAGGAAGTGTCTGCAGACGCTGTCAGCAAGAAAAATCATGGCTACTGTGTTTTGGGATGCCCAAGGAGTGATTTTCGTTGAGTAGGTAAAACAATGGGGCTACGGGACCACTGGACCACTTTAATTACACTTTAATTACAGGTAAAAGCAATGAGGCCACGGGACCACCGACATCCCCACCAGCGAGTGTTTTAATTACCCAATTTACTAATCGGATTATCTAATTAAATTAAATTAAGTATTGCATATTCAAATGAGCCAAATTTGGGGGCGGTAGCAATGCAAACCGCCTCCTATGGGGGGTTTGCATGGATGCGGTCATTAGCTGGCATTGTATAGCACACAGGGGCAGCTGTCATTGTGTAGGAGGCGGCATGCAACGGCCATTACAGCGTAAATTTGTTAAGGTCGATGAAGTGGCGGCTGGGAAATCAGGTTACATGATTTTCTGACGTCACGGAAAAATACTGATTGTCAATTTAAGTTAAAAGAGAAAATATCTTCTAGCGTTAAATACAAAGGAGGAATTCGAAAATATAGTGAAAGGGTATCAGATTCTATTTTTAAAACGCGAAGCTTCGAAAAATGCGGCGAAAGGTGTCCAGATTACATGTTTTTCTGACGTCACGGAAAAATACTGGTGGCCAATTTAGGTTAAAAGAGAAAGTATCTTCGAGCGTTAAGTACAAAGGGGGAATTCGAAAAATGTGAAAGGGTAATCAGATCTTTTTTTTTTATTTTTAAACTTGAGGCTTCGACCCATTAGGGGGAATTCGAAAAATGCGGCGAAAGGTGGTCAGATTACATGATTTTCTTTTTTTTTTGGTGTATATAAGCCCAGCTTAACACAATTAAAAATATCAGTATATTCGAGTCAGCAACAGTACAAGTTAGTTAAGTGTAAACAGAACCATAGAAATCAAGTGGTAAGTTAACAATACAATTATTATTATTATTATGATTATTATTATGAGCGTGTCCCAAACTGTAATTTTAATTATTTACTTCATATGCTATTTTTTTTTTCTATTTAGAGCCATGTCCTTCATCAATAAGCTAAATGCAATTGGTAGTGTAAAGCCGACCCTCAGAGTGAGCGATATGCAGATTGGGGAACAGAAAATCATCCTGGAGGCGAGGGCAGTAAACACGAGGTATGGGCCGGCCATACTATGTGAACTGGAGGATGCAATTTTATTCCTACCCAAGAAGTTCAACGCAGTGGACCTAGACCAATTCAAGGCAACAATCATACAAGGCCTGTGCCTGTACAAGACGAGAGATGGGGCCATAGCGTTCGACGCAGTAGACACCGATGTGTGCATAGGGGCGATGGGGCAATTGGAGGAGTATTAGTGATAAATAAATAAAAAGTCCAACATGTATATATACCGGGTGTGGCACTTAAGACGCCTCGGACCATAGCTCCTTTACGATAAAAGCTATCGAAAAAAATCTAAGAACAAAGTGGTGCATAGTTACCGTCGCTATGTTTTAAAAATATTTCTAATCATCAGTGGCGTGCCGTACTCCAGTGGCGTACCAAACTTATGTTTTTTTAAATGGAATGCCCTATTTTTTATTGCATATTTGGAAAGTGCTCGACGAGTACTTATTTTTTTATCTAACATGTTATACCCTTCACTTTAGCGGTTTCGCTGTTTAACCCCTTCTTTCAAAATTGCGCCCCATTTTTGAGATTTTTTTGTAGAGAAACTAATTGACGCCGGCGCCTAAATTTTGAATTGAGGTACAGGTTAAGACCTCGTATACCTTCACATAATTTTTTTTCTTGTAATTTATGGAAAAAAAATAATTTTTGATTGATCTTCGTATGTTGTCATTTTTTCCGAAAATTTCAAATGGCACCCCCCTAAAAAAATTACGGCGTTGTACAGCCAAAACTCTAAATTTTTCATTGGTGTAAAAAAAATTACACATTGCATAACAAAATTTCGGAGAAAAAAGGAATTTCATCGCAAATGTCGGGAAACGTTTTCCGTTCCCAAGTGTGCCATGAGAAAACAAAAGATTGGTAATTGTCAAAGTACCAAAACAAATACACAAATACGGTCAACATAATAGTATGTACCTATTTATTCAACATGATATGAAAAATGCAGATTAAGAAAATTTAACAACTTAAACTAAATGTTCGAAATGACGACCTTCCTGCTGGAGGCATAACCGCAACTTCTGGTGATATACCGCAGTTCATTATTTTCGGTAATAACTGCCTTCTTTCTAACTCTCCTTGGCCGTTTCACACTTCCCGTAGTAGTAAATCTCTCCAACACTTTTTGAAACGCACGTTCATTTGGATGTGCCCTGTGCGGATATCTCGCAGCGTACACTCGTGATGCCAAGAAACAATTCTTGTTACATTCTCCAAGAATAAATATCATGTCAACCATTTCCTCTTGAGTTCGGAACATTTTTAGAACGTTTATCAAAAATGACTTATGGCTGCTACTGACGTCTAATAATTTACTTTGACAATTACCAATCTTTTGTTTTCTCATGGCACACTTGGGAACGGAAAACGTTTCCCGACATTTGCGACGAAATTCCTTTTTTCTCCGAAATTTTGTTATGCAATGTGTATTTTTTTTTACACCAATGAAAAATTTAGAGTTTTGGCTGTACAACGCCGTAATTTTTTTAGGGGGGAGCCATTTGAAATTTTCGGAAAAAATGACAACATGCGAAGATCAATCAAAAATTATTTTTTTGCCATAAATTACCCGAAAAAAAATTATGTGAAGGTATACGAGGTCTTAACCTGTACCTCAATTCAAAATTTAGGCGCCGGCGTCAATTAGTTTCTCTATAAAAAAATCTCAAAAATGGGGCGCAATTTTGAAAGAAGGGGTTATAACAGCGAAACCGCTAAAGTGAAGGGTATAACATGTTAGATAAAAAAATAAGTACTCGTCGAGCACTTTCCAAATATGCAATAAAAAATAGGGCATTCCATTTAAAAAAACATAAGTTTGGTACGCCACTGGAGTACGGCACGCCACTGATGATTAGAAATATTTTTAAAACATAGCGACGGTAACTATGCACCACTTTGTTCTTAGATTTTTTTCGATAGCTTTTATCGTAAAGGAGCTATGGTCCGAGGCGTCTTAAGTGCCACACCCGGTATATATATTTTAGGGTTAAATAAAACATTTATTTTGAGTAATATTAGAGTACAGATGTTTTTTCTATCCAGCTGTTATGTGTGTGATCATGTCCTAACCACTTAACAAAGATTTTGCTCCCCTTTTTTCGTAAAACTTTTTCTACTAAGTAGACGTCTGGGTGTTGTACTAGTTGCAGCTCTTCATTATAAAATGCTCCTTCGATAGGTCTTCCATGCATATCGTCCAGTAAGTATGACGCCGGATTTGTGATTTGTGCGGTTCTTATTTTAAATAATTCAGCAGACCAATTGGGGGTGTATCCTTTTTCAAATAGGGCCTTTTGTTTGCTGATTCGAACAACATCACCAATACTAAATTTCCGACGGCCCAAACTTTTTATGTGCGAATAAACAGTATTTAGCAAATGCTGCTCATTATTCTTATTAACGTCAAAAGGCCTCATACCAATGGTGCGATGCTTCCGTTTATTGTATTCAGCAGTAATATCGGCTAGAACATCTATCCACACATACTTTCCGCGCAAACTGAACGTACGATAAAGTCTATCTTTTAGTGTTCTAATGACTCGTTCTGCCATAGAGGCCTTGATTGTTGTGTACGTCGAATAATGATTTACATTTTGTTTAATTAGCAGATCATTCATAGTGGAGTTATAAAATTCAGTACCATTGTCTGTTTGTAAATTCTTAGGTGTGCGTCCATATTCATGAAAAATTTCATGAAATGCCGTCCGAACACTAGCTGCAGATTTATCCTTGAGCGCCTTCGTCCATAAGTATTTAGAAAAACAGTCAATTACTATCAAAATAAATTTGTATCCCTTATTTTCACGTGCATACAATCCAAATTCAGCTAGGTCCGCTTGCCATAAATCATCAAGCCCCTTAATTATAGTACGCCTGCGAGCGAATTTAATTCTGGCAGGCTTATGCAACTCTTTCACTACATCAGTCTTAATGTTGCTCATAATTGTGCGTTCACATTCACAATACCCTTAGCAATAACTCCCACATTTTGATCATTGTCTTTTATAAGCAGCAAAAAAATTTCTTTAACTCTAGATCCAAATTTTTCACGTTCCTCTTCTAGTTCCGCAATTTTTTTCGATAATGTAGCAATACAAACATCAATTTTTTTTGAATTCATTTACTATGGCCGTTCTCTGTTTGGTGTAGTTAGTTAATATATGATCTTGAAAAATAGCGTTTTTATCAGCAAGAGATTTTTCCAATGTAGAATATATTTCAAGTATAGCAGGCTCGAATCCCATCATGACCCCCATTATTTTGTTTTCAACAAATTTCTTAGTTGCTGCATCATCAAGATCCTCAGGCTCCATCACCCGTGTTAATCGTTTATCCCTTAAATCATAATCTCCACTTGAGGTTAGCGCAAATCCGACACCCGCGCGACCTTGAACGCCTTTTGCTCCTGTACGATATATACGTCCAAACTTGTCAGCACTCATATTAAATGTGAAGCAATCGGACAGTACCACATCTGTTTTATACAATTATTGAAGCTTCCCTAAGCTCATTTTCAATCTCTAGAATCTCATTATTAACAGAGGTATTTCCAGCATTCCTTGAAGCATGCAACAAACAAAGTCTGTCTACCATCTCTTCAACATTATCCCAGTATCGATATTCTACAGCTCTATCTAATGAGTGCGTCAACTCGGAATCAAACCCCTTTCCAGCGACAGTTTTTGCTCGACTTCGTGTTAATGCTGGTGATGGTTGATTATAAGAATCCAGCAAAGGTTTGATAATATCCATGTATTTATACGATTGATTTCCGCGGAGCTGCTTTGTGGGATCGAAGTTACGATAGGCAATATTAGTTTTGTTGACAATTTCCCCATACGCATGCTTGTCATCTTTACTAAATGATTTGGGATGTTTATTAAACAACAAATCATAAAGTCCTGGAGTACCCGCATATCGAATATCTCCAATTATGATATCATCACCATCTACATTAACTACCATATTCCCCAACTGAAATGTATTAATATGAGCATTAAAAATAATGCCGAAGTTAGTATCCAATCCGCGATGATCACCGTTAAATATCCTCTCGAAATATGATCTAGCCAGAGGTGATAATTTCTCAAAAATGTCGGTAGGGGGTTGTGGCTCCATCCTATCCTGATTATTATATCCTAGATCGACACCTGTAGCATTCTTATATATAGGTTCTACACCACTTTCATCCATATGTTCAGCATAATCATCATCAGCGTCCAAAAAGTCAAGTTTCTTTTGTACTTCCTGCTTCATCATGGATAAATTTCTCTTCACTCCTAATAAACTATTTACTGTTGAACTTGATCCGGATGGTAACAGCGAAGTTAGTGATGGTAATATCGGAGTTGATTGAGGTTTTATGCTTGGTGTAATTATGGCCTGCACACTTTGAGTTGGTGGTGGTTTTCTAGCCGGAGATATTCTAGGTTTTGTTAGTGATGGGGTTATAGGTTTCGAAACGGGGGGTGTCGAAAGCTGGACAGCCAAATCTTTTAAGGGTGTAATGATCGGCTTATAGAAATTCTTCAGCATCGCATCCTTTTCATTGAGGTGTAATTTCAATGCCAACAACTTATGACGAATGGCCTTTCTAACAATAATCAGTTTCTTCTTTGTTAAATCACTCATGTTTTATAAGGTAGGTGGGTAGAAGAGATGTATACCACAATACATTAGATTTCGTAATGATATCACACCGCAAAATTAGTACGTATATATCTATTTAAAAGCGGTTCTAGGCGAGAGTTGAGCTGTTTGAAAGCTGTTTGGGAGCTGTTTGAAGCTGTGCGAGAGCTGTGTGGGAGCTGTTTGAAGCTGTTTAAAAGCTGTGTGAGAGCTGTTTGAACCTGTTTAGAAGCTGTGTGGGAGCTGTTTGAAGCTGTTTAGAAGCTGTGTGGGAGCTGTTTGAAAGCTGTACGATAGACGTTTGAAAGCTGTATATGGGATCTGCGAATTGTTTTTTCTTCAGTGTTAATCAATGTGTATAAACTGATCAATACCATTTCTATATCTCCCATCATCCATGTTTCTATCTTTGTCTATCACCACAAAGCCGAATTTATCTTTCCAACATAAACCACACAATTCTTTAAATTTTTCAAATGCCATATCACTGCTGATATGATCGCTATACACATGCTTAAGATTGAGCTCGTCCTGTTTAAATAATATTATAAAATTTGCATTGTCTCGAATAAGATGTTTGGGTATTCTAGTATATGTTTGACAGAGGTAAAATGAGTCCACCTGTTTGTGTCGTCCCATACTAAAAAACTCTCGGATTTTATCCTGCTTATCGCAGGCCACATCATCAAAAATAAATATTGAATGTTCTTCAACGCCGCTAGGATCGATAACATCATCATTTTCTTTATAAGGGAAATATCCTATTTCCGGCATACAATTTAATACATCTGCCAAAAATTTGTATTTTGGCTGATATAGCGATTTAGAATACACATAAACATTTTTAAATCTCAAGCCATTACCCCCAAATAATAATGAAAACATGACGTTCGATTTCCCACAATTCGATGGACCGCAAATAAGAGCCCTGATGGAATCTGGCAATAAGTCGCCATGTTTACTCGATTCAATACCCCCACCAACCCAGTGATCCATATTAATCACGGGGAGGGATTGTTTCTGTTTAATGATCCTCATTATACTGGCATAGAAATATCAAGCCTAGACCTTATATGTAAGTGCGTAATACACCCCACACATCAAATGATAATGCATCGTGGTGGAGGTATCATCAATTCAGCTATAAACGCACTACCGTTTGAAGCACACATACCAGGCTATCAGTACTGCGGTCCAGGCACAAAGTTAGAGAAACGCCTAAGGAGAAACGACCCAGGCATAAATCCTCTCGACGCTGCTTGCAAACGACACGATATTGCCTATGCACAAAGTAACAACATGAGCGATCGCCATATAGCTGATAAAGATCTCGAAGAAGCTGCTTGGGAGCGAGTCAAGTCACGTGAATCGAAGCTAGGTGAGAAGAGTGCTGCGTGGATAGTCACCAACGCAATGAAGGTCAAGAGAAAGGTGGGAATGGGAATGGGGCCTGCAAAGACCCCAATGCGCGCAGGAGTAGTTACGAAGGCGAAAGCAGCAATAAAAAAGTTTAAAAAGAGGATTGAGAAAACCGGAGGATTTCGAGAAGGTAGCAGGCTTGCATTGGCGGCAGCAAAAATCGCGATTAGGGAGGCTGGTGGTAAGAAAAAGATTCTGATTCCTCGCATAATACCAATACCGAAGCGGGGTGGTATCCTACCACTCATACCTATATTTGCGGGGCTTAGTGCATTAGGATCTTTGGCCGGAGGGGTTGCTGGTATTGCGAAGGCGGTAAATTCTGTCAGCAATGCTCGCAAAGAACTGCTTGAGGCTGGTCGACATAACAAAACTATTGAGGCAATTGCTTTGGGTAAGAAAGGATCTGGGTTGTATTTGAAATCATTCAAGAAAGGTATGGGGGTCTATCTAAATGATAATAAGACAAAAAACTAAGTAAGCTACCCGATCGGGCTCTCACAGATGCTGATCTATATAAACATGCAGGAAATATAAAATATTTTCGAGGCGTATTCATGCGAGATACGCTACCTCATAAACCTTATTATAATGAATCTGCAATTGTGAATTTAGACAGTAAATTTGGTAATGGTACGCATTGGGTAGCATATAAAAAACGTGGAGCTCTAGTTAAATATTTCGATAGTTTTGGCGATATTCCGCCACCTCTCGAACTGGCACAATATTTGAGGGCTAGCAAAATCAATTATAACCACCACCGTTATCAGAAATTTAACACTTACAACTGCGGTCACCTATGCTTAGAATTTTTGTATAAATAGTGGTATGGATCATCATACATGTTAGTTATGTCTAAAACATTCACCCTACAAGGTGTAACCAGCAGCCTTTCTGCAAACTATTACCCGCCCATTGAACTTGAAGAGAACGCGTCTTATTGTTTGGGATTAATTGGCCTTCATACATATAATACCATACCCAATATTGAGGAGGGGTGTAATAAGTTTATATATGACGGAACAAAAGAAATTGTAATCCCCTCAGGATCATACGAAATCTCAGACATTGAAAGCTATTTACAGCGAAAGCTGGTAGTTGGGAACGACGACAATTTTGATGCTGATAGCATCTTCTCGCTCAAGCCAAACAACAATACGCTACAGTGCGAAATTAAAAGTGTTTACGATATTGATTTATCACCGGAGAAAGGTACAATCGGAAAATTATTAGGATTTTCGGGCAAGAGAATATTGAAGGCTGGGGGTATTCACACATCAGATACGCCCGTACAGATAATAAAAATTACCAGCATCAGAGTGGAATGTAATATAGTTACTGGAGCTTACTACGATAACGAGTTGTCACACACCCTATTTGAGTTTGCACCGGGAGTAGATCCTGGATACGCAATAAACATAGAGCCCAGAAATATTTTGTATCTACCCATCATTAACAGAAGCTTTATTGATAACATAGCAGTTAGGATAGTCGATCAGAGCGGTGAGCCCATCAATTTTAGAGGTGAGAAAATATTGGTCCGCTTGGAGTTGAGGCGAGTTTAGCAAATATGGGGATTTACTTCGGAGGTATAAATAATAGATCAACCGACGCCTCTGTCAGTTACATGCAAAGAAGCTTGGTAGTAACAGCTAGGAGTAAACAGCAGCTACGGGGTCTAGGATATATTTTAAAAAATCAGCCCTCGAATACAAAATGTCGGAACTAGATATTTTTAAGAGTGTTGTAACCGAAGAGGTGATTATAAAAGAGCAGTACCATACATATCAGCCCAGATCATCGAATTATAGGAATAATGATGAGATTCGAATTGCAATTCAACAGCAGGATGTTTTCACATTACCATGCGACAGCTACATTCATATTAGAGGTAAAATTGAAATATCTGCGGTAGGAAACCCTCCAACTATGACGACAATTGAGCTAGTGGAAAATGCATATAGTTTCCTATTTGAAGAAATACGATATGAATTGAATGGGATAGAGGTTGATAAAAATCGTAGTGTTGGGATAACCAGTGCAATAAAGGGTCTTCTATCGCTTAAAGGTGATGAGAAAAACGCCATCGAAATTGCAGGTTGGAGTCCTACCGGAGCTTTAAAAACCTACATTGACAATACCAAGACATTTTTCGCTATCATTCCTCTCAAGTATTTGCTCGGATTTGCAGAAGACTACCGCAAAATAATTATAAATGCTAAGCAGGAACTAATATTATTGAGAGCTAGCAGTGATGTTAACTGCTACGTCGGTGGTGATGGGGTCGAATTTAAAATCGACAAAATTGAATGGAGAGTGCCGCACGTTCATGCAAATGATGAAGCTAAGTTAGAAATGCTCCAAAAAATCAGAATCGATAAACCCATTTATATCCCGTTCCGACGATGGGAGTTACATGAACTGCCATCACTCCGAACAACCGATAGGGATATTTGGTCGGTTAAAACTTCGACTAATCTCGAGAAGCCCCGCTATGTCATCATAGCGTTTCAAGAAGAAAGGAAAAATAAGAGTCTCAAGGACTCTTCCAAATTTGACCATTGCAACATTAAAAATATCCGAGTTAATCTAAATTCCGAATCCTATCCATATGACGCTCTAAATTTGGATATTGCTGGTGGTAATTATACTCTGGCGTATTACATGTATTACATGTTCCAACAAAGTTATTACAATCATGCTGGATACAGACCAATGCTTGATTATGAGCAATTCGGCGAGAAAATGCTGTTTGTATTCGACATATCGAAACAGAATGAGAGCATTAAATCGGCCACAGTCGATTTATCGGTTGAGTTAGAAGCCACGAAAGCATTTAAAGATAAAACGACAGCTTACTGTCTCATTCTGTACGACAGCCTTGTTGAGTATACGCCGCTCACGGGAATAGTACGAAAAATAGTTTAAATGGTGAAAGTTGCATTTGATCCCTACCCTGTGACCTATATGTTTAAAATGGGCTGTGAAGGGCAGCATACGAATTACCAGAATGCTGCAGCAGATAGGCTAAGATTCGAGAGAAGGATTGAAAAAATCGGTAAAATGATGGGAACGTTTTTTTCGAGGCGAATTGCTTCAACAAGAGGACGGAGATGCGTACTCTATGTTGATATCCAGGGATTTTGCATTCCAGAGTTTACGCCTAAGGAGATGGTGCTTACCTACGATAGATATCACTTACAGCGCTTCGTATTTAAACCCAATAAGCCATTTGTACTCTTGAGTCGAGAGTGTCAAAAACAGGTCCGCTGGCTGGAACGAAATCATCATGGCATTCCATACAATGATGGATATTCGAACTTAGATGATATAGCCAATATATTTAAGAGATATTCTGCAGATATAGTTTATGTTAAGGGCAGTCAGAAAGCTAATTATCTCAACAACTTTTATTCCAATATAGTTAATTTAGAGTTTAATCATGAATGTCCAATTTTACCAAAAACTATGTGGAGCTGTAATGTTCATAGAAATAAGTTCAGCGTGTGTAGTCTTAAGAATGTGGAAATATTATATGACTATGTTACGAATCTATGATAATTAAACGGAATCGTTATAGAAAAAAAAAAAAAAAGTTTTGTTTTTTTTATTTATTTAAACCCTCATATACAGATTAATAGTAATGGTCTTATTAAGAGCTGTGGAAGCGATCCAGGTCCAGGTCTTCAGATATCGGTAGGTATCTTATCGGTGTTAATGTCGTGTAGATGGAGACATCTGGCTCGAGTTTTTTTCCTTTATTAGTCGGTCCGACATTTTCATTTTTTTGAAGGAAAATCCTCTGAAATGATGTTTTCTTCGCACGACACAACGCACAACTAGTCAATCTATTAACACACATCGCACAGAACAGGTGTCCACAGTTCATCGCAAATTTTAGCAGATTAGTGAGGCATACTGGACATCTTCCGCATGAGGATCCTTCTATGTATTCTTCATCTTCGACTAGCTCAACCCCCTCCTCGGCGGAGATGGGCATTCCTACATCATCATCTCCATTCGTCGCACTTCTTGTTTCACCCGTCTCTTCTTCAACCTCACCTCCTCTTACTTCACGAGCCCTCATATTTATAATTTGAATAATAGCCTGCTGATCTGAGTGAGAAATCCAGGGCGACCCGCTCCAAGGACTTCTCATTAGTATTCTTCCTACCTGGTCTTCAAATTCTGCATGATTTTCAATATATTGCATGATTATACCATCCAGATAGACTCCAGCCGCAGTCAGTCTAGATTCGAAATCACGCCAAACAAATGGTACTCGAACGGCTGGGATGTTTGACATATTAATGGGTACTGCAAAACAATCCTAATATTAGTTGTCGTGAACGGGGATCTACTGTCCAACTCGACTTAATAATCCCCTCCTCTTCCTATAACCTATAAAAAAAAAAAAAAAAAAAAAAAAAAAAAAAAAAAAATAAATAAATAAGCAGAAATGATTATAACAGCTAATTTAATGTTTAAAATTTACTTACTTACTAAGTAATTTATATAATGGAATAATGTCCCCATGGGAGGGTATCATGACAGTCTGGCAACAAATAGCGTTTGTCATCACGCGGGCTAAGGCTTATCTTCTTCTGAGCAATGCTGTATACCTGGTGGCTGAAAGAGCGAATACCGCGCTGCTCATGCACCATTTCAGTACCAGCATTAAGGCATTTAAGGTAGTCGTCAAAAGTTATATATTTTTTGACTACATACCCTTTAATGCCTTTAGCTTTTTTAGTATCCGCTCTAGATACCACCCGACAGGCATACATTTTTGCTCGAAGCCCCACGAATTCCTCCATGATACATCCTAACAGAAAACATAAATTATAATATCATCCGTTTGAATTGAGTTTTTTATGTTGACTTACCACAGTTTTCATCTTTCATTAACCCCAGGACTTTTTTGTTGGCAATGGGCATTCCGAATACATTTTGGGGCTCGTATTCGGAGGTGTCGAACCTGGTGATGGCTTCCTTAATGTCGTCGTATACATTCTCAGTTCGGATGTCATAAATAAGCGAATCGGTGTCTGTGTAGCAGAGAGTGCAGTCCGTACCATATTTATTCTTCATGTATGAATAATGAAACTCGTACAATGCGGTCTTGGAGATGTCTAAAATAGCCATCCCCACATAGATCGGCTTATCGAATAGGACTTCAGTCTTTAATAATTCGATAAGAGCCAAACCCTCGTCTATGATGGCAGCACTGTGGAAATTCGGTTTTGATATGTAAGCTTCCGCCGAGTATCTACCTTTCCACTTATGTACCAACTTCATCATCCGCCTATTACGCACATTCTCCATGGTCTTTCCGAACACGGCATTGCTCATAAGTTTGAAAAAGTTTTTTTCAAACTCATTTTTTGCATTTTTTCGGAGATCGGCATTGAGATCGATGTATGCCTTTAACCATGGAGACTGCTTAAACTGCATCACTCTATGTATTTTCCTTACAACCAGACCCTCTGCTATGTATTGCTTTAGATTCCTGTAGTGCACGACATAGTTCTTCTTGTCCAGGAGGGTGGCCAGCATTTTCTCCTGCTTTGAGCCGGGAGCCCTGCCTTTGGAAGGTGCCATGGGGAGATCACTTTGCCGATCGTGGATATGATGAGGATACTCCAGGTCGACTTCCAATACATATCCGATTGGGCTGGTATCCGGCTTATTGAAATTAAAATCAGAGACGTTGCCCTCGACCCAATTCAGATCCCCTGAAGGGAGATGCTGCGACATGGCCCATGCATACATCGCATTAACATCATAGTACATGAGGTACTTAGATGGTGTTGATGTGTCATAATTTCCCATATGCTTGTTGTTGGCACGGGCATGTCGCTTTGAGCACTGGGTGAGGCCTCCTCGAATACCCTTCTCGAAGAACATCAGCATATCCACGTCGGCTATCATATCCAGTGTAACTCCGGTTTTCATAAGCATGGCATCCCAGCTCAATCCCGGTGCTGTGAAATAATGTGCAGGATCCAGATGGTAATTTTTCAGACAAACGTCCCTGAACGCCTCGAAAACATCAGCGAGGAGCAGCACATCCGTTTTTAGATATAGATCACTGTATTCCCCTAGTGATGTGATACCAAATTCCTGCCATACTCGCTGAGCGTGAGCATAGTCTTCCGAGCTAATATCAGACTCTGTTAACTCACTCCTGAATTCTGCTATGCTCGGAAGATTAGGCTCATCAAGATTCCTCCAGCTCTTGATGTGGTCATATGGGAATATACCTTTCCTTGTCAAGAGCTTGATTTTATCCTCATCATACAGCGGGAATTCTTTGCGGACTATCTCCTTCTCCTCGAGATATGAGCTCAATTTGTCCAGGGATGATGCCATGAATCGGCATGAATCTATAAAACGAAATTTCACCTCTGATCCTGCGATACTTTTAATAAGTGAAATAAATTTTTCGGTATTGTTGGGAATGAGAGCCACCCTCCCTTCCAATTTCATCGCTACATCTTTTAGTATGAAATGCGAGTCATACCCACTAAAATTGTGGAACACTACAGGAATTGTGCGGCTGTCTTGGAACTCCAGATTACACGTTGCGTGCGCAGGTCCTCTGTATCTGCCCGTGAGGTGACAATGATCTCTAACGCGCTTCTCATCGAGAGGTTTCTTGCATATATGGCAGGCACTCGCATGTTTAAACACCTGCTCCTGTAAAGCTGTTAGCTTACGCATGGGTTTCGGACATTGGAAAATAGTTGTATCCACATGTTCCGCCACCTGCCCCAATTCGTTGGCGAACCATGCTGCACAGTTCTCACCGCGATAACTTTTGTAATATGAGAGCGAGTCATCATATGAGCACTTAACGTAGTATCCCACACTGTGGGCTTCGTGCTCTTGATATTTCTCACCTGACACACCAAACTTTATTTTTACCGATTTCAAGATACTCTCAAAATCAGCATAAATAATAAACGGACACCTCACCTTATTTTTGTAGTTTCTGAATGATATCTTTCCGCCTGCCATCAGACTCACTTTGAAATCGTTCATGCGCTCGCAATCTACTACATGGGCCGACAATGCCGCCTCGCTGTAAAAATAGTGCAAACACCGATCGCAAAAATGTTTCTTACTTTTGTGTTTGCTAATCTGTTTGGTTAAAAGGCGTGATAGATGTTTTATCCATACGTAATGGTATTTTATGTTCTTCTCGTTATCATCATCCTCATCACCGTATTCATCTTGAATAAGCAGAAGATTCACATGTTTCTCTCGTTTATCGGGGGTGAGGCGGGATGGGCTGATTAATAACATATCCTTTTTCTTACTTAAGATGTATACGTTGACGGAGATGTCGTTCTGCCTCTCAAATTTTATGATTTGTGTTCGTGCAATTGGGAAATGGATCCCATCCAAATTAAGGCTGTTCGAATAGTGTGGATACGATGACATACGATCGTTATGTTGAGAGGCAGGATGTAGAGCGGAATTAATAGCCCAAGCAAAACAAGCATCATCATTGTTTTTTATATTTACGCACGCCTGTTTGCTTTTAATTTGAGCAGGCAGATCGATATATGATGAACCTAGCTGTGGTGTATACTTATTTGTGTTGACGATTAGATTGATCACCGATGCTAAAGCCCAGCCTGAATCCCGCTCCTGCAATATAGCATGGAATTATAAATTGGAATTTAATTTAAATAAATAAACGGACCTGAAATTCTTCTAATTGCTCCATGATCGGGACCATAACGTTCAGCGCGAACCATTCGCTCAAGCTCGTGTCCAAATTTACCATAACATTCTTGGTATTGAAGTATTTGTAGTCAAATATTTCTACACCTGCGGACACCTTGATGAACTCCGCACAGAAGATTGTGTTTATTTTGAGGAATGGTTCGGTCTTCAAGGCGTTGGTGGTCCTGCGGGCAAGCATGGGTCCGCAATCCTCCAGGAAGGTGAAGGGATCCATATGGCTCTTATTAATATAAGCCCCCGTTCGCATCCTGCCCTTGAATGCTGATTTTATGTCCTCGTATTGAACACGGTTTTTTACTAAACTTGATTGTGGGATCTCTATTCCTTGGGCCTGCTGTAGCATCGCTTTCATATGGATGCGGTACCATACCAGCTTGCCTATGGCGGCCGTCAGTCCATTCGTGAGGGCCTGGCTCTTACTCATCTCGATGGCATAATTAAACATATTTATATTTTTCCCGGAGGCCTTGATCCACTCCTTGAGTTGAACGGGGTCTTTCACTTGCGACTTGAAGAAGGCTTCTACGCCCTCCACCAACACGTTTGCGGTTGCAAGTAATGATGCCATTTTCTAAGAATTATATTTTTTCAGTAAAGTATGATAGCATATAAAATAGATAATTGAATTGTTAACTTACCACTTGATTTTTCCTTTTTCTGGATGCACTACTGCTGACTCGAAGATACAGATACTGTTAATCGTGTTAAGCTTGGCTTATATATATATATATATATCAGTATTTTCCGTGTCGTCACAAAATCATGTAACCTGACCACCTTTCTCCGCATTTTTTGAATTCCCCCTAATGGGTCGAAGCCGCACGTTTCATTTTTTGAATTCCCTGTAATTGACCGCCTCCATGCAGGAGGCGGTTTGCATTGCTACCGCCCCCAAATTTGGCTCATTTGAATATGCAATACTTAATTTAATTTAATTAGATAATCCGATTAGTAAATTGGGTAATTAAAACACTCGCTGGTGGGGATGTCGGTGGTCCCGTGGCCTCATTGCTTTTACCTGTAATTAAAGTGTAATTAAAGTGGTCCAGTGGTCCCGTAGCCCCATTGTTTTACCTACTTCGTTGATTTTCTTGAACGTGGTCAAACAATCAATTCAGAGAGGTATTGCGAAACACTCCGAAAATTAAGACGCGCGATACAAAACAAGCGTCGGGGAAAACTTAACGATAAAATTTTGTTTTTCCATGACAACGCTCGTCCACACACAGCCAATCGTACTCAACAGCTCTTGCGTGATTTTGGATGGGAAATTTTCAGTCATCCGCCATACAGCCCGGATTTGGCCCCGAGCGACTACCATCTGTTCCCAAAGATGAAGACGTGGCTCGGTACGCAACGCTTTGACTGACGCTCAACTCCACGCCGGTGTAAACCAGTGGTTGAACTCGCAGACGGCAAATTTCTACAAAGAGGGCATTGAAAAGCTTGTAAAACGTTATGATAAATGCCTTAATTTATTACGTCAAAAAATAGCCCAAGAGTTTACCTTCAAAATGTATATAATAAAAATTAGTTTTTTCATTTTGTTTATTTTTTATTTCAAAACGTCCGTCTCTTTGTGGATTGCCCTCGTAATATGCACTGCTCATTGGTATATGTTTTTGATATTCCCCATCATTGTTCTCTGTTTTTTCTAAAATACATTCAAAATCTGCATATACAACAAGGAGAACCTTTTCCTTATAATTGAAATTTTTAAATTTTATATATTTATCATTCTCTGATGGTAACTCTAAATTACCAGAAATCGTACAATTATCTTCATGATTTTTTAATATATCACTTTAAACATCTCTTACAAAAATACAGTTTATTTTGTCTTTTCGATATTTGCCTTATTACTAGTCTTGATAAATTTTTTATCCAAGAAAAATGATTTATTTCATCTGAAGTAATTAACAGTAAATCAATAACACGTTTTGATTGATTATTACTTAATTTAAACGGTACAACCACATCTTGTTTTGTACCATCTAATGTGTAAACATTACTATTTAAATCATTTAACTCCTCAAATTTTGTTATATCGTTTAGAGCTATTGGAAAACTAATATTATTATATTTGAGAATTGTACTGAAGTGAGGGTATGATTTAATCCAATATGAATGTGATTGTGCAGGATAAAGTGCAGACGTGACAGCCCACATGAAACAAAAGTTATCATTATTTTTAACATTAATTACAGCTTTTTTATTTTAAATGTGAAGGTAAGTATAAGTTAATATAAGTATAAATTTCCCCTACTCACACTTCATCAATACATTAGCGCGAATCACCAGGACAGTTAACCTACACTTAATATTAGATCTTGCGTTCACAATCAACTTCAGACAGGGCAGAAAGACCTTCGGTCGATAGCCCAGACAGACTAACAACCTCATTTTGTATATTTAGAATTACTCTACTTTTGTTAATTTATGTTTTTATTGTCTGAATAAAGATTCTCTCTCTCTCTCTCTATAAGAACCCACTGAAATTGGATTGTAATTATTAATATTTACTTTTATAAACATAATTTCTAATAATGCCCAACCTGAATCTTTCTCTTGAAATTCACTTAAACGATTTAATAATGTATCATAAACATTATCATGATACCATTGTTTTAAATTGGTAGACTTATCAATGATTTTATTTCTGGTGCTGAATGTTTTATTTTCAATTTTGTTTTTAGAGGGTAAAATGAATTGTCCACATAATATAGTATTAACCTTTATCAATGATGTTAATTTACATTTAATTTTAATGGAGAAACTTTTAAATGCATTTTTTTATTGCGTGGGTCTTTATAATGTAAGTTAATAATAATACCCGTATATATTCTACTCTGAAAACAAGATTCAACATCTTGCCAGATTAATTTTCGAGTCGACCCTGTCTTTTGTTGCAATTTTAACTTTAAATACTTTAGTAAGGATAAGTTTCCTTCCAATTTTGATTGCTGCGTTTTAAATTCATGACTTTTTATTGATTTTCTCACTAAAAAAACTATTTTGTTTTTATATGCTTAATGAAATGTTATACTTCATAATTATGTTTAAGTAAATGAATTGATTTTGAAATTGTTTTGATTAAATTGTGACTAATTTCTGAAATGTTCGGCATATTTGTTTATTATATACTGTAACAAAATAAGTAGAGTTTATTAGAATGAACAAATTAATTTAAGAGAAACAATAATACATACCTCTTTTATTTAAAAAGTAGTTTATGGTAGCAATTATAAAGGAGCTGATGCACTTGCTATATTTTCAATACTAGATAAGAATATATGTACAACTTTGAATTTATACCAAGAGATGCGATATAACGTTGAAATGAGTGGATGAGGAGAGGGATTAAAAATTACTCAACACTAAGTAATTAAATATTTATTTATCATATAAATTGAAAACAAGAAGCAGATAAAATTAATCATGTTTGTGATATGTATGAATTACAAATTACCCGACACCATATAATATTTATTTATCATTTAACGAAACTTACAAACACTAAAATATAAAACTTATGACACAAGGAATATACCGCTCACTCAAATTTCAAATCTAACACTCACTCTTCACTAAACATTATATCCACTGTCTGTCCCACTGTTTGGTTACAGTCATATATATATATATATATATATATAGGTTTAATATTTATGTCGGAAATGTTCTGCTCACTCAATGCCGCGAATCTTTGCGGCAAATACATGATGCACCTGGGATGTAGCAGCATAGCCTGGACAGCATCACCGTGTTACGTCTTCACTTTCCGAAGACGCTCCAGCTGATACTTTTCACCAATGGTTAATGATTTTATGGGTATTTTTACCCATTGCGATTCTCCACCAATTTTAAATACTCATTATGGTTGTTGTTGCTGTTGCTGATACTGCTGGTATCTTCTTCGATGAAGTAGATTATCTCTTAAAAAATGCAGCTATACCCCACCACCACACATGTTTGAAATAGATTCATACGTGAATCGCACATTATAAAAATAAAAGCATATGGTGGGAACCGAAGCATTCCCACCATATGTCTATACCCTGTTTAAAAAAATATTAAATGATATCAGTTCCTACACAGTAAAGTAGATATTTAATCATGCATACAACTTGTTTAATACTATTTTGTATGACCATTAGGAATCCTTAGCTCATTTATACAAGATGCACATTGCATAGGGCAGCGCCTGTGGGTGATCAACTTAATTATATTTACATTTCAGTTTATAACCTGCTCGCTAAAACATTTTTATAAACAAGTAGTGATGACTCTCGGTTATTAACTTCTCCACTTTACTTTCCATCAGGAATGTTCGCAAAATGAGTCAATAATAATTGGTTTCTTGGTACTTTGGTTTATACTATCGTCATGGTGCAATGTGGAAAGTAATATGACATTTTTATTTTTCTTTGGTGTAAATGATACAATGGTTTTATTCGTATCAAATGCGAATATTGACGAACCAACTTTTTTTTTGGCCAGAAAACATGGTGGAATTTCCCTTTTATTTTTTCGTAAAGTCCCAATCATTGTAAGCTGAAGTTTCTCTGTCATTAAATCGGCTAGTGGTATGGAAGAAAACCAGTTATCCATAGTAATATTGCGGTTTGTATTGTGTATTGGTTCCTATAATTTTCTGACATACTATGTGGGAACTGGTTCTTTGTTTTACAATCGACTTTGCCGACATATGGAATGGCATTCAACATATAAAATGTTTTGGCATCATTTAACATTAAAATTTTTATGCCATATTTGTCGGGTTTGCTTGCCATATAGATTCGAAATGGACACCTGCCACGAAAACTCATCAGTTGTTCATCAATTGTACAGTACTCATAGGGGGTATAATAGCGCTTATAATTATCTATGTACAAATCCCATATTTCTCTAATTGGAGCGAATTTATCCAATGTTTGTCTTTCAGTCCTATCATTTTTATAATCAAACCTCAAATATCTGGCTAAAATTTAAATCGATGCATTGACATGGTAGCTCTAAATATACCATTTCCAAATGAATTGCTCCAAAGGTTTCTAAATTGCAATTAGAAAGGCGCAGAACCCCAGATATATAAAGAAGTACAATAAAAGCTTTAATTTCTGTAAAAGTTGTTGGTTTTGTATAACTTGATTCGTTTTTGTGATGTCCCTTTATCGATATTTCTTCATTCGTATGTTTTATGATTAATTCCAAAATATTTTGACTAATAATTAAATCAAATGCCTCTACGCCAGTAGAAATATTTCTCGCTTCACCTTTTGGGCCAGGCAAGTGCATAACAAGATTATCTGCTCTAACGCGCCCTCGTCGATCTGGTGGTACACAAGACCATTTATGATCGTCTTTTCCATTTATAGAATTGATGTTACGTCTAATTACTTGCAAATTGTCATCATTATCATTACTAGGTTCGTCTTCGTCGGCACTAAAGACACTATCCTCGTCCGTTTCCTCTTCTACGTAATCTTGTTCAGAATCGGAATTATCTCCAAAATAATCTTCTTCGTCCTCAATTCTTCTTCAGTTAAATGGCGAATATCATTATATTTTTTGTTTGCCATTTCTCTGTTAAGCAAAACTGCGGAAAAATATATAAATCATGTGAAAAAGTAAAAAAAATAATAACTAATCGGACACACTGGGGTCTGACAGACCCCAGCGACGACTAATTTATTCACAGCAATTTACCTGTTCGGAATTTGGCGTTGGCACTTGTTTCACGTTACGCAGCATGCAATGAACTAAATATAGCACGATGTCTCGGGAAAAAAGTGACTAATGGTGATCATGCGCTACAAGAAAATTCAACCTGTCTGTCAGACCCCAGTGTGTCCGCGCAGGGTTAAACTAGTTATTTATTTATGCGTGCAGGAATCCATGCTTATTTAAACGCAAATCTTCCAACACACCTACCCTGCACTATTAAATAGATTGATATTGACTTTACATATAAATTCTATTTCCATCGGGAATGTTGGCATCACTCTATAAAAACATCTGATTGCTCAGTTCTATCAAACATTGGATTAAGCTCATACGTTATTTATAATTGTAGGAAAATGTAAAACATTTAATACGAATAATTCACAATAATATTTTTATTATAAAAATATATGTACATATGTTTTTACACAAACGGTTCTATTAAATCTAAATAATTTGTAAATCCTAGTTTTGTTAATGCCGCACATAAACACTGAATACATTTTTCATTATCCAAAAATAACTGGCACTCTTCTGCAGCCTTGTAATAGGTGTCCTCCTTAACCTTCCCGTACCCGTGCTAAAAAAAATCGTTTAGGACCCCTGGGGGTATCTGAGATACCCCAGCTAAAAAGGGGATTTATATGTATATATATATATATATTTTTATTGTAGTAAGTACATAGTTTAAGATATTAAACAAATATTTTATTCACAAAATACAACATTAACCTAAATTTGTTTCTAAAATGTATACATATAAAATAAAGTAATATATCATAACGGTAAATCAGTCATTATTCTGGGGAGTGCAATTTGGACAAAACATTTTAGTTTCTGTTGTTCTATGTTGGACACAAACTGTTTTATAACACGTCTCACATGAAAATTTCGATTTTTTATCACTGTTCCTTGGACAAAAATTACATCTCCTGCGGGCGTAAGGAGGTTGTGGTGTTGGTGCAGATGCCTCTATATTTTCTTTTCCAAATAGATTTAGTGCATGTTTCACGTACGAATGATATGGAATTTTTGAATTTTTTCGTTCTAAAAAGTTATTAAATTATATACATATAAATAATCGCAATTGAACATTAACTTACGTGTTACATTTGCCTGTACCAAATTCGTAGCTAGTTCCCTAATGAATGTTTTCCTGCGGCTTCTGTCATTTTTTCTCCATTGTGGATTTTTTTCCGTCCAGAGTACATATGCGTTTAGGGCTGCCATGTCCAATATTTCCATAAAAATACGAAACGGCCATCTTCTAGTGGCACGGACACAAGAATATTCGCTGGTCATTTTGTCTCCACCGCACCTTTTGTATGATTGTAGTGCAAAATTATTTCTGGTTTCTTTTTATTTTCTTCGCTTATTTCATTGCCGTGGTACTGTGTTGATAATAAATTAACAGCCCGGTTCTTTTTCGGAACATACGACACTAATGTCATATTTTTCGTGAAGCCAAATAAGGACGAATACTCTGGTCTACTTTTATTAGCAAGAAATTGCCGAGGAATTTCTGTTTTATTAGCTCTTATAGTACCAGTAAGAGTTAGTTTATTTGCAAGTAACTCATTAGCTAACGGTACAGATGTAAAGAAGTTATCCGTAGTAATCCCTCTCCATGATCCAATGTATGGTGCAACTAAATCCATCACGACTCGTTTGCCTTGATTTACTTCGCGTTTTCCTTCTTTCATCCCTGTGTATACTTGTACATTCTGTATGTATGAAGTACTGCAGTCTGCAGCAACCCACATTTTTATCCCATATCGACCTGGCTTACTTTTCATATAGACACGGAAAGGGCAATTTCCACGAAAAGTGGCTAAACGTTCGTCTACACATATATGTTCACTTGGAGAATAAAACCGAACACATGCTGCTGAAAACTGATCAAATATGCTATGAATTGCTTCTAACGGATTTTTACAATTAGCAGTACGCTGAGGTCTTGTTGACCGATCGTCAAATCGTATATGGCGGTATATGTGTCTGAATCTTTCACGAGACATTGCAGCCGTAAAGAATGGTTGTCTAAACATTTCATCGTCAGTCCACAGTTCCCGCAAATTAACTTTCCGCTCTCTATTTCTACCTGCTGATAAAATTATGCCGATAAAAGCGTTCAATTCTGCCTTAGATATAATTGCTATATTTCTTTCTTTACTAGGGTTGTCTCGAATCCATTTTTCTTGAGTTTCTGCACAAAACAAATTAGTGCATTGACATATTTCATCGACCATTTCATCTGATATAAATAAATCAAAAGCATCTTTTATAGTGTTCAACTTTTCAGCACCATTTTGTAAACCGGGCTTACTTGCAATTATATTTTCACGACGGTGTCTCGTAGGTTTTGGTGGAATTGAATCCCATTCAAATCCTGATTTAGATTTAAATTTTATGTTGTCGCTTTCACTAACACTAACACCTCTAAGTCTGATTCAATATCAGTTGCAGCACCATCTGACAAATCATCTTGAATGCTGACATTGTCTTCTACATCCGATAGCTGGTCCCATCCGTCATTATCTTCATCTTCACTGTTTGCACTCTCACAATCACTACTGTCCTCTAAGATTCGACGCAATTCGTCATCTGTCAAATATTTTCTAGCCATTTTGTTGCCGTATATATAACTACACTTCTTGCAAACAACAGCTCTAAATATAGACTGTAGGCAGTGGTTTTTAGGTATACGCACGCGCACTTGGATCAGTTTTATCTGGGGTACACAAGGTACCCCGCACGGGTCCTAATGTAGCATATATTAATGCCGGCGACATTACATACATTTGGAACCGTGCGGGGTCTTTCGCGCACCCCGCCATTAATATCAAATCAAATTGTTATTTTTTAGGGGCTCATCATTTTTTGATTTTCTTCAAATTTTCTCATACGCAAGAAAAATTATTATATTAGGATTAGACAAAAGCCGGAATATTAAAAAAAATATATATAAAAAATATTGCGAAAATATTGCTCTGGGGTCTCTAAGATACGCCGCTCGGGGACGAGAAGGTTAAGCTAGATATTTATTTATGCACGTATGAAACTTATTTATTACTTTGTAAGTCGACTAGAAATCCCTGTTGCGCGTACGTCTGAACGCCACTAATGACGATGCTAAAATTGTACGCGACCGGTCAAGGTTAGTGCCCTCAGATGACTGAACGACAACTTGACCTACTTCTCGGACTTAAATTGGAAGAGATGATCGGTACAATTTTATTAATAACAATAACACTATAAAACCTGCTTGATTATTACCTGTTTGATAATAATATCTGTCGTTTCCACACATTAAACTTAATAATTATTTTTCTTGTTTTTAATACCCCATGATTCACACAACATTTATCTTATCTATTATCAAGGAAAATATAAAACATTTAATACGAATAATTCACAATAATATTTTTATTATAAAAATATATACATATGTTTTTACACAAACGGTTCTATTAAATCTAAATAATTTGTAAATCCTAGTTTTGTTAATGCCGCACATAAACACTGAATACATTTTTCATTATCCAAAAATAACTGGCACTCTTCTGCAGCCTTTTAATATGTGTCTTCCTTAATCTGCAACTTATCCAGCTTCTCCTGGTCTAAACCCAACTGGTTCTGTCATTGACAACTATCAAACCCCAAATTTGAGAAGGTTTGCTGGAGGTTCTCCACTGCGCTGATTACATCCACTGCTTCTGTCTAGTTGTTCTCGCTGTATAACATCCACATGGTGCTTTTACTTATGTGTTACTTTCTTGCTAAGGCTTTACTACTTTGGATGTAGAATATTAACTGAACTAAGAACGTAGCCAACATCTATTTATACAAGAATATTTTAATAAAAAAAAATATCTTGCATGTATGTTCCTTATGTAGTATATACAGGGTGAGTTTTTTTTTAATTATCACTATGGGGATCTCGGAAACGGTAAGAGGTACAGATTGGGTTAAATGGGGAAAGATTTGCAGTTTTAGAAGCTTACTCAAAATCTGTTTTTGTTTTTTAGAAAAAAATGCAAGGATCACTTGATAAACGCAAAAAACCAAATTTTGACAGTTTATGTAATACGAAATATATAGTATATCGATATAGTTACAAAAAAAGTCAAAAGAAAACTTTTAGGTGTTAATGAATACGTCAATAATAATTTATTTTGATGATTGTCATTTGTTTCGTTGTGTAGATATAACACAAACATACATTTTTTTTTAATGGGAATCATAGTCGGCCATGACATTTTTGAAAAGTATATTTTTTTTCTGGTTAGAATGATGTAAGGGTTGATATACTTATTTTCATAAATAAAGCTAGCACAAATGATCGTATTCTTACAATTATGTAAGTTGTCAAGTCAATGTTTTTGAATTCTCCTTGCAAAAACTGTACATATGAAACACCAGTTAAGTTTCCATCAAAAAGAAACGGTCCTACAATCCTAGAACCAGTAAGGCCACACCACACATTAAACTCAAACCTAATTTGAGGGCGAACTTCACGTAAATTACAGGGTTTGTTCTGTGCCCATATGTTTTCATTGTGTCGATTGAACATTCCACAATTGGTAAACCTCGTCTCGTCCGTCCATAATATGTGTAACGGAAATCTTCGATTAGCCCGACACACATTGACAAACCAATTGCAAAAATTGAGTCTTATTTGGCGATTACCATTATGTCAAGTTTAGCCGATAGATATCTTGTAGGGATGGTATTTATGAGTTCTAAGGATTCTTACCACACTTCTTTGGGAAGTGCCAACATCTGTAGCTATTTGACGTGTTGAAGAGCCTGGATTATGGTTTACGTAAGCCCATACATTAATCTGAGTATAGATAGAGAACGTCGTTCCTCCACGTCCCCCCTCCAATAGACCACTGCTTCTGATGTCTATTAAGCTGGCACAGCCACTTTAGCACAATCACATGGGACTAGCATAAAAATTTAGTGCTATTTTGTTGCCGTATTACCGATTTTGTTGCTCCAGCCGTTTAAAAAAAAATGGCTGTGCCAGCATAAGTTAAAGTTAGCACAGCCATACGAGAAAAAAAACAAAAAAAATAAAAAACAAAGATATATTTTTGAACTACGATTTTGTTGCTAATTAATTGCCGTATTACCGATTTTGTTGCTCCAGCCGTTTTCGGAAAAAAAAACAAAGGCTGTGCTAGCTTAAGTTAAAGTTAGCACAGCCTTTGTTTTTTTTTCGAAAACGGCTGGAGCAATAAAATCGGTAATACGGCAATTAATTAGCAACAAACCTACAAAAAAAAAAAACAAAAAACAAAGATATATTTTTGAACTACGATTTTGTTGCTAATTAGTTGCCGTATTACCGATTTTGTTGCTCCAGCCGTTTTCGAAAAAAAAAATGGCTGTGCTAGCTTAAGTTAAAGTTAGCACAGCCATACGAGAAAAAAAACAAAAAAAAAATAGAAAACAAAGACATATTTTTGAACTACGATTTTGTTGCCAATTTGTTGCTGTATTCCCAATTTTGTTGTATTCCCGATTTTGTTGCTTCCGCCAATAAGAAAAACAATGGATGTGTTATCTTACGACAAAGATGTCTCAGCCATAGGAAACAAACTGAAAAATTGGAAAACAAAGACACATTCTTACAAAGTTGCTGTGTTCTGAATTTTTTTGTTGTAGCTGTTTTGCAAGCCAGCTAAGAAAAAGCTCAGCCATTCGAAAAAAAAGGCGTTGATTCTTAGATTATTAGATTGGTTTTTGACATTCTTAGAGTAGTAATGTATTACTGTTTCCTAGTCGTTGATGTAGCTGTTTTGCAAAAAAAGACTGCAAGCGTAATTGAACATTACCAACCTGAAACTGAAATGTAGCCAGCAACAATTATCTTTTTTGTACCAGTTTATTCTCTTAGGTAGAGCAACAAAAAAATAAATATCAATTGTATTTACACGCATTGATGTGCTTTCTATTTATCTCTTATAATTTATGAATGACATAACATTTTTGGGAAGTAAAGTTATACTTAATATAAAAGAAATTGTATGTTTTTCTTGTATCAGTTTTACTTTGATACGTTAGAGTAATTAATAAGTGGACTGTAATTTTAGGGTGAGAAATAAGAATCGCACGTCTGCTTGCTACGCTGTTTTATTCTCTTCTGCTCGGCGGACCGGTACGGTCCCCACTCTCTGGCGGGCACAGCAATACAATAAAAACAATACATACGGCATCTAGCATGGTGCCATCCAAAATATAATTGCGTACACAAATATAAATTAAACATACCCCAACCTTGAAAGACTAGCTTTCAAAAGGAAAAAGTTTCGTAACCTTGAATGGGTACAATAAGTATTATTAATTGTATCGACTATATGAATACGTATTTACATGTTGAGTCATTTACTTATGGATTTATGGTTCACTTGGCAATGGACACACTCGCGACACTGCACGCCGTGTTTCACCGTGGGATGTTCGAATTGTTACAACGCGGATCACTCCATCGGGTCCAGGGTGAAGCTGGCTGATGCGGCCTAGTCTCCACTGCATAGAAGGCAATTTGTCGTCCTTGAGTAGGACTAACATCCCTGGCTGAAGATCCGGAACAGGATTCCTCCATTTGGTTCGCTGCTGCAGTTCTGAGATGTACTCCTTGTACCAACGTGCCCAAAAATGTTGCTTGATCCATTGTATATGTTGATGTGTTGATAGGCGATTTCGTTTTACGTCTAATAAGGATTCCTTCGGGAGTGACATGATTGGACGTCCAATTAAAAAATGTCCAGGTGTGAGAGGTAGGTAGTCATGAGGATCAGTAGACATAGGAGATATAGGTCGTGAGTTTAATATACCCTCTATTTCTATTGTTAAAGTCGTGAACTCTTCTAACGTAACTGACGCGTTAGCTAACACTCGTTTCAAGTGATGCTTGGTTGACTTTACGCCCGCCTCCCATAGTCCATCAAAATTTGGCGAATATGCCGGAATGAAATGCCACCTTATTTGCTGACTGGCAGCTTGTTCAATTATATTGTCTTCGTTTGTTTGTAAGAATATGCCGATATTCTTCAATTCTGAATTTGCTCCAACATACGTTCTGCCGTTATCTGAATAAATATCAGTAGGAAACCCACGTCTTGCTATAAATCTACGTAACAGAGCCAAAAATGAATCAGTGGTCAAATCGGTCACAACCTCCAAATGAATAGCCTTGGTGCTCATACAAACAAACAAACAAATATTACATTTATGCAAAGGCTGCCCTCTGCCCCTTTTATATCTGATTGAGAATGGACCTGCGAAATCGGTTCCAGTCTTCATAAACGGATAATCTTGCTGGATGCGCTGCAAGGGTAAGTTTCCCATATATGGGGTTTGACAGATTGCCCTTGATTTGAAACAATTGATGCAATTTCGTACCACCCTTTTGGCCACGTTGCGCCCTGCTGTGGCCCTGCATGGTACAGTTTCAAGTGTTCATGTCTCAATATTAGTTCAGCTATTGGAGATTTACCTGAGATTAATATTGGGTGTTTTTGTTCAAATGGTAAGGTTGATAATTTTAGTCTGCCCCCAACCCTCAAGATTCCCTCGTTATCTATGAAAGGTGCTAAGGCCCTTAACTTTGAATGTTTTGGTAACAGTTTCTTTGCCCTGAGAAGACTGATGTCCTCCTTGTAGGCACTTTCTTGAGATAGTCTTATTAGTGTGGTAGATGCTTGCTGCAACTCATTGACTGTAAGTGAGTTAAAACTTCGCTTTGCTGCATTACTTCTACAATTGTGAATGAAACGAAGACAATAGGCAGCAACGCGCTTCAGTTTTGTGAACGAAGAAAATTTTGAAATTAATGATTCACTAAATTGTGCGGTTAAGACTGTTTTAAATTGTTTCCTTTTTTCAGGAAGTTCATTTTCCGGTAGTACGCTCATTGTATATTGTGGCCAATAATTGTTAGATTGAGAAAGTCATGATGGACCCTTTCACCATAAATTAGCGTCTTGTAACTCGTTCGGTTGTACTCCGCGAGAAATTAAATCTGCAGGATTCGAATTAGTATGGACATAACCCCAATTGTCAATTTGGGTAAGTGTTTGAATTTCAGAAATTCTATTTGCGACGAAAATTTGAAATTGCTTGGATTGATTCTTAATCCATGCTAATACGACCTGAGAGTCTGTCCAATAAAAACATTCCATAGTTATTGTGAGTGATGATTTTACCTTTTCCATGAGCCTCGCTAATAGTACACCGCCGCATAATTCTAACCGTGGTATAGATATAACCTTTAGGGGGGCTACCTTGGCCTTGGCGCAAATTAAATTCACATTTATTATGCCTTGATTACTCATACACCGAGCATATATACAAGCCCCGTACGCATCTTGCGATGCATCGCTGAAGCCATGAAGCTCTACTTGGATGGAGTTTTTTCCAAATACACATCTAGGGATGGTTATTGAATTTAGGTTGTTTAGATTGAATCTAAATTGTTTCCACCTTTGACTAAGGTTTTCTGGTATTTTGTCATCCCAATCAATTTTGAGAGCCCAGAGTTGTTGGAGAATAATTTTTGTAATTATGATGCATGGAGATAATAATCCCAAAGGATCAAAAGTTTTTGCTATATTAACGAGAATTGATCTCTTGGTTTCAAATTGACTATCGTGAAAGTTGCTAATGTGATATGTGAGATTATCATTGATAAATTCCCATTGTAAACCTAATAATTTTGTTTTTGAATCTTCCCCGACGTCAATGTACCGAGATATTTGGTCTTTATGTTTTACGTTCCTTAAAACATCAATATTATTGGAACACCATTTTGTTAATTCGAAACATCCGCTTTGTAAAATTGTTGAGACTTCTTCAATGATTAATTTTGCTTGTTCTATCGTATTAGCGCCCGAAATAAAGTCATCAATATAGAAGTCGCGACGAATAGCCTTTGCTGCAAGTGGATTACTATTTTTAAACTCGTCCGCCAATTCATTTACACAACGAGTGGCCAAATAAGATCCCGAAGCTGTTCCGTAAGTTACTGTATTTAATTCAAAATGATCTACTTCTAGCCTTGGATCGAATCGCCAAAGAATGCGTTGGAATTTCCGGCATTCCGGAGAAATTTCCACTTGACGATACATTTTCGAGATGTCTGCGGTGAAAACATATACGTGTTCCCGAAATCTGATCAGTATAGAAAATAAATCGTCTTGAACTACTGGGCCAACAAGTTGTATGTTATTTAATGATAAACCACTATCTGTAACAGCTGAACCGTCAAAGACTACCCGACATTTTGTCGTTAGGCTGTCTGCCTTTAATACCGCGTGATGTGGAAAATAGTAACACAGTGTTTCGTCAATGGGAGGTTCAAGTTTGGTCATATGGCCTAGCTTGAGATACTCCTCCATGAATGCAGTATATTGTTTCTGCAATTCTAAATTTGATTGAAGTTTACTTTCTAATTTATAGAATCGCCTTAGCGCGGTTTGTTTTGAGTCACCTAATTTTGTAGGAGATTCCTTGAATGGAATCGACACGCAAAATCGTCCATTTAACTTCCGCTTAACATTTTGTTTGAAATGTTGTTCGCACCGTTTTTCATCAAGAGTGAGACCATCCTGTTTGTTGAATGACTCTTCTAGAACCCAAAATCTTTTTAGATCGTCTCGTAAATGATCTAATTGAGATACATGACAACTAGTCACGAAGTTGTTTGTACTTGGAAGGCTACCTGTGACTAACCATCCAAAAGCTGAGTTTTGTAAATTTGGTGGTTTTTTCCTAATTCAATTTTTGTTGGCAATAATGAATTCCAAAATAATTTTGCTCCCAATAGTAAATCTATTTCCCCAGGTTCATCAAAGGTTGGATCAGCTAACTGAATATTAGCTGGGATTTGAATGGCTGTAAGATCTAAATTATACTGTGGTATGTGGTTGCTGATTTGCCTTAACAATAGACAGTTTATGCTAGTTTGAAAATTGGAATGATCTGATATGATTTTTATATTACATTCATGACTAATATCTGACGCGAGATTAGCAATGCCGGTAATAGCTGTTGATGCAGCCCACTTTTCCAGCTTGAGTTTCTCAAAAAACGAGTACGTGATGAAATTTGATTGGCTTCCGTTGTCTAATAACGCTCTACATTTATGTTTCTTTCCATCTTGTCCTAAGACTGATATGACAACTGTCGTCAGTAATACAGCACCTTCCTTCGAATGACTTGTCAACGTTACGGCTGGCTCCGTACCCTCAACCCTTTCAAAATGTAAAAGTGTATTGTGCGTTCTTTGACATTTCTTGCATTTTGAAGCTTTGCATACTAAGCTTTGTGTGCCCTGCTTTTAGGCAATTGATTTTGATTTTGAAGCTTTAATGTTTTTACTTTTTCGTACCTTTCTTGCGGAGACAATTTCATAAATTCCGAACATTGGTATAATGAATGCGATAAATTGCAAATTTTACAAAAAGCTTCAGTGGCTATAAAGCCTTGTTTAGGGTGCCTTTTGTCTGAATGATGCTTTGACGAGCTTGAGCGTTGCTCTAATTTTTCTAGTACTTCTGCCTTGTCTGTTAAAAATGATTCTAAATTATTTATTACAATTGACTGTTTTCCTTTTGCAAACTCCTCCCACTCCTTCAATGAATTTTTTTTATCTAACTTATTTGTTAAAATGTAAATTAAAAGTGCATCTCTTTGCAAGGTAACGTCTCCCAAGTTGGAGAGGTTTTTTAGATGCTTATTTAATTCATCGACCATGTTTCTAAAACCCTTTGAATCATTTGAATTGGTTTGTTGCAATTCAAATATTGCTTTTATGTGTTCATGGATGAGAATATCTGTGTTATCATAACGGTTGCACAACACCTGCCACACTGTGTTATAATTATCGCTTGTACAGCTCGGACCTTGAATCGCCCGTGAAGCAGACCCAGCAAGAGCTGCGCGCAAATAATGAAACTTTTGAATTTTACTTATGGAGCTGTTTGAATGTATGAGCGACACATATGTCTCCCGAAATTCTAACCAATTTATATAAGCGCCAGTAAATGTCGGCATTTGAATTATGGGCAATTTTATATTGTCCATGCTTTGTATTTTTGCGCTTTCGCTTGGAACGATACCTACACCTTGTCTTTCTGCATTAATTATCAACCGATTCAATTTGCTCGTTACCAAACAATACACTGACTCGAATTCTTCTCTCTGTTGGTATTCGTTTTGTAAATCGTTGTCCGAACAATTATTTTCTATTTCCCGCTGCGTGGATAAAAAAGAATTGAGTATGTTTTCGGCAGTAAGAACTCTAGATTTTATGTTATCTAGTGTTGTGGAATTGATGTTTGTTTCGTCACCTGACACCAGTCCTACTGCTTGTAGAACAATCGATACGATTTGTTTAATCAACAACGTTTTATTTAACTAATTGATTGGTACAGATCGGAGTTTGACAATTATACTTAGTATTAACTAGTTGGCGTATGAATCAAGACTACCACAATTTGAGGGTTCATCCTATTTATAACATAAGGGTGGGAACCAACGCTTACATAAGCGTGGGAAACGACGCTTAAATGCCACCCAGCTTGAGCAATAAAGTACATTTGTAAAAATAACGTAAGATTTTCTCAGCCCTTAGTGACTTTTATTACGAGTTATGGCTCTTCGTGAGGGTGAACAACTGTGGGGGTGCGTGAGAAGATCTTGCGGTATGTGTGGCCTATTATAATAAAAAACATGCAGATACAGGGATAAATGATTTAGAAAATAGATAAAGCGAATCCTGTACCTGACATCAATACTTATAACTAACAATAAGTAAGAAATACAATAAAAGTACAATATACGATATACAGTATTATGGTCTAAACAATTCATATTAATAATAGCAAGAATTCATTAAGAGATAAAATCTTATAATTACACAAAGAGTAATATTGTCACTTAGCACATCACTTGCTCAGTACATAACATCTCCTTCCCGAAAATGAAGATGCGGGTAAAGACGCGGCTTCATTGATCATCGTAAAGCCTTGGTGAACTGGAACGAAGATTGTAAGGTCTCCGTGGGACGTTCTTGTATTTGGGAGGGGCTGTTGCAACTAATTCCAACTGTTCCGGCTCCTCTCGCGGTTCGGTCATTCTGAAGGTATGTGATGGGCTCGTTTTGTTGTGGCACTGGTTGTAGATTTGTATACAGCATCCACGTGTGTTTGATCCGTCATCGGAACAGAGGCATTTTTTCAGTAAGAAAATAACGCCACAATAGCTCAATAATTTATATAAAAGGAAAAATCCAAAGACGCTTCCTATTACAGAAAATACAATTGTATACCAACTGGAATATTTAATAATGTGATGATTGAGCAATGAATCAGTTAGACGTTGGTCCAAGTTGTTGAGTCGATGTGAAGCGAAGTTCAAATCATCCATCTTCATATTGGAAAAGTGAATTGGCTTGAATTCATAATTTTGAAGAGTTTTGTTGATTTTATTTGTGTTACAGCAATCGTCGTCCATGATTGGAATCTCAGGTACGATGTGGTGATATTCGGATTGGGAGTTACTTGAGGCTGTAAGCTGGACATCCTTTCCGTAAGCTCGGCATCCCCTTTTTAAGGTTAAAATCCCTAGTGATGTAATGGTGAGGTCCCTTGTTGGTTCGTTGTTACACATTACTGTCATAATCACGGGTTGTGACAATGCAAAAATCCAACGATTTCCTCTTAATTGATGCCAAATATTTAGAGTTCCTTTGGCTAATTGAGTATTGCATGATGCGGGAATATTCGGACCATGAGTTGTGATTAGCAACGTTTCGCAAGTCTCATCCAGCATAGTGGAATATATCGCCTGTTCGTGGCATATGTACTCGTTTTCTAACAGAGTTTGACAACTTGACAAGTCATGTAACCTGACATAATTCGTTCTACCTGACGTAATGGCAAGATATTTGTATGATGGAACAATGAACAGGTAAGCTTTAGGTAATTCGCTTAGGACAGGTAGAGGAAACAAGTTGTAGAAATTAAATAGTAAATTACTGGTTAAAGGAATTTTGATAATAAAGATAACCTTTTGATTACTATAGAATACTGTCAATTTACTGATTTCAATTAACTTTGCTGCATTAGCTTCAGTCAAATCAAAGGGAAATTCTTTTCCACTATAAGTTAATTTTGCATCTTCATTTAAATGTTTAATTAAGTCTAAAGGCGTAATTACGGCAGGATGCAAAACATTTTGCTTAGCAAAGAGTATTGCGTTAATCAATACATCATATTGTTCACTTACATCATTTACATGATATTCTAAAAGTGATATTTTCTCGGATATAACTGATTTTTCTTTAATCACTTCGGTTTCATTATTCATAATGCTAATAAATTTTTTTAAAACTTTTAGATTTTCATTATAATTTTCTTCATTTATTTTAAGAATATTCGCTGATTCGTTGAAATTTGAAATAGTGCTTTTAACGATCTGAATTTGTTCTTTCATTAATAATTTTAACTCCTTTTCTGATTTGCCGGTTTCTCCTAAAATTTTATCATAATATTCGGCATCAGCTGCGTCCAAAGATCCAGTGAGCCATTTCCAAGCTGTACCTAAGCCATTAAATATGCCTCTTTTTTCTATTCTACGATTTAACAAATGTTTTAATGACATTTCTTTAGTTTTTAAGGTTTCAATCTGCGCATTTATTAATACCATTGTTTGTTTACATTCGGTTATTTCCGTAGTTAAAAATTTTGCATGAAAACAAATATTTTGGGCTTGGTCGTGAATTTTTTGTAGGTAATTAAATTTTGATTCATAGGAGGTTATGTTTAGGAATGATAAAACCTGCCAATAATCGGAATAAATCTTTGCATGGCCCAGATGTTCGTAGAACAGGCCAGAAGTACCGTTTATGAGTTCTATTTGTTGGCATTGTGCTGACCCGAGGAGTCCGCACCTGAAAAGAAATGTTTCAGTCGGTTAATATGAACCTTAGTAGCTTGATTTTTTATCAGAATTTTAACGTCGACGGGACTTATAATTTCTATAATTTTGTACGGGCCTTTCCAATTTGGATTTAATTTTCTTGAGGTACCCCGTTTTGTACCGTCATTTCGTAAAAGAACCATATCTCCTATTTTATAATTTGCTTTAGTAGCTTTTTTATCATAATTGATTTTCGATTTTTCTTTTGAAGTTAAAATATTTTCTTTTGCTATTTGATGAGCTGTATTAAATTTAAGTTTCAATTGATCTACGTAATTATCGTACGAATATTTGAAATCTGGCTCTGTTATCAATGAGCTAGGAATAATGGGTTTATGGCCAAACAAGAGTTCGTAAGGAGTGAATTTCGTCGATGTATGCTCAGTAGTGTTATATGAGAACATCGCGAATTTTGTTAAGTCATCCCAATTTGTTTGCTTGTCATTAATATAATGTTTTAAGTAGTCTTTTAATGTTGAGTGACTACGTTCTAGAGCACCATTAGTTTGAGGGTGATAAGCTGTAGAAAACACATGCTTAATTTTAAATAATTTTGTAACTTCTTTAATTAAATTTGATGTAAAATCAGTACCCAAATCGGATAGAAGTGTTTTCGGAATACCAAATTGTGTAATTACTTCAACTAATTTTTCGGCGACTGTTACAGCTTCGTGATTGGCTATTGGGAAAGCAAATGAATATTTTGTTAAGTCGTCCTGCATTGTCAGGATAAACCTATTACCTTGTTCCGTCAAAGGTAAAGGACCGACAGTGTCCATGAATAGTTTTTCAAACGGTTGTGAAGACGTAGTAGTGATTTCCATAGGAGCTTTAAATGGCCTACATGATTTTTTATTAATTTGGCATTTAGCACAATTTTTCACATACGTTCTTATGTCATTAGTCATTGAATCCCATATATATTTAGATTTAATTCTATTGTAAGTCTTGTGAAATCCACAATGACCTGCGATCAATGAATCGTGATTTTCCTTTAATATTATGTCAATTTCATCTTGCGTTGGGACGATTAGTTCTTTAGTGCATAGATTTATTTTTATATCATTATTATTTCTGAAAACATACGAAATGATCTCTTTTAATTTATTTAAATTTAACCTAGAAAATTCGTCTTCGGGATTTATGACGGTAATTTCCTTTATATTATTTTTTATCAAGTGTTCCCTTAGGCTTTGTTGTACATAGAAGAAGTCCTTATATGAAATAGGATCGTAAAATGTTGTTTTAATATGACATTTAAAGACGTTACCGTTTTGTTCAACTGCATACAATTCTGGTATCTCCTTTTCGGTTACTAGAGAATCTAAAGAACAATACTCGGTTATATTACCAGACTTTGCTATGGGAAAATTTATTTCGTGTAAATTATTGAATTCCGATTTCATCGAGGTCTGATGAAATTTGTAAAAGTCCTCGAATGAATCGCAAAACGTTAGATTAATGTTCGCAAATGACGTTCTGGACAGACAATCTGCATTAGAATTTATTTTACCGGGCTTGTACACTATGTCGTATTCGTACTCTGATAATTTTAATCGCCACCTAATTAATTTAGAGCCTGGATCTTTTACATTAAATAACCAGGTTAGTGGACGATGGTCTGTTACGACTTTAAATTTCGTACCATACAAGTAAGGTCGAAAATGTTTGACGGCCCAAACTATAGCCAATAATTCTCTCTCAGTTGTCGAGTAATTACATTCGGCTTTATTCAATGTGCGACTGGCGTATGCTATAGGCAAGTCTTCGCCAATTTTGCCTTGTGAAAGAACCGCACCTATCGCAAAACCTGAGGCATCTGTGGTTAGAACGAATTCCCTCGTAAAATCAGGATACTGAAGAATAGGTTCGTTAATTAAAATGTGAATTAATTTTTCGAACCCTTCCTGTTGTTCTGTGCCCCAATTAAAAATTACATCCTTCTTTAAAAGGTTTGTTAGTGGTTTTGAAACTTTTGCAAATTCAGGGATGAATTTTCTATAATAGCCTGCAAGCCCTAAAAATGACTTAATATCTTTACTGTTTTTTGGAGTCGGGAAAGTTTTAATTAATATAATTTTGTCCGGATTAGGCTTTACTCCTTTATCGGAAATGACATGCCCTAGATATGCAACTTCGCGTCGCATAAATTCGCACTTATCCGGTTGTTATTTCAACCTATTAGACCGAAGTCTATCAAAAATAGCTTTTAACCTATTGTTGTGATCGCTAATTGAGTTGGCGTAAATGACAATATCGTCTAAATATACAAAGCATTGTAGACCTTGTAATCCCGTCAATACGTTATTCATAAGCCTCTGAAATGTAGCCGGAGCATTTTTAAGTCCGAAAGGCATACGCACATATTCGTAGTGGCCTGTAGGGGTTGTGAATGCTGTTTTAGCACAATCTTCTGGCTTATTAACGATCTGATGAAACCCGGAGGCTAGATCGAGTGTAGTGAAATATCTACAATGACTTAACTGATCCAGAATATCAGCTATATTTGGTAAAGGATACGCATCGCCGACAGTGATGTCGTTTAATTTGCGGTAATCAATTACGATCCGCCATTTCTTTTTACCTGAGGCGTCTATTTTTTTCGGGACCACCCACAATGGTGATGACCAAGGAGAGACGGAGGGTTTTATAATACCATCCTTTAACATTTTGTCCACCTGTTTATTTACCTCAGCTTTATGTACTTCGGGATACCTATACGTCTTAGTAAATATCGGAGTTTGTGACGTTGTAGGTATTTCATGGGTAACCGCAGATGTATAAGATAATGAGTCACCTTCTAGGTGAAATAAATCTGCGTACTCACGACAGATATTAAGCAGAGCATTACGTTCCTCCTTATTTAAGTGCTCTAGTCTTAATTCTTTTAACAATAATGATTGTCTATCAGCATTATTGATTACTGAATTTGAGATTTGAAAACTTCCACAAGGGATTGAATCAAGTTTTACCGTGGGATTCGTTAATTCATATTTATTTTCAGAAGTATTTAATATAGTAGCATAAGCTTTGTTATTTTCATTGACCCTAACGATCGCACGGCACAAGTATACGTCGTCGGCAATTTTTATATCGGGTATTATTCCCTCTTTAATTTCTGAATTTAAAATGTTTACTTCAATTAAAGTTTCGCTTCGCGGGGCGATAATTTGTCTAACTTCCGAATCCGCGTTTTGTACATGAAAAATAGGTAGTGAGAAATTATTATTGCTAACTAAATTGGAGCTATAATCTATTATTGAAGTGGTAGATTTAAAATAATCCTCCCCTAATATTCCGTCGTAGGGAATATTAGTTTGCTCTGCAATAACATGGAAAGTATGGCCTTTATTGTTTATCATTCATTCTAGACTACCAATTGTAGAGTTCGTTTTATCCTTACTAACTCCTTTAATTTGAATTTTATTATTAGTGTTTAATTTCAAATTTGATAATAAACTTTGTGCCTTTAAAATAGAGATGCTTGCGCCCGTGTCAATTAAAAGTTTAAATATTCCGTTTCTAGATTTGTTACTAGCTAATCTGACATAAGACGCCGCCTGTGAGGTTAATACGTTTCTTACATTTTCGTTATTTGAAACGCACTCTCTCGGGAATTGTTCTCGAGATTGCCGTGGTTCATGCTCGTGCTCGTGCGTTCCTCGGCCTCGTTGACCGGGAACGCATTCCTCCCGTTTTTTGGATTCTGTTTATTTTTTAATTTATAACACTCCTGAATTACATGACCTAATTTTTTACAAAATTTGCAAGATTTTCTTGCTGAACTATTATTTTCTTGATTTAGGTGGAAGGCGTTTTAATAATAATAATAATAATAATAAACCACTTTTATTTGTAAAATAAAATAAAATAACACAAAATAGAATTCAGAGTTATAAATATTACATAATGTTACAAATACCTAAGGCGGGATTCAGTTTTGAGTAAAAACTCAACTGCTCTTCCATCCAAACCTTAAAATATTAAATGTATATATGAATATATATGTAAATAAAACTAAAACTAAAAACTAAAACTAATACAAAATAGAACTAAATGATAAGACTGTTTAAAACACGCCAAAGGTATAAAGTAAATACAAATGAAAAATGTAGAGTAAACATAAACAGTTCTTAAAAAATAAAAATAAGTAAACTGAGATTAATTTAAGAGAACGCAATGCAAACTTTTTCTATCCACGCTACTGTGAGAAACGATTTTTCATAACAAGTTTAAATTTGTGTACATCTAAATCTTTAAGATTACTTGGTATTGAGTTATAAACCTTATACACTTGATAAGTAAAAGACCGCTCGAAAAGTGAGGTACGGTGTTTAGGAGGTGATATTCGTCCTCTTGACCTAGTGTTAAGTTTATGAACATCTTCACGATAAGTGATTTTATTATATAAATAAGGTGGAGACTTTCCAGCAATTATATTATGATAAAAAAGCATTGAATGTAGTTCTCTCCTTCTGGACATACTAAGCCAACCTGCATCTTTGAGCTTATGTGATATTCGCTCAAATTTTCGGATACCGTAGATATAACGAAGGCAGGAGTTTTGCACTTTCTGAATGCGGAATGAAGTTACACGATCTATAGCAGGATGATAAAGTGTTGAACAATATGCAAAATGAGACAGGACAAATGCATTACATAGCGTGATCTTGGATTTTATTGGGAGACAAGAACGGTGGGGATATAATTTTTTTAAGTTTTGATATGAGATATTAATATATTTATTAATTTGTTTTTTATATCGAAATGAGTTATCCATAACCACACCTAAGTTTTTAGCTCCTTGAGAATAAGGCACCTTAGTACCATTTATAAGGATACTAATTTGATCGCATAATTGTGTACACACCCGATTATTGCCAAACAAAAGAAATGAGGATTTTGTCGGGTTTAGAGTTAGGTCTAACATATACGAGTAATCAAAAATTTTCTGCAAGTCAGCATTTACACAAATTTCAGCATCTTGATATGACTCAGGATTGAAAGAATAATACAATTGAGTATCATCGGCATACATATGTCCTGTACAAAACTGAAGTTGACTTAATATCGTAGAGGTATAAATTGAAAAGAGGAGAGGTCCAAGTACAGATCCTTGAGGAACGCCTTGGCAAATATCTAAAAAGTCGGACCGATGATTATCAAGTTGAACACAATTTTTTCGTCCCGTTAAATAATCACTTAAAAGAGAAATTGCTACTTCATTCAGGCCAATATATTTTAATATCAGATGTAATGTATCATGCGTAACTGTATCAAACGCCTTACTATAGTCTAAGCGAACTAAAATAGTTAATTTCCCATTATCTGAGGCAGATATTATGTCATCCGTGATGTTCAGTAAAGTTGTTTCACAGCTGTACCCACGCCTGAAACCAGACTGATGTTTCGGAATTATTGAGTTAATTTCTACATATTCTGATAATTGTTTTTTAAGTACTTTCTCTAGAAGTTTAGATAAGATGGGCAAAATACTAATCGGTCTTAGGTCTTTTAATTCGGATGGGTTATGTACCTTAGGTATCGGTTTTATTATCGCATACTTCCAACAGTCCGGGAAACGCCCTTCTAAAATACAAGTGTTAATAATATTTGTGATATAAGGAACTATGAGAGGACAACACATGTGCAACATTGTAACATTAATATTATCATAACCTGTCGATGACGATTTAAGTTCACTTAGAAGCCTCAGTATTATATTTTCATCCACTAAGCTAAAGTTAAAAGGAGCCGCAGATGGGTGCAACTTATTCAAAAAAGTTTCATTAATGCTGTGAACCTGCTTATTAGGTTTGGGAATACTGTCACGGAAGTAATAATTTACGGCATCAGGAGTATTTAAATTGTTAGGTATCTGCTTCACTTTATTTTTGATCCCCAACGTTTCTAGATGTTTCCAAAGGAAATTGGTTCCTCGACTACGAGAAACATACGAGAAATATGCTTTCTTTTCATTTCTAAAGGCAATTGTTGTGTAGTTTCTTAAGCTTTTATAATAGTTCCAATGCGCAGGGTTTCCAGTTTTCCTAAATTTTGCCTTGGCTTTATTGCGTAACTGTATTAGATACTTCAGATTATCAGTTAACCATGGACAAAACGGTTTAGAAAATGATTTTGATTTTAGTGGAGCATGCTTGTCAAATAACTCTAACATATAATTATTAAATAAGGTTATTTTATCATTAATATCATTAGTGTAGAGAATATTTTCAAAAGGTATGTTATTCAGATCCAATTGAAACTCTGTATTATTAACATTACGATAGTCTCTGAAAATGTGTGGTATTCGAGCTGTTACTTCCAAATTTAGTATTACGTTGCAATACACCAAGTCATGATCAGAGAATTGACAGTCAATTACACCCTGATCACCAAGATTTATATGACGCGAAAGAACTATAATATCAAGAAGAGACGATGAGCTATCAGTAAGACGGGTTGGTTCATTAATTATTTGAATTAAATCAAGACCTTCTAATACATCCAGGAGTAATGAGCACGAACTCAGGTCTGGGTTCAATAAATCTATATTTAAATCTCCAGAACATATTATATTTTCGCTGTATGGAATGCAATTAGATATTAAATTTTCAAATTCATCTAAAAAATGGGGTATATTCTGATGTGGTGGTCTGTAAATAGCTGAAACGACAATATTGAACGCATTTACTTTTACTAAAATCAAGATGGTTTCAATTTCCGTGTCCAGGTTTAGCACGGCGAAATTTAGAGATCGTTTGATGTAAATACCGACACCACCTCCTCTTGTCAAACGGTCTTTTCTAACAAAATTATAATTATCAATTTTTAAAGCATCATCAGTAATATTAGCATTTAACCAAGTTTCCGAAATTGTCAAAATATCAATGTTATGCAATCGAATAAGTTCTTTCACTTCAACAATTTTTGGTAGCAGCGATCGAACATTAATATTGTTTTTTGAAATTTTTATTTGGTTCATATTTAGGTTTATAAAAATTTGATCCTTGTGCAAATTTGCCGTATGGATTTGATTTGTACATATTTTGTATTTGCTCTTCGTTTAACGCGAAAGACACAGCTTCGTTTAGATTTTTTAAATCGCGGTTTCTTAAGTGATTAGATATGGCTGGTATGCAATAATATACTAATCTATTTAATGCAATTTCATTTAACATTGTAATTTTCCCAGAAAGATCCGCAGGATTAGCAGTATTTTGTTGTACAGCACTTATTGTTCGTTTTAACGTTGACTCTATTCTAATAGTGAACTGTTGAACCGATTCATTAGCATTTTGACATAACGAAGTTAATTCATTAATTATTTGCGCATAATGTTTTTTATCCTGGTACATCGTTTTGAGAAATTCTTTGAGTTCATCCCAATCATGAAATTTGCGATTTGTGCACGCGATTTTAGCTTTACCTTGAATTTGTGTGTGTACATAGTCTAATAAAATGTCCCTCTGATTGACATCTGCCCTATCAAATGCACGATTACAATCAGCAACAAATGAGTTAAGCTCCTCACGATTTCCACTAAATGGATGTATAAATTTAAACAATATTGTGATTGGAATTCTATTTTCCGGAGAAATATTATTAATATTATCTTTATCATCGAAATCAGTATCGTTGATATTAAGGTCGGGATAGATGGATACATTTTCACTGTTTGCCATTTTCGTAGGTAAAAGAAAAATCTCAGACTTACAATATTATTATCAGAGTTCTCTGCATGAAGCCCTTAGGATTCTCAGCTCTAGGTGTTGGAACACGCCGGGGACTTGAAGTAACGCGATCGTGAAGATGCTGCTTCCGGGTCGCCGTTGATGCCACCCCACACCTGACACCAATTTCTTGTTGTGGAATTGATGTTTGTTTCGTCACCTGACACCAGTCCTACTGCTTGTAGAACAATCGATACGATTTGTTTAATCAACAACGTTTTATTTAACTAATTGATTGGTACAGATCGGAGTTTGACAATTATACTTAGTATTAACTAGTTGGCGTATGAATCAAGACTACCACAATTTGAGGGTTCATCCTATTTATAACATAAGGGTGGGAACCAACGCTTACATAAGCGTGGGAAACGACGCTTAAATGCCACCCAGCTTGAGCAATAAAGATTTTCTCAGCCCTTAGTGACTTTTATTACGAGTTATGGCTCTTCGTGAGGGTGAACAACTGTGGGGGTGCGTGAGAAGATCTTGCGGTATGTGTGGCCTATTATAATAAAAAACATGCAGATACAGGGATAAATGATTTAGAAAATAGATAAAGCGAATCCTGTACCTGACATCAATACTTATAACTAACAATAAGTAAGAAATACAATAAAAGTACAATATACGATATACACTATTATGGTCTAAACAATTCATATTAATAATAGCAAGAATTCATTAAGAGATAAAATCTTATAATTACACAAAGAGTAATATTGTCACTTAGCACATCACTTGCTCAGTACATAACACTAGCCTTTCTACTGATAAATATTCACTTGATTCATCAGCAAACTGTAACGTTTCATTCGCGAAATTTTTTAATGTAGTTAAACGATGTTTAATGTTCCCACGATCGCGACGCAATGCTTTTAATTGCCGTTTTGCTTCGGCTTCCATTATTCAATATATGAAAATGTTCAATAGTATTAAATAAAGGGTATATTTTGTATAATACGCGCCAATGTTTTTGAGAATTTATGTTTTAATTGTATTGAATGCAAAACGCCTGTATTAGGATGTAGGAAAAAGGCGATAAGGATTTTATTTATAGAACAAGTCACCTGCGTGCTTGTGCGAAGTGGGCCAGCTCGACCCTTATGTTTCCTCTCCTCTCGCGGCGCAACTGCTGCTGCAGCCCGCGTGTACTGATGTTAATTCTTCTGGGAGACTGGACGACTGCGACTGTATGTGTATCGCCGGCCGACGTCTTCTTGTGCAATTGAAATGCAATCAATGACTGCTGATGCAATCCGGCTCGAAGGACCAAAAAATGTATGTTTTTCTTGTATCAGTTTTACTTTGATACGTTAGAGTAATTAATAAGTGGACTGTAATTTTAGGGTGAGAAATAAGAATCGCACGTCTGCTTGCTACGCTGTTTTATTCTCTTCTGCTCGGCGGACCGGTACGGTGCCGACTCCCCACTCTCTGGCGGGCACAGCAATACAATAAAAACAATACATACGGCATCTAGCATGGTGCCATCCAAAATATAATTGCGTACACAAATATAAATTAAACAGAAATAATTTAATTAAATAAAAGGAATTCTAAACATTTAGGTATATAAGTAAATATGGATTTACATCATGGGTTTAAAAAAAAAATCGGATAACATGACGTCGTTGTACTCTTCCCATGAGTTTCCTGGGCGGAGAGCTAGTGCGGTGTAGTGACCAAGTTCCGAATTGGACCTATGCACTATGGTTCCTGAAACCGGTTTTTTTGGCCAAAATTAATAAAATGTTTATTTAAAATTACTAAGTGGTCAAAGTATTTTCTAAGGTTAGTAATAGGTCGTTGGAAAGACTTAAGTGTTTTTTTGACAGTTTGGTGGCTCTTTGAGGGTTATGAAAAAAAGTATTTTTTAAATTTTTATTTTGTCTTATACATCATTTTCTAATTCTAATTGGTCTAGCTGATCAATAGGAAAAATGTCTTCTAGCATAACTTCTTCGTTTTCTTCATATTCTGTTTCTTCTTCTGATACTTGATTGTCATGTTTTACCGGCACTAACATGTTAACTACTTCAGAGGGAAGCTTTAATTTACATTGTCGACCTACACGTTTCTTCAGATTTACACTCGAAATGACGGGATCAGTATTGTCCATGGCTCTATTAAAAATATCTTCCAAATTATGCTGTCTACTATCTTTTCGAGCGTGATACTGTCGATCATGTTTATATAATTTATTTTTACCTTCAGAACCCTCTTCTCCAAAATATCCTACGGGTAATATGGTGTTCTCTATTATTTGACTACCATGTATGAGAACCTTATGTACAGTTGCAGGCATTGGATACCAGGAGTACTTCGACATATACAGGGTGTTTCAGAGCTCTGGGAACGGTCAATCACGTGCTTATTTGTCAAAATTTTGAAAAATGTTTTATATAAAAGTTGTGCAGAATAGTGATCTGCATGCCCTAAAAATATTTAAATTTATACAGGGTGTCTCATAACAAAGTTACAGACCAAACTTGTTTTTTTTAAATGGAACACCCCGTATATTTTAGCATTTTATGAGACTTGCACAATGTAACTGCAAAATAAATTTAAATGGTCACACTATTCATCTACTACGATAAGAAGATTCTTAGAAATAATACGGCAGGTAGAAAATATGGCCCTTTTGAATGTTTACATTTATTATAAATGATTAAATAAACCTTTTCTAAGAATTAAAAATTTGCATTTTGGCCAGAAAAAACGGTCTCAGGAACCATAGTGCTATGCCTTGCTAGCGCTGGGAGTTTATGATCGATAACTTCAACTAGTTTAAGTTGCTTCTTTCCAGTGGGATCCAGTGGGGTTTCAATTTCTTTTAATATATTTTCTAATTTAATAGGCTTATAGCTCTGTTCCAGATCGCATACATCAAGTAATACCAATGGTCCTGAAAATTAATTTTCATTAGCATTTTGTACAATTTGCTTTGTATTGATTACTGGAATATATTTATAAACAGTAAAATATTGAGCAGTTTTAACACGTTCGCTGCCGCCGACTTTACATTTGCGTAAATGCAATCCCAATTGCGGCGAGAGCGAACGTGTTAATATACCTAATGTGGAAGGAGTATTTCTTACCTAATAGAATATGCAATAAATAATAATGTTATAATGTAATACAGAGTTCGACAAAAACTATACATTTTCTGTCAATTTTCAATTGACTCCGCCTAGTGCTCTCCTTGGCGCCCTGACCGCGCGGCCGCCTACAAGACACGGTCGCCTCGGGAGCGTGACACTTGGAGATACGTTCAAATAAAGGGTCCGCCAATAAGCGCGCTCGATCTTTAAAATAAAATAAAGCAAGTTGTGTGAGAGGTATAAATGAAATTTATTTTTTGTTTGAAAGAGTATTCGAAGGCATTATGTATGGAAAATAATATCGTTCAAATGGCCACCTCGGCTTTGCTTGGTGGCGCGCATACGAGAAGTCCAATTTCCAATGACTCTGGCGCACAAATCGGGCTGTATTTCATCGATGGCGTGGCGTATGTTGACTTTGAGGTCATCAGTGTTTTGTGGTTGGTTTGCGTAGACCTGTGATTTAAGAAAACCCCACAAGAAATAGTCTAGTGGGGTTAAATCGCACGATCTCGGTGGCCAGTTGATGTCGCCTCCGCGCGAGATAACCATTCCTCCGAAGCGCTCGTGTAGAAGATCCATTGTGGCGCGCGCTGTGTGGCTCGTAGCGCCGTCCTGCTGAAACCACATATCCTCGACATCCATATTGTAGATTTCATGCCAGAAAAAGTTCGTTATCATGGATCTGTATCGTTCGCCGTTTACCGTGATGGCCACACCATCGTCGTTCTCGAAGAAATACGGCCCGATGATGCCTCCGGCCCAAAATCCACACCAAACAGTTACCTTTGCTGGGTGCATTGCGACCTGATGGACCTCCTGTGGATTGTTCTCGGCCCAATAACGGCAATTCTGCTTGTTGACATTCCCATTTATCCAAAAATGTGCCTCATCAATGTGCCTGAAGATGATTTTGCGACCAAACTCGGGGTCGACTTCCAACTGCTCTAAAGCCCAATCAGCGAAGATACGGCGCTGTCTATGGTCGTTTATTTTGAGCTCTTGTGTCAGCTGGATCTTGTACGGATGCATGCCCAAATCCAGATGCAAGATTCGGCGAAGTGATGTTTCCGAAAGGCTGAGTTCCTGTGCGCGACGTGAAATTGACTGTCGCGGATTTTCACGCACACTATCGCGCACAGCGGTGACATTCGCGGCAGATCGGACGTTTCGACGACGCGTCGGTGTTGGCTTATTGTTCACCGAACCGGTTGCCTCGAATTTGTTTATCAAACGACGGATAGTCGACTCAGCAGGACGACCAATTGCACCGTAAAATTGACGGAGCGCGCGGAACGTTGCCCGAACCGATGAATGATTTTCGTAATACATTTTAATGATTTGCACATGTTGCTCGCAGCTGAATTGGTTCATGGTAATTTGTGAAGATACACTGAATAATAACAACTAGGTTTGACAACTCTACCACAAACAACATGGCCGCCATCAGCTGTTCAAGATCGAGCGCGCTAATTGGCGGACCCTTTAGTTGTTCATACATCATGGGTGACGCGATATAATGCCATAATGTTTGTGTGTATTACAACATATATTTTTGATATTATTTAATTAAAAAATGTTGTTTCTAATTACCTATTTTACCAAGTTTTGTTGTTTCAAAACCTGAACAATTGTGATTGGGACACTTGCGCTTGCCATTTATTGTAATATGGTTTTAGATAACATTATAAAAATCTTTTTCGGATATTGTGTTATAGTTAATTTGTGCAACAGATAATTGTTTTATTCTAGTTGAGCACCCTATGTCGCACGTGAAAATTTCCTCGAAACTAGGAGTATTTTAAAAAATTCTGCTGGCTAAATAACCAACGTTGGTCTGGCAATCAATTTGTATGCAGTTCTCAGATTTATCATCTGATGTGGTAGGAAAATACGGCTTAAGTATTTGTGCACGTAATTTGTATGTGTGGGCTGTAATGCCGTGATCCAAAACGTTTAAAGCCATGTCGTATAGTTTATTATTATTAATATTTTCACGTATCTACAATAGAAAGTACATAAGAAGTTTCTTTTATTTTAGAGTTAATGATGTATAGGGTGTGTGAATAGTTGCTTCTCTTTGCGATATTAGTCGTCAAAAGAAACGTAATCTGTAATTGAGCGAAGAGGATGAAGAAAGCCAGAGCACATTTCAATATCTACATCTACACGCAATTTTTCTTTCTCGTCACATGCACATAGGCCTTTCTCATCCTGATTATTTGCATAATACTCGATTGTGTGTATGATTTTCGGCATGATTACTTTTGAGAAATTATGTAAGGAGCTCTGCATAATAAGGTACATAATTTCGATGATTTTCGATGATTTCGATAGTTGGTTAGTAAAACGACCCTTAAACTTAAGATCTTTATTGCCTAGGGATTATTCAATTATATCCTGAAGATCTATGCTGTTGGGAATATCGACAAGAATAAATGCAGCCATTTATTTCTTGTTATTGAAATTATGTGCGTCACCATGCATAACTCCGTCCACAAGTATATAAAAGTGTATAAAGCATGTGTAAAATTATATTCACAATCGTGTATAGCACATATGGGCAACCTCCGGCCCTCAACCAGCTTCAATCCGGCCCGTGAGATAAATTTCAAATAACGCGCAAAAAAAAATTCAAAGATTTATTACACATACCGGGTGTCCCAAAAGTTCCGGAACGGTTGAATATCTCAAAAACTAAGCGACGGATCGCAAAGTTACAAAACACGTGTTTCTTTATTTGTTGGGAGGTATTTAACCGTGGCTTTTAGAAACCACCCCCACCCCCAGGGGGGGGGTGTTAACTTCGTAAACTTAAATGGGACCCCCCATTTTTTTGCAGTTTTGGGGGTAAAAAGGAGTACAGTTAAACAATTTATTTCAATGTCAAATTTTTGTGTCAGTTGTGGATTCTCGACAGAAAATATTTAAGAAACTCTTCATACATAATTACCACCCCCACCCCCCCCTCTCCATCCCCGCCCCCAGTGGGGATGAACAAAGAATTGCATACAAACAATTCACCCAAAGAGCCCAATTTTTGTCTAATTTATAATTTAATTTGTACCGTCGGCATTAGCGTTACCCGATGTGCACGACTGGGCGGTTGCCTGATCGGATTTTGCACATCATGTAGCCCTGAGCAGGGCTGATTGAGGTTACTCCATTACTCGTTGACTCTCCTCAACATCATCGGAAATGCTCGAATTGACGGCCATTTTGTCCTTGGCACTGAACCAAGCGAGTGTAGAAATCGTTCATAACGTTATTGATCATTTCCGGTGTGATTAAGTTGACCTCATCCATGATGCGGTTCTTAAAATCAGCAAACTTGCTGGTTTCGTTGTGTAAATATTATTTTTCAAATATCCCCAGAAGAAATAATCAAGTGGTGTTAGGTCCGGCGATCTTGGGGGCCATTCAATAGAGCCGCGACGTCCAATTCAGTGGTTGGAAAATGATTGGTTCAAAAATTCTCTCACTCTCACAGCGTAATGAGGAACAGCTCCGACATGTTGATACCAAACATTTACCAAATTTCGAGGGTACAGGCCGGAAATGGCAGGCACCACCTCATTTCGCATCAAATTCAAGTAAGATTCGCCATTCAAATTGCCCTGAATGATAAATGGTCCCACGACGCCGCGTTTTGACAATCCCGCCCAAACATTCAAGTTCTGGGGATATTGGCTGTGCATGTCGGTCATCCAGTGCGAATTAATCCAATACAGGTAATTCTGTTTATTAACCTGTCCGTTTAGCTGAAAGGTCGCTTCATCCGAGAACACCACATTATCTAGAAAATTGCGATCATCGGCCAAACGACGCAACATGTCTGCGCAGAAGACACGTCTCTTGCGAAAATCCTCCTCCGTTGGACCGACGATTTACTGACGTCTTGCACTTGCGCGACTCTCCTAATTGACACATGAGGATCTTCAACATAGTGCTGTAGAACTTCCAGCTTCTGGTCCTCACTTGTCGCAGTTGGTGGTCTGCCGCTGCGTTGACGATTTTCATTCCTCCCGTGTCCTCAAAACGTCTCACATTTCTTTGGACAGTCGATTTTGAGATCGGCTCGTGATCAGGGTGAGCAGCGTTAAACAGCCTGGCTACTTCTGCATACGATCGAACGTTCTCCCCGATTCCTCGCAACATCAACAAATTTGTACGGTCACTTTCTGACAATCTCATCTTAAACAGATTACTAATTAGCACTGTAACGTCAGCGGTTACGTTAAATAAAAACTTTAACTATTAAATTATTATCTATCGAAAGACAAGAGATGCTTATTTGAATGTATTGAACACAACGTTTCATTTTTTTAATAAAAATTCTAATATCAATAAATATTTCCATGCCGACCCCTAGATCGCCGATCCTTACTACTTCGATCCGCATATCCACATTTCCGTGTCTCAAGTGCTCCCACAGCACTGTTCTAAATGACTTCAGGAAGCACACTGACAATAATCATGTTATTACTTCTAATTTCTAAGCTGATCCGTATTTTTCGAGATACATTTTAAATGGGTCGGGATTAGGGGTGGAGTTTGGATAAATAATTTCTGTTCAAAAATCCTAAAATTAGGCAAAAATTGGGCGCTTTAGACGAATTGTTCAACTGTAACACTTTTCCCACCCCCGTTAGGGGTTGGGATAGGGGTGAAGGATTGCTGTGAATATTTTCTGAATAATAATTAAAAAATTTAAGCAAAATTGGACTCGTGGGGGTGAGCGGTGTGGGAGTTTTTTTATAAACAGTTTTCGGTCGAGAATCCAAAACTGCAAAAAAAATGGGGGGTCCCATTTAAGTTTACGAAGTTACCACACTCCCCTTACCCCTGGGGGTGGGGGTGGTTTCTAAGTGCCACGGTTAAATATCTCCCAAAAAATAAAGAAACACTTGCTTTGTAACTTTGCGATCCGTCGTTTAGTTTTCGAGATATTCAACCGTTCCGAAACTTTTGGAACACCTGGTATAGTGTTTTCTGCAGATTCGATGCGCACCGCAAATTGAAATTACGCCCTCGGATAAGCAAAGGTTGCCCGAACCTGGTGTATAGTGTAATTAAGGCTCTATATCCTGTGTGTATGTTTTATATAGTAGTTTGCAAAATGTACGTAACACAGTGCGTGTGTGTGTGTGTGTTTGTCTACGCGCGTTCGTGTATATATGCGTGTGTGCCTGCGTATACATGGATGCATGCGTAAAGTATATAAAAATGTTACATACCATAGTCCCAATATTCATTATTGGAAGTTTTGTGCTCTTCCACGTTAAGGCGTCTTGTACACTAGATGGATTGTTGCCCAAAAATCTCGCCTTGCACCGTTTTCTCTTACTTTGATTAAGACCTCGCCAATCTTCTATTTCTTTTGTAGCAAGGATCTCCTCCGAGCATTCTAGTGAACAACATATTAAACAAATGCGCTGCTGTCCATAGCCTTCTTCGCCATAACTTTTTGAGCATTCCTGTAACGCATGTACTGCTACTTTGCATATCACACAAGTGTGTACGCCGGATGATACCATACCATTGGCACAAGCGACACACGATTTTGTATATTGTGCTCGTTGGTTTTGAGGTAAAATATTAATTTCGTGTGTTATTTCTTCTCGTTTATTTTCTGTGTTTGCTACGTCATACGATGTTAATGTTATTCCTTCGCCTTGCGCGTCAACAATTTTCAATTTTCCATGCAAATAATCTAAATGAATTTTTACAAATTCATCTACTCTCATGGGTACATTGTGATTTTTTAATACACAATGCTTTAATTTTTTTAATTCTCCTTCTACACTTGCACTGGATGCCGGTACACGCCCATAACCAAAATCATCTCGACAAACATTAAACCATAAAGGGATCGTAGTAATATCCTGTAATAGGCGTTTTGCCAAGGATAGAAGATAATGAGCATTATCTCGATCACCAACTTCATGTAATATTTGGTCAACTTCTGCGTTAATATCAGCGCCCAATCTTGACCAATCATTATTTATGTCATTTAAACCGTTATCTGCTGCTTCCTTATTTTCTAGATCTTGATCAAATTCGTCATTATCTAAGGTGCCTACAACATCAAATAATTACAAAAACGCGATACATGTATGCAACTAACAGCCTGGGCATGCATATTTATTATCTGTCCCTCCGCTTTCCTCTTATAATTTGCACACCTTGTACGTTCAAGAATGCACGGTCAACTTTATGTGTGGCAATTTGTATTAATCAAAATTTTAACATTAAGAGAAAATTATGCAGGAAAGTAGAATTTACCTGTTATAACAGATTTCAATTTCCATTTTTCTCTCTCGCAGGTGGTTTCTTCGCCATTGTCCAATGCACCTTCTGTCTCCGAACGCGCAAAAATTAATAATACCCTGAATATATCAGCAGCATTGTCAATATTGCGGCATATAATTAGCTGTCCGATGGCAGCAATATAGAAAATTTTGACTCGCCTGGGGGCAACTTTTAAAAAGTTTGCATATGTTTTTATGAAATGTGCTACGTCTATTCGTATGTAACATTTTGGCAGCGGCTTATTTACATTTTTCTTATTACAGCATTTAACAATGCTTTAGATGCATCCACCACAACCTCCCGTGGATATGGGGCACCCATGCTACACCATTCCAACAACCAAAAATGTATGCTATTGGTTGTGTTGCTTTCTGATAGCATCTGACTAACTGAGAATTGAGTTCCGTTATTATTAATGACTGCTTGATACAAAAAAATATGTTTTGATAAGCTTTTATTTTTTCTTATTATTTTTCGTATTATGCTACCTGTAGCATCGATATAAATTGTGCCTATACTTGTACCACAATATTTTCGATACACTTGCAGCTGATGGTTAGTCCAGTAAAACATAAAAAAAGGATCTATTCCTACATTATGGATGCTGTTTGAATAAATACTACGCTTCATAATGCATAAAGCGTTTATGGGATCAGCATCAAGAAATTTAAATTTTGCATTCTCGTTTTTTGCGACATGCAATACCGACGCTTTGTATAAATGTGGAGGTTCTGGATCTCCTGGTTCCATGAACTTATCAGCTTTTTGGGCACGATACACTTCAACAGGTTTGTCAAGCAGCTGTTGCGTTGCGATTTTCCTTAATGGTGCTCTTAAATAGCGTTTTCCACATTTTCCTCTTCCTTTAAATATTTGGCATTTCAGAAGAACCACCTGATATGCGCAATGATTTTCGATGTCGCATCGTAAAATGCTACCACACTTTCAAGTACCTTTAAAAAGACACAATGGCATGTACTATTATTAATGTAATTGTTTAGAAGAAGGACTTTTCCCAATTGTGATAATTTTTTTATTACTATTGTGCAGCAAATGTTAGTTGTAACTCCAACAATAACATCAATTATTTTTTTGAAAGTTGCAAATTGAAACGATCCATGGTATGCTACGTGCACGATTGTTAAGACCGACGCGTTAAGCGGGCCATCCACTGTCGTACATGTAGGAAGGACCACGACGTACATGCACGTCCAACATGAACGAATAGTAGATGGGTACGTTCGGGCAAAATAGAACGTGCAATGCAAAAAATGCCAGCATTTGCTCGCAATGATCCGAAAACAAATGCTAGCAGTGACGGCGGTTATCGTTATTACAGAGTTTTTCTATTGCTTTTCACTATTCATCAAATGATTTTTCCTACTTGTCAACTAAATTTCACGCTTGTCAATTTTATATCAAAAGCTTTCCCTGTTTATCAAATGATTTTCACGATATGTCAAATGCTTTTCCCTCTGTTGTATATTTTCGTAATAACTCTGAGAAACGGCAACAAATCAGTTTATTATTAATTATTATACATAAAAATAAGGTAATACATATTTATCAACAAACAAGTTTATACTTTTAAGATAAAATTTCATTTTTTTCCAAACAATCACTCAAATATGTTTCCATTTGGTGTATAAAATTATTACAATGTTCCGCTGTGATGTTATTTGAAGCTTCGTGAACTGCGGCGTTTGGAAAAAAATGAAATTTTATCTTAAAAGTATAAACTTGTTTGTTGTTAAAATATGTATTACCTTATTTTTATGTATAATAATTAATAATAAACTGATTTGTTGCCGTTTCTCAGCGTTGTTACGAAAATATACAACAGAGGGAAAAGCACTTGACATATCGTGAAAGTAATTTGATAAATAGGGAAAGCTTTTGATATAAAATTGACAAGCGTAAAATTTATTTGACAAATAGGGAAATTCATTTGATAAATAGTGAAAAGCAATAGAAAAACTCTGTAACAGAAAAATATTTTTTTTAAATTTTATTTTTCTTCGTATCGTGTGAAAGTATTACGAAAACGAGTAAATAATATAATTTTGTAAACAGCGATTCTTAAAATAAATTTGGTAATTTATTTGCCATGTAAATAGACTCGAAATTGTTAATTAGATATTTCTCATAAACTACTCTGGAAAAGAACGTGGAACATGGTACGTGTATCGCCGCCATCCACTATCCGGCACGATAGTAGCGATGGACCAAAATTCAAGCGGCGACAGAACTTTGCTCCGTCCTGCAAATTTGCCCATCCACTATCGTACATGCACGGGCAGACGTGTACGTCGTGCCAAACCGTGGTACGTGCACAGTAGCGGATCCATGCGAGGGGCTAAGGGGCTTCAGCCCCCCCCAAAATGCTCTTGCTCAGAATCATAACTGAGAGAAAAGCTATGACTCTGAGCAAGCAACTAGCTCTCTCAAATGTTATTTTTACTGATTATGTTGTATTCTAGCATTTTCCTTGTTCATGCGCTAATTGTAATTTTTTATCTGTTTTTCAGTTTAAATTTTGTCATATAGAGGGCAGCACATCACAGTGTTAGGTTAGATATAAAACAATTTGATCCTGGGGAAACCGTTTTCTAAGCGATTTAGTTCAGTTAGTGTTTGAGAATCTGTCCGGATGTTATGATTAGCATTTTAATTTGTATAAATAATTATGCATTTTAAATAAATATAAAACTATATTGCAGTGAAAAGTAGCAGTGACAAGTTACTATAGTACAGTGATAAGTGACAGTATTGTTTTCAGAGACCTTATTAACTTACATAACCTACAAGCTGCACTTTAAATATGGCTGAAAAAAGGAAGCAAGCAAATCTTCTGTCCTTTTTAAAAAGAGCAAAATTGAAACTGAAGACATTTTACTTTCCTCTCAGACGGGTAAGTACTTTATTGTTGCAAGTTAGAATATAAAATATGAAATTTTTATTTTTTGGTTACTTGAATTTTTTTAATAACAATTTCGACCTCGCGATTTTGATATAATTAGCAACAGAATTTGGTAGATTTAATTTTTTTGATTAACTAGAGGCTACGTCCCTAGGCTCGCTGACGCTCGCGTCTAAACATTAGAACACGTGAACTACATATCTTCTTAACGATTTAAAATTGCATTATTTTTATTTCTCATTTATTAAACGCTGTATAAGTTGTGATTTTTCATTTAACGATTTAAAATTTGCATTAATTTATTTCTCATTTATTAAACGCTGTATAAATATTGATATTTCTTTTAATATACCGCACGTGGTTAAATTGAATATTTTTTTTTAATCTTCACTACAATATAGATGACAGTAGTATCTCTTTGTAACAGAAAAATATTTGAAATTTTAATTGCCTTTTCGGACAATTTCGAAATTTAATTTCTCGTAAACTAAATCGATTTTTTGAAAAGGACAACGAATTTTAAATGTTAGCGCATAGGTCTACATATCCACAATGTATTGTGATTCGGTCAGTGTTTTTTATATACAAAATGTAAAATTACGGACCGCGAAGTAGATTTTTAAAATTTAATTCCTCATAAACTAAATTGAAATTAAAAAAAAAACATGTAGACTCTACATGACCTCAAATGTAAGGATTTTTTTTATATTCGAAATGCCAGGATTTTTTTATGTTCGAAATGCCGCGAAGAAAGGTTTTTTTACTTAATTCAACCTTGATGTCAAATTGATCTTTAACTTCAACCCGCATCGAAAAACCGTTTACATCAGCGTATTCCTCATACATTTCTCTATGAACGACGATTTTTTTACTTTTTTTGTGTTTAGTAGTTTTTTTGCTGCGAGCTAATAAAAAACCATTGTGCGGAATTTCTCAAACAGCGGTTAAAGCAACTTTTATTTTAATATACAGAGATTTTTTAGTTACTTTAGACTTTTTATTTATTACAGAGTTTACGTCAAGTACATCAGAAGCATGTGATCCTGAACAATTTAAGAGGAATCCCAATGACCCCTCTGACATCGCCACTGCGCTGGGAAAAGTTTTGTCAAATGAGGAAAAATACAGATCTTTAAAGAAACACTGGATTCCACCTGTAAATTTTGATTTCCCTATGCGGATTGAAGGTGGCCAAAAACGAAAATTTCAGAGGAAATGGCTCTCGGACTATCCTTGGTTGGCCTATGGTCAAAGTCAGGGAGGTGCATTCTGTGTGCCTTGTGTTCTTTTCGGACCTGTGGAAAGCGGAGCAAAACATGCTGTTCGCCTTGGGGAGTTAGTGACTGCGCCATTAAAAAAATTAAAGAAAGCGTTGGATGCATTTAAAAGCCATTCATCTACTGATTACCACAAAATGGCGCTGCTTCGAAGTTCAAATCACTCAGCCACTCACGACAACCCCACAATGGCAATTAATGTTTTGTTGGATACAGAGAAGCGGAAACAATTTAAAAAAATAGAGAACGCTTGCTCCCTATTGTAAAAACAGTCATTTTCTGTCGTCGAGAAAATATTCCTCTCAGAGGCCATCGAGATGACGGCGATCTTTCTCAAACAGATGAAAAATCGGAAGGGAAATTTCGGGCACTACTGAAATTTCGTATTGATTCAGGCGATACTGCTCTTCAACAACATTTAGAAACAGCAAGACAACACAAAATCAAATAATTGAATGCTGTCATTTGATAATTAATAATAATAATAAACTTTATTTAGCACTGCTGCTATAAAATACAATTGTTATAATATTTTGATAAAAATTATGCATAAAAATATAACATGGTATCAATATAATATATTTATTTTACTTAAACTATAAAAATATGTAAATAATATTAAACCTATAACTATTCACTAATTTACACAGCCACCTTCAATACTTAAAATAACAAAAAATCACGAAAAATCACGAAAATCAGTCTTATATACTCCTACATGCTTCGTATATGTTCTCTTAATAATAATTTAAATTTTCTTATGTTATCTTCAGTTTTTATGTTGTTAGGAAGTATGTTATACTCTACAGCTGCTCTATAGAACAATGTATTTTGTCCCTGTCTTGTGTTCTTATGCTCGAGATAAATATTTCCTCTCCTTCTTGTATTGTGTAAATGTACATCACTAGTGTATGTAATGCAGTTTTTAAAATATGAAGGCATAATACCTTTACATATTTTATGTATGAATAAAAGTGCCTTGAATTTAATTAATTGCTCTACATTTAACCAATTTAGTTTGTTAATCATAAAATTTATACTAGTATATCTATCACAGTTTAATACTGTACGCATCCCTGTATTCTGTAATACTTGCAACCTTTTTAAATCACTGCTATTACCTAGATATAAGATTGTACCGGTAAAATGGTAATGTGGTAATATTATTGTGTTATAAATAGTTTGTTTTGTATGCTGTGACATATAATAGCTGCATCGTTTCAAAACACGTAATTTTTTAGCTATTTTTTACACGTATAATCTATGTATAATCTATATGTTCCGTAAATTTTAATTTATTATCTAAAACTACTCCTAAGTATTTTATTGAATTTACATAGTTTATTGTCGTACTATCAAATTGAATGACATAATCTTCTACATTTGATAGTTTACCATTTCCAATTAACATTGCCTTTGTTTTTTCCGTGTTTATTTTTAGTGAATTTCCTTGTAACCATTTTTTTAAGTTGTTTAAATCTGCATTAATTGCATGTGTGCTTTCTTGCAAATTGTTTGCTATTTTGTATATTAAGGTGTCATCAGCAAAAAGATGATATTTGCAATGCTGTAAACTTGCACCGATGTCATTCACGTACAATACAAAAAGGAGAGGACCGAGAATGCTTCCTTGCGGCACACCTGTGTCAATTGATAAGGCACTGGATGTTCTATCTTCAATTTTAACATTTTGCATTCTATCTGTTAAGTAGCTACAGAACCAACTAATCACTGTTCCGTTTAATCCGTATACCTTCAATTTTTTTATTAATATGTCCCTGTTCACTGTTTCAAACGCTCTTTTGAAGTCCAGAAAAACAACACTTATAACTTTACCATCATCTATATTTTCTTTCCACTCATTTACTAGATATTGTAATGCAGTTTCACAATTATGTCCCTGCCTAAAATCTGAATGGTATTCTGTGATTATATTTTCTTGCACAACATGATGTAGTAACTGTTCATATACAACTCTTTCCAGTATTTTTGTAATTGTCGGTACTATATTTATTGGTCTGTGATCTTCTATTTTATTACTATTTGTAACTTTTTTGACTGGTACTATTGTGGTGCACTTTAGTTTTTTCGGTACTTTTCCTGTTTCTAAAGATATATTTATTATATTAGTAAGGTACGAAATTGAAAATAGTAAACTAATTTTTATCATCTCTGCATTTATATCATCAGGACTTGATTTATTCGGCAAATTTACTATCACATTTTCAAGTTCCCCTTCACTAACGTTTTTAAAATCAGTTAAATTATTGTTTATTGTTACAGGTTTTATTTCAATACTATCTCTTGGGATTGTACTAATTATATCTATAATACTATTGATAAAATACTCATTAAATTTATTACTAATCACATCTTTATCAGTATATGTTACACCCTCGTATTTAACATTAGCATAAATAGCCTCTTTCTTACTTGATATTATAGTTTTTATTGTTTTCCACATTCATTTCGGATCATTTTTATTATTATCTACAGTATTTTCAAAATATTTTTTTTTTCAGATCGTACTGTATTTACAACAATATTACGTGCTGTTTTATAATTTTCCCAGTCTCCTTGTCTTGTAGTATTGCAAAACTTTTTGTACATTAGATCTCTGTTTTTTATTTTTATTTGGATATTTTGTCCAAACCATGGACTATCATTATTTCTAATAAGTACTTCCTTAATTGGTCTCACCTCATTTAAGATGATTTGTAAGTCTTCATAAAATTTATTATATTTAATATCTATATCACAATTCCTAAAATCAAATTTGATATTTTGGATTCGCTCTATATATAATTTAATATCTTCTAATTTTTGCCTAACCCTTCTGATATCCCTATATTGCACTTTTGCAATTTCTAGTTCCACTCTTATTAGTGCATGGTTATTAAATACTGGTGATCTTAGAACGTTACAATTTAAATGGCTATTGTTTGTTACGACTAAATCTATTATGGATTGACTGCCATTTGGAGATATATGTGTCCATTCATCTACACACTGTTTAAACCCTGTATCTTGCATAGTTTGTTTTAGTTTCCTACTATAAGTGTTTACATTATTTAGGTAATTGATATTAAAATCACCCATTATTATAATATCATGTCTATATTTTTCAGTAATTTCTGATAGGTATTCTTTTAGGAAATCTGTGAAGATTAAATCACTACTACTTGGGGAGTGATACACACCTCCTAAGATAAATGTTTTATGACCTACTACAATTTTTATTATTAGTACCCAATAATTCATTGCAAGTATAACTGTTTCAAGTTGTTGCGCCTTTATATCTTTTCTAATGAAGAAAACAACACCACCTGTATTTCTACTTTCTGAATCTACCCTAAAATTTTTATAACCCTCAATATTTATTTCCTGATCTTCAATTTCTTTTGTAACATGTGTTTCTGTTAAACATATACCTATTGGCTGATTTTTTATTAGAAAATACTTAATCTCATCCATGTGTGCTATTAAACTTTGTGCATTTTGTAGGAGTATATAAGACTGTCTATTATCCTTTACTAATTGCTATTGATTATAATTTATCTCATAATTTATTCCTTTTTTTATTTGTTCAATTTTCCGTTTATACACATTACAGTCAATGCTAAACACTGAGTGATTGATGTCATGTTGTACGTTATACTTATTATTAACAACAATACAATTGATGCAAGAATATTGCTGTTCATTACATTCTTTTGTTGTATGTTTATCACTACTACCTTTGCCACATGTTGCCTTATTTGTGCATTTTACTGCTGTATGATTGAATCAAAAAAAAATTGCTGACAATATAAAGAAAGCTAAATATTTTTCAATATTGGTTGACAAAACTACAGACGTCAGTATTACAGAGCAACTCAGCCTCTGCGTTAGATACTTGGATACTGAAAGTAGTATCATCAAAGAAAAATTCCTGTGCTTTGTACCTGCCATCGATCTCAGTGGCGCAGCACTTACTGAGTTAATTTTGCAAGCACTTAATAAACTGGAGCTGAAAACAGAGAACCTGAGAGGTCAAGGATATGACGGGGGATCAAACATGGCTAGGAAATTCCGAGGCGTGCAAGCGCGCATAAAGGAATTGCAACCTCTTGCCATATATATGCACTGCTCTGCTCACAAGCTAAATTTATCTATATCAAAATCATGTTCTGTTCAAAGTATTCGAAATATGATGGGCACAGTAAAAAACGTTGCCAATTTTGTGCGAGAGTCTTGCAAACGGACGGAATTAATGAAATTGACAATTCAAGAGACTCATCCTAAAGATAAAAGACTAAAAATCAAATCGTCGAGTGACACACGATGGATTGAACGGCATGATGCACTTTTGCAATTCCATGACCTAACTTTAATTTAAGCTGGCACAGCTATTTTTTTTTCGAAAACGGCTGGAGCAACAAAATCGGTAATACGGCAACTAATTAACAACAAAGTCGTAGTTCAAAAATATATTTTTGTTTTTTTATTTTTTTTGTTTTTTTTTCTCGTATGGCTGTGCTAACTTTAACTTAAGCTGGCGCAGCCATTTTTTTTTCAAAAACGGCTGGAGCAACTAAATTGGTAATACGGCAACTAATTAGCAACAAAATCGTAGTTCAAAAATATATCTTTGTTTTTTTTTTTTTGTTTTTTTCTCGTATGGCTGTGCTAACTTTAACTTAAGCTGGCACAGCCATTTTTTTTTTCGAAAACGGCTGGAGCAACAAAATCGGTAATACGGCAACTAATTAGCAACAAAATCGTAGTTCAAAAATATGTCTTTGTTTTTTATTTTTATTGTTTTTTTTTCGTATGGCTGTGCTAACTTTAACTTAAGCTAACACAGCCTGTTTTCGAAAACGGCTGGAGCAACAAAATCGGGAATACGGCAACTAATTAGCAACAAAATAGCACTAAATTTTTATGCTAGTCCCATGTGATTGTGCTAAAGTGGCTGTGCCAGCATAATAGACATCTGCTTCTGGGTCTAACAAATCTCCCACTCTCCAATAAATTCCTGTATAAATTCCTGAACGTTGAACGAGATGGCTGACGTCGGTCAAAATATAGCTCCGAATAACGTGCTGCAGCTCTTGTGCCATTTTTATTAGATATAATGTAACACTCAAGCATATTCAGCTTATCACGACTTGTAAAAACCATTTTAAACCAAAACTTAAATAATACGAACTCATGCTTGTTTATTTACTTGATTCTTTTATTTTCCATGGCTACTTTTGAGTTTGACAGCTTACATAATTGTAAGAATACGATAATATGTGCTAGCTTTATTTATGGAAATAAGTATATCAACCCTTATATTATTGTAACCAGAAAACGTTTCAAAAATGTTATGGCCGACTATGATTCCCATTGAAAAAAATGTAACATTGTATTATATCTACACAACGAAACAAATGATAATCATCAAAATAAATTATTATTGAAGTATTCATTAACACCTAAAAGTTTTTCCTTTGACTTTTTTTTTGTAACCATCGGTATACGATATATTTCGTATTACAGAAACTGCCAAAATTTAGTTTTTTGCGTTTAACAAGCATTTTTTCTAAAAAACAAAAACCGATTTTGAGTAAGCTTCTAAAACTGCAAATCTTTCCCCATTTAACCGAATCTGTATCTCTTATGCCCGGTTGCATCAAAATCAATTTAACCCTGGGTCGTATTAGCCGGAGTTATATTTTTACCCAGGTTATTTTCCGACTCAGTTGCACCAACATTTTGTTGAGCGGAGTAACGAAACCCAGAGTTTAAAATTATATAACTCGAGTAATGCATAGCGTGCTTTGTGAACCTGACTTATTGCTGTCAAACGTCAAAAAACGTGATTGAAAATGGCTTATGAATTTTAATAAAACCATATAGCCTGGGGGTTCTGGGATTCATCAAAAAACAACTCGCAACCCTCAATGCCCGGTTTAACCAACAGTGCCGTCAATTAAAAGTTATTCCTACATTTGTGCAAATACCAATCAAATCTAAAACAACAGCAGCAAAGAACACGAAGAAAACAGCAGAAAGGACGTGGCTTACACAAGAAGCTAAATTCTGGTTCAAACGAAGAGATATACTCGGCACATACATCAAAGTGCTACATACAGAATTGGCCCACGCACTCCATCCGGTGGAATTCGACCTATTTGATGACTACGCCCGCAGTAGAGTCAGCAAGATCAACTATAAGAAAAGCCATACCCAAAAGAAGAAACCGGAAAAGCTCCTAACACAACAACAACAAAACAACTCGAGCAGTGCAGCAGAAGGTACCCCAGCGTTTTATAACAGACTCATAAACAAAACAGAATTCACACACAAAGAAACCTTAATATTAATGTCAGGGCCAAAATATTCACCACATGTCAGCGTCTCCTCTTTTAAAGAAACACTAGTAGTAGAATCAGAAATAGCATCAAAAAACACAAACATATCTGTAATTGACAAGTTAAAAATAGCCAAATTAATCAAACAAACAGAACTAATTTCAGACTCAGACACGAAAATAATCAAAGCCATAAACAAAAAAGTAAAACATAATAATCTAGTAGTAACAAAAGCGGATAAAGGCAATTCTATAGTAATTTTAAAAAACGAAGAATATATTCAAAAACTAGAAAATTTCATAAGCACTTCCAATATTACAGAAATTAGAAAAGATCCTACTAACCAATTATTAAATAAATTAAAATCCATGGTACAGGATAACTCCCTATTTCCAGACAATAAAACAAGATACCTGTTTCCAATGAATCCCAGAACCCCCAGGCTATATGGTTTTATTAAAATTCATAAGCCCGATAATCCCATACGTCCTGTAGTATCATACATAAACTCTCCAACCCGAAAAATATCGGTTGAACTTAACTCTATTTTTAAATCTATCACCAACTTCACCGATCCCCATTCCATTAAAAACTCTGTAGAGTTAACTAATAATCTTAAAAATATAACCATTGCCAGCAGTTGTAAGTTAGTATCCTTCGATGTCTCGAATATGTTTGCGAAAATACCACCTGAAGAATGCATCCAACTGATAATTGAACATTTAGATAGTAACAATGTTAACCCAGTAGTCAAATCAGATTTTATTGATTTAATAGATCTAATTCTAAAACATAATCACTTTTCATTTAATAATAAATTCTACATACAGAAAGAAGGTCTAGCAATGGGTTCACCCCTGAGCCTGCTTCTAGCAGAAATTTTTATGGATAACCTTACAAAACAAATATTAAACTCACCCCAAGGCAAAAAACACATAAAATGGTGGTATAGATACGTCGACGATATTCTTGCATGCTTCGTTGGTACTGACAGACAAATTAACCAGTTTCTAACTTTTCTTAACTCCCTTCATCCATCCATTAAGTTCACAGTAGAAACAGAATGCAATAACAAAATTAATTTCTTAGACCTAACATTAACTAGAACTAATAATAAACTTACATTCGACATATACCGTAATCCTACTTTCACAGATACAATTATCCCAAATTCCTCCCGCCACCCATATAAACATAAAATAGCAAGTTTCTACTCAATGATAACCCGTGCATTCAAAATTGCACTTAGCTCCGAATCCCTTAAGAAAGAAATCAATACAATAAAACAAATTGCTACTAATAATGGCTATCCAGAATCACTTATATCCAAATTAATTAATAAATTTCAATTAAAACAAATTCAAAATTACATATATGCTACCAATCCAGCCACAGAAAACAAATCGTATAAAATATTAACTTTCTTTGGAACAATAAGTTCAAAAATTAAAAATATTTTTAAAAAACGAGACGTTGACATTGTGTTTAGATCCAACACCAAACTCTCTAATTTAATTTTTAATGCAAAAACACCAATAAATAGTATGTACAAGTCAGGAATTTACAGTTTAACATGTCCAGATTGTGGAGGATTGTACATAGGACAATCAGGTCGTAATTTTCAAATTAGATTAAAAGAACATCTTAGATCATACAATTTAAAACATAATAATTCAACCTTTTCAAATCTGTTAGAATCAAACCATAATTTCGGCAAGGATGTACTTTCAGTAATCCATCTCACCGAAAAAGGTAGAACAATGGATTTACTGGAAGCCCTTGAAATTCACAAGGCAAAAATTAATCCGGGAATTTCCATCCTCAACGACCAGATTGACCTGATGTACACCCCTCTTTTTGAAGCATTCTAGTTTTAGTATATATACCTTTGTGTTTCGTATTTTAAGTACTCAGTTTGATAATGATTACCGTGTAATTGAAACTAGTCACGTAAAGTAAAATAAAAGTGGTATAAAAAAGTTAAGTGTTTTCTTTATATCGTAATTAATAATTGGTTAGTGGCTGAAATAGGTATGTTGCGAAAGTTGATTGGTGTCAATTGGTGCCCAAACTTTTCCAATAGGTACATAACTGTTGCCTTGTCAAACCTGAACCTTGATTTAAAATACTTATACTTCAAATGGATTTGATCGATCCCTGACGACTTTATGTCTCCTCACCTGCACCACTACTTCCTCCACGGATTCATCTTCGCTTAATAAAGAAGACAATGTCGTATTGTCAGAATCAGTCATCTTAAATAAAGGAAATGATCATTATTAATAGTTTGTTTATTATTTTGTTTGTTTATTTATGTATTACTAGAAGCAACAAATTTGGCAATACAATAGCCACATAATTTATAAAGTAATAACTTACCTTTCGTAATTATTGCTGGTATATATTGTAACAACCGAAAAAAACTTTCGGGAGGCGTTATAGGTTAGGTCAGACAACGAGTTAAATTTTAACCCGTACCATTTCGCGAGTATAAATAATCCTGGGTTATGTTGGCAATAACCCAGGATTATAGAATGATGCAACCGAAATGTAACTTTTTATGCGGGTTATATGTGTATAACTCGGAGTTACTATAACTCTGGTTTTATAATCTATTTTAGGTGGGTGCAACTGTTTTCTTATAATAACACCGAGTTACACATATAACCCATGGTGCAAAGATTACATGGTGTGCCTATAACTCCCGTACCACGCCCATTTTGAATATTTTTGATGTTGCAATTACCAACGATGAAAAATGAAACTATAAAAATCAACACTAACGAAAATAAATTGCAAAACACGTTAAAATTCGATTTCGACATAAAAACACGATAAACATGTAGTTTATCAGACAATAATATATTAAAATAACGTGTGTTTGTAAATGAGTGTAGATTGTATTTTAGGCAACCAAACATACACGTTGGTAACACAACAAAAATATCACTAAGGATTCATTGGTGTAACATAATGTTAAAGTTGAGATTCAACAGCTTTGTTTTTTTTGTCAGTTTTAAAAGTTAAGTAATTTTAAGATACAGGTAGAGTTCTTTACACGTTATTAGTTAAAAAAAAATCAATCAAAATGTACCACTTTATTTGTTTGTGCTTTTATTTTTAGTTTTTAATTTTATAAAACTTGTTGGAAATGTTGGCCGTTGTTTTCTAGACATAAATTTACTCTCATCTGCATACTCCTAAACACATTTTCAAGTTCTATCGGAGAAATGTTTCTAATTTCTGTTTCCACTTCTTCTTTTAATTGGTCTAGATTTTGTAGCCGATTTCTAAATACCTTATTTTTTAAACTTCCAAACAAATAAAAATCTAAGGGAGTGAGATCTGGAGAACGCGATGGCCATAATCCTTGACTTATTAATCTGTTGCCATAAAATTGTTGCAAAAATTGAATTGTATTCCTGGCAGTGTGTGCAGTAGCGCCGTCCTGTTGAAAATATCCGTACTGAATTTCATCATCATGCAGTAAGTTTAAAAATGGGTTCAATATCATTAGACGATAATTCTCAGCTTTAATATTGCAATTAAAAAAAATTGGCCCAATTATTCGCCGTCTCGACATTGCTACCCAAACTCCAACTTTGACTGGATGTAAATCAGTTTCAACAAAACTATGGGGATTTTCAGCCGCCCAAGTTCTGTAGTTTTGACTATTTACGTATCCAGACAAATGGAACCATGCTTCATCCGAGAAGAATGTCAAATCTAATATAGCGTTGTCATTTAAATTCGCATTAAACCACTCGCAATACCTAACTCTTCATAATCAATAGGTAATAATTGCTGAACTACTGAGATTTTATATGGATGCAGATGTAATATTTTTTTTGCTGCTTTATGGCAACTAGTTAGAGTCATGCCTAAAAACCAACAAAAGTAACTGAAAGAGTCATTTATATGTTACAACAACCTGTTTGAGCCGATAATTTCCTTAACGATTTGTTGGGGCTTTGTTCTAAGCGGTGTTGTATGTCAGCTACATTATCTTGCGTAAGAACTGTCGGCCGTCCAGAACTCTTGCTTTTGCAAATACAATGTTTTTCTGTAAAACGCCTAACTATCCTGTTTCTGTGACTTGAAAATGTTTTATCAGAAACAATTACGTCGGGAAATTCTTCACGAAATTGTTCTTTGCATGACTGAGATGAGTACACCCATGTTCCGTTCTCAGTTAATTGCCCGCTACGGAAATACGCCATGAGAATAAAGGCGTTATGTTTCGGTGTAAACACCATAGTTTTAAAAAACGAACTCTTGTTTGTTTCTGAAAATTAAATAGATACAAAAGAGAAAATTATCAGTACATAACAACTTAACTGACCCACACTGGACGAAAAAACCCTGTTGACCCGTTCCCCTTCATAAATAACTAACTTGAAATAACTTACCTAGATTAACTTTACAATGATTGCACGCTACTGGCGAAAATGACATTAAACTTTGACAAATTGCGGTGAAATACACTAAGCACCGACATGGAAAAACTTAACGGCAATTAAAATCCTAAATTTCATTTAAATTTTGCCGCCTTTTCTACAATCATTTACAAACACATTGTATCACGAGCGTTAAAGTTTTTATTTTTTTATTTAAAGCAACTAGGTTGGTAAGAAAATTAATAAACGTGGTTTTAGATGTTTAATTTGCTATTTGCACACTAAACAATACGAAAAAATATGATAAAATGTAAATAAAGTACGTGCGACAGACATTTAAATTAGTTATATCGACTTTTTTTAGCTTAACAAGTAGTTTTACAAGGTTGCATCACTGAGCATCGGCCAAATGAGAGAGGGGAAGATTTTAGAGAAAGAACGTGGCCGTCTAGGCACACCATGTAATCTTTGCACCATGATATAACCTCGAGTCAAATATTTTACTCGCGTTGATGCAACCGGGCATTACCGTTCCCGAGATCCCCATAGTGATAATGAAAAAAAAACTCACCCTGTATGTACCCTATTCCATATAAATCATATAAGTACTGTAAAGAAGATTGTAAAATCAAATTGTTAATTGCGTAAACGTTCTGCTTTGCGCACTGTAAGTGATTGTGACTATGTTTTAAACAATGATATTGCTTTATATTTATATTTCTGTACGAGAGAAGATAATTTTGGACATCCTTGGGACTCAATATCAATTATTTCTATTCCAGGTAATTGTTTTTCTAACCAGCGTTTCTTTTGTAAACCTTTAACAATTACAAGTGTATTAAGATCTAATGATTTTTATAAAAATGAAGTTAAATTTGAATAATTCCATGAATTTTCGGTAAACCATTTTAAACCATGAATATTATCAGTTAACCAATTGATTTGTGATTTAACGTTACTATTTAAACATTCAAATTGTAAAGGAAAATTAAAAAGTGTACAAAATTTACAACAGCAATCACCCAATCTAATTAATGCTAGTTCTTTACATAAAAATTCTCCGTTTTTATATTGAAACCCCTGAATATTAAGAATAACTGTTTTCTTTCATTGTCACTTCTGTGCACATTGAAAGTTTACAACGATCTAATGGTACCCGTCAATGGATTATACTTTATAATTCTATCATGTAATATTAAACAATAAGCTGACATTATTGCCGGTATGTTATCATTAGTTTCAAATTCTATACGATTGTCAACTGTTCCCGAATTTAGAATTTCATTTTGCCGAGAACAATCGATCATTACTAACGGTGCTGTGTTTTTGAATGTTATAGGATCAAATAACGGTTCGTTTTCTTTTTCGTAATATGAACTTTGGAATTGTGAATACATTTCAAAGATGCAAACTACCACCTGGAAAAATCTAAATTTAAGTTATCATAAGGGTATATTTCAGAATTTAAAAATAATTTTTAATTTTTTAGAGTGCAATGATAAAATTTACTGACGTTACCACTGCTTTTATGTTTGCGGTCAGATTGGAAACCTATAATTACATAACGCGGTTTTTCTGAGTTGCAGATTTAACAGTCCAAGTATGCTGTTTTGTCTGTTGCAGCAAAGGATATTAATGTAATTCCCAACTGAGAAAACCGATTTCTAGATCTGTTCCCTTCTCAATATAATTTAATAATGTTAAACGTTCTACATCTGCTACAGAGATATGTGATACCCGCCAAACATTTTTTTTAAATATTAACTCTTTCATCAACTGCAGTATTATATATTGCATTCAGATCTGAATTACTTCTAATTAAAACAAGTTCTTGACGAAGATTCAATAAGATTTTTTTAAAGTCCCATTAGTGTTTTTAAAGGAATACTAACATTGAAATAACCTAATGCATCTTCTAAATTATAAGTATCAATGGACCAACCGACATTTCGTAATTTATTTTTATCACTCTCATTGAGTGAAACGTTACCCTTCATTGTTGTGGTAATGCCTGGATTTCTGACACGATCTATAACTTTTCCACCGATCTCATAGCGAATCTCTTCAAATAAATGAGCAAACCCATTATTAATAAATTGAGCAGTACCAGATATCGTGTTATCTTCTTTTGTCAAGCGACCCTCTATGTAAATATAACTTTCAGATGGTAAAGTGTAAATATCCTGTTGTTGAATAGGAATTCTGATTTCATCATTGTTATTAAATGAAGTTGACGCGTATGGAAGGTGTGAATGTTTTTCGGCATTAATAATGGAATTATCAAAAAGTGCCTTTTCTCCTACGTTCATATAGTCATCTTCAAGTTTTAAACCAAGCTGTTGCAGAAATTTACGATTTTCAGGTGTTAACCGTTTTCTAATAATGAGTGGTTGTGATGAAGCCGTCTTATTTAAATAATTCTTATTGTACCGTACAACCATTTTACTCAGACTTACTTCAGATGTAGTCTTATCGTTATGACTTCCTAACGAAAATTGATGTCGTTTCCATCTTGATCTACTATTTTAAGCACAACTTCTGAGATTATTCTCGTATTTATAGGCATGTATAGTACATTTTGGGGAACTTCAATAATTTTAAATCCAGGTGGTACTGATGGAAAAAAATCATGTATAGTATGAACTAATTGATTATTATTGTATGCTCCTGTGGTTATGTTACATTCTACGCGTATACTATTTACTTTCAATATATTTACAAGTAAATCGGATATGTGTGACATGTTTTCTTTCAAAATTTTGTTTTATTTATTTATTTATTTACAAACGGGAAACCCCTATTTCGCAAAAAAAAACATACAAAAACCATTGTCAAGTTCATGTGACTTAATACTAAATTAAATAATACAAATTTAATAAAAAATAAGGTATGAATAATATCTACTAATTGTTACATTCATGATATATGCATTTTAAGGCGATTTTTAAAATTAACAAATGATGTATTAAATAAATTGAACCAGGATTGCTTATTAAAGTTGTTAGCTGAGCGCATCATCCTACTTAGCGGGTTGTTTGCGCAAAAAATCGTGTTGAATCGGAACAATGGCAATTCTCTTAATCGACGATTACTTGGTGAAAAATAAAAATCAAGCTGTAAAATAATTTCTGGCCATTCAATCAATCCATTGATGAGTTTATAGAGAATGCACAAGTCGTTTATTTGGCGACGATCAGCTAGAGTCTTCATGTTGAATTCCACCATTATATCCACATAGCTTCCCTGTTCATGAATCCTCTCCAGTTTGTACTCAAGTGCACGAAAGAACTTCTTCTGGACAGCTTCTAATCTGTTGGTATTATACATAATATGTGGAGCCCAAATCACAGAGGCATATTCCATAATTGGTGCATAATTGGAACAAGGGCACAAAACAGTCGTTTCAGACAGCTGACATTCAGAAGTTTACAAATTCTCCAAACAAATCCCCATGTCTTCATTGATTTATTACAAACATATGAAATATGAGAATTTAAATTCAGCTTAGTGTCAAATACAACTCCCAGGTCTTTTATTTCAGCTGTTCTACAGATAGATGCATCCCTAATTGTATAATCATAAGCCAGAGTGTGATTTTTACGAGTAAATGATACTGTTTTACATTTATCAATATTTAGAAATAGTTTATTATACTCACACCATTCACACAAACGATCCATGTCTGTTTGTAATGAAGCGCAGTCATCCAACGATTTAACTATTCTAAATATTTTTATATCATCGGCATACATTAAGTGCATACTGTTCGAAATAACACTATCAATGTCATTCACAAATAATAAAAATAAGATAGGCCACAGTGGGTACCTTGAGGCACGCCTGAAGTAATAGAAATAGTATTTGACAAGAAATTATTTATTTTTACGATCTGTGACCTATCACGAAGGAACGAAGATATCCAATGAATAGTTAATTCATTAAATCCGAGAGAACGGATTTTATGTAAAAGCACAGTATGCTTAACACGGTCAAAGGCTTTAGAAAAGTCTAGATAAATAGCATCTACTTGTTCGTTATGGCCCAGAGCATTAATTATATACTGCGTGTAGCAAAGTAAATTAGAATCAGTTGATCGTCTGGGTACAGAGCCATGTTGATTAATGGATTTAATGGATTTAGACATCCAATAGACCTGTTTAGCTACTATGTTATCTAAAATCTTAGGTATGGTGCACTGTAAACAAACTCCATTATAGTTTTTAATTAAATTTCTTTCCCCAGACTTGTGAATTGGATGAATATAACTTGTTTTCCAAATTGTGGGAAATATTCCAGAATTGAGTGACTTAGAAAATATATCATAAATGGGGCTACATAATGAATAAACACAATTTAGTAAAAGATAGTTAGAAATTCCATCATATCCTTCAGTTTTACTTGGTTTAAGATGAAGTATTTCATTGAAAATTTCCGATTTAGAAGTTACAAGAATATAATCATTGACTGTACTGTTGTTAATTTGTCGCATATTATTGATAATATAATCTTTATTGGAGTAAACTGTAGCAAAATATTCTGCGAATAAATTAGCGATTTCATCGCCATCAGTACCAATCTTTGCTTCGCACTCCATTAAAGTTGGTACACCATCCTCATTTTTTCTTGTTCTGACATAATTCCAAAAATATTTTGGATCAACACTCAACCTATTTTCAATATTGCACATATAATTATGATACAACTCATTAGATAATGAATTGCACTGTGTACGTAATGATTTAAATGCCAAGTAGTCTTCGTGCCTACCAGTTTGCTTATAATGAAAGTGAGAAGATTTTTTCTTTTGAATTAGAATTTTAAGATCTTTTGTTATCCATTCCGGGTAATTATTAGAATGCATATTAACTGTTATTTGAGGGACAAATTTAGCAACACCATAATGAATAATATCATAAAAGTAATCCATTAACACATCAATATTCAAATTAACCAGTTTGGTGTTCCACTCCAAAGAATTAAAACAGTTATTATAATACATATTCAGACCATCAAAATCGGCCTTATGATATAAATACATTTTTTCCGCTACCGACAACGTAAATACGCATTGCATGCATGGTTACAGGTACCGTAAGGCCCCTTTCACACGGAGAGCGACACGGCTCTAGCTCGCGGGCAGGAGCTTTTTCCGCTCCTACCTTCTACGCTTTCACACGGGGAGCCTTTCGGCTAGGGCTCGCTCGGTCGCACAGTGCGAAGTGCGAGTCGCAATGGATCGTACACGTGCTGCGGCCATGTATCTTCTTTACCGTCGACGCCGTCTTCGACGTCAAAAACGCCAACGCTCCAGAAGGTATTGGGTTCATCCTATCAACCAAAAGCGCGATGAAGCAGGAGTTTTGGCCACGCTTTATCAAGAACTTCGACGGGATGGCAACAAGTTTTTCAATTATTTTCGGATGTCATTGGCTTCATTTGATGAGCTCCTTGTGAAGGTGAAGGATAGGATTCAGGTCGAAGATACTACCATGAGGAACAGCATTCAGCCTGAACTGAGACTGGCTGCAACATTAAGGTAAGAATCAACATTTTTACAATATATTGCTAGTAATAATTCATATTTATTAATAAATACAACCTTTAGAAAGACAAAAAGCTGAAATTAGGGAATAGTCACTAAACTCGAAAATTGACTAATTAAAAAATCAACAAACTTGCCCATCATAAAAAAATATGGAAAAATTCTATTTTTTATTACGAAAAAATGAATAACAATGTATAGTAAGCCTAAATAGGTAGAATTGAAACTTCATTTTTGTAGAAAGTTAATTTAAAAGTAAATTTTAAAAATAATGCAAAACAGGCTATATATGTATATATATTAAGGAAAATACTGAATAATATACATACAAACATACTTAAAATTAAACTTAAAACTTAAAATTCAATGAAAAAAGACATTTACATTATGATTGAATTTCATGTGGCAATGAAGTAATGGATGGAGACGGAGTTGCGGTATCAGTTGAGCTGGGGGAGAACAATAAATAAGGTTGGGTAGAAGCTGAAGCTTGTTGAGGGGAGTGAGCATGTTGCATGTTTAAGGAACTGAAGTGTGGAGTGGTTGCCATCATATGCGAGGTGTTGAAGGAAGGATTACCGGAATGCTGAACAGAGGAGCTGGGTTGTCCCCATCCGAAAGGCTGATTTGCTCGAATAAAATGTGGAACAGCGGAGTGAGTTGAAATATTCCTGGCCGATTTTATTTTTTGGACCAAACTCAGTACACCAGCTTGGAAGTCGAGGACTTCATCATCAGTAAATGTGTCTAGTGTTGGCACTAGCCCTTGCATGAAACAAACATGTCTGTTTGGTGTTTCTATTATTTTCAACATTTTTGCTTCGAAATTATCAGGTTGGCCTCTGGGATTTTCCTTTTGCCTCTTCTTCCTTGTGGGATCTGCCTCTACCTCAACCGGATTCGAAGGTTGCTGCTGTTCTTCGCCTTCTTCACTTGCGAGGCAGCTTTCTGGGTCGCTTTGGTCACTTGCAAGTGAATCTTCAGTCGCTCTTGATTCAAAAACTTTGTTCAAGAAGTCCATTTCATTATTATATATATATTTCTTGATTTTTGAAGCGGGGGCTCCTGATCTCGCCTTTCTTGTTCTATTAAGGGCTTTCCTGTATCCATCTCTGAGCGTTTTCCACTTTGTCATTAACTCCTTTTCTGTAACAATCAAGTAATAACGAATGAGACAACGTAGCAGTGATGATACTTGTAATATAGTAATGAATTACGTAATATGCACCCATTAATACGTTTTGTACCAATCAACAGATAATAGATATTACACCATTTCCTTTTCAGGTATCTTGCAAGTGGTTGCACATTCACTGAGCTCCATTACATGTTCAGAATCGGGATTTCCACTGCATCCATGATTGTGAAAAACGTATGCAGAGCCATTTGGTCAACCATGAAAGCGGAAGTGCTCCCAGTCACGACAAAAGAGCAGTGGGAAAGCATTGCAGCAGGCTTTGAAAAAAAAGCTAACTTCCCGCATTGTCTTGGCGCTATCGACGGGAAACATATACGTTTAGTATGCCCTTTCAAAAGTGGATCCATGTTCTTCAATTACAAGGAATATTTTTCTGTGGTCCTAATGGCCATAGCGGATTCTGAGTACCGCTTTGTGTACGTTGATATTGGCAGCTACGGAAAGGATTGCGACTCTTCGGTTTTTCAACGTTCGGGCCTTTGGAGATCAATCGAAAGCGAAAATCTTGAACTTCCAACCGAAAAATGTCTTCCTGGTGGAATGCAACCTCAACTACCCTATGTTTTCATTGCTGATGAAGCTTTTGGGTTGCACAGAAACTTGTTGAGACCCTTCGGAGGACGAAACCTTTCAGTTAAAAAGAGAGTATTCAACTACCGTTTGAGTAGGGCAAGACGTTTTGTGGAATGTGCATTTGGAATCTTATCCAACAAATGGCGAATTCTTCATCGGGCAATCAACGTGCAACCAGATTTCGCTGTAGACATTGTTAAATGTTGTGTTGTACTTCATAATTTTGTTCGCGAGAGAGATGGTTTTGCGTTCGAAGACACAATTACAATTACAGGACTGGAGGATGTGCAACAACAAGAGCAAGGAGTGCGAGGAACGTTGTCCGCCAACAATGTCAGAAATGCTTTTTGTGATTATTTCATGTCACCTGTTGGTGTTGTACCATGGCAGATGAATAAAATTTAAGTATTTTATGTAACTATGTCAGATGAATAAAATTTAAGTCTTTTATGTAACTATGTCAGATGGGATTATCTTTCTTCATTGTTTCTTTGTATATAATGTATGCGTTGACTTGATGCATAATTATACCCTAATATAGCAATAATAGTATACCGAGTGTTTGGGATAAGGGGCGAACATAGGGATTTAACATGTAAAATTAAATATGTGTAATTATTTGCTCCCCTATTCATTTTAGAGAAAAATCGTAAAGGAATATTTTTTAGAGAATTAAAAACTGTAAATGAATCATCCATTTAATTTACGTTTGTACCAGCATATACCTCAGAAATAATAAAAATAAGTTTAACAATTTACCATTTAATAAAAACCCTTGCCATGACTTTGACAAATGTCATGTTATGGTGAGAATAATTTTACTAGTCAAACATTAATTCGGGCGGCCCGTTGGTGTAGTGGGTACAAGCGAGCGCTTATGCCGGTTGCACCGCGTGCCGCGAGGGTTCGAATCCCAGCCCGGCCGAACGATTTCGGGGTCGCGGAATATTCGCTCGGGACCATGGACATTGCATTTGTCTTTCATTATTCATTTATTCATTTAATTTCTGATATATTACAATACAATGATTATGGGCTGAAAATAGGCTTTAGCAACCCCGTGAAGAGTTGCTAAAGCATTTTGGCCTGAGTTACACTCGATATTTTTTCGCCTGCCTTAAGTAAAAACAGTGTTTCAGGAAATTTTATATCGCGCACCATTGAACTGTCACCGTCAGATTTTTGCATAGCCTACTCATATTTCGCGGAAGGTTGTGTAGAATACCTATGTATATTATTTTTTGACCCTACATACGCTAAATCGTAGTTTCGGCCCGATTTTTATGGCCGAAATATATGGTTTCGGTAGAGGTAGGCGAAAAAAATATTTTCCAAATGTCCGGACAGCGACCCTACCATAAAAATTCGAGCGTCAGGTAGTGGCCGCTCCTCCACAAAACCACGCGCAAAACTACCAAAGTGGAAATATTTGCCGATAGCAAAGTGATAACGACGCGAATTTTGGCAATTATTAGAGAAATGTGTACTACAAACGTCATAACCAAGCGCCACCAATTAATATTACTGTTTCTTTCATTAGGTACCCAGTAATAAAAAATATAAATAAATAAACAAACAAAAAAACTTTAAAGTGATTCAAAAAAATTAATACAATTTCAACTTACCGTACTTCTTTTGCTCAGAAGCGGACAATGTTCCAAAATCCCCATTGAGGACTTCGGAAACTTCCCTCCAATTTTTTGCCACTTCATTGCGGTCCTTGTATGATCCGGTACTTTTGTCCCAAAGGGCGGGTCGGATACTCACTGCACTAATTAATAACTCAATATCTAAATCCATGACTTGCTGCAGAGCGAGAGACTAGGGAAATGGGAAGCGAGAGCCTTTTTCGCCCTTCGTGTGAATGGCCCCACTCCTACCTTTGCATTTCGAGGAAGTGACGCGCTCCTATTCGAAGCTCGTGGCTCGAAATGCACGAGCCGTACCGGCTCTCACTCGCGCGCCCCAAAGGCTCGCGCTCCCCGTGTGAAAGCTCCCATTACACTCTTTGCATTTCAGTCTTCCGCGCCGTCCTCCTGCTCGCGAGCTAGAGCCGTGTCGCTCTCCGTGTGAAAGGGGCCTAAGTGGCTGATAACATTCGTGGTGTTTGTTATCCTTGACGACGGAACTTAATTTTTACTTACGGACCTAGGAAAATAATAAACAGAAACGTAACGCTCCAACATATAGGCGAGCAACACATTTTCGTCTATACCTACACAATCGGCATCCTTTTTACATAACCACTGCTTAAAAAGAGTCGTAACAGGACACATACCTTTTTAGATTTTGTCGGTAACACATTCTAACACGCAATATTCGCCGCTTCGTTTGCATCCATGCCCGCAAAAACTGTCACTGGATTGACACAAACAAACAAAATTCGATATTGTTTTCTCCGTTGCTGGGTTGCCATAGGACGCATAGAACGCATAGGTGACTATAAAAATTTGAATCCCAAAAGTTACAAGCCGTATTTTAGAATATTTTCTGATCATTTTTAAGTATTATATTTCCGGTAGCGGAAAAAAATTAATAAGCAACATGGAACGTAATGACAATTAACATTTTCGGCAGGCGACGAGCCTCGGCTCCGCCTCGGTTCGTATTCGCCTACCACAAATGTTAATACGTCCTTACGTTCCTTGTTGCTTAAATAACTATTTTTCAAAGCCTAACAAACTGTTTATTGACTGTGGTTTAGTAAAATCAATGGATTTTGAACATTTTATGTGACATTTTTTATTATTATTAGCTGATATGTGACAAACAGCTTTAAAATTAACATCCTCTTTATTTAATTTCTCAATTTCATTGCTAATAAATTGATTAATATCATGTAATTCATATGAACTGGTTGGTATTGTAATGATTTTATCACCAATATAAAATTTATTATTATCTTCATCAATATTTGGAATAGCATTGTAAGTTTCAAGACTTATTAAGCCTAAGCTATAACTTTTTTTCTCTGACGTGAAATTAATAGGTGGATGATAATGTGCTCTAAGTAATGATGTACCAGTAAAAGTGCATTATGCAACAACTATACCACTAGTGAAAACAGTTACAAAAATTAAATATTTTTATATAGGAATTCTAAACACAAGTGTCCACATACTACGGTATTAAATTTTTGTATTCTAGCATGATTGTATGATGTATTGAACGCGGTTTTTTGAATATCGTTTTCTGACATCTCAATCTGGTGAAAATCCGACGCGAGAACTAGAGTGGTAAAATATTGGCAACGGCCAAGTTTATCGAGCAGGTCGGTAATATTCGGTAAGGGGTACCGGCCACCAATCGTCTTCTCATTCAATTGACGATAATCAATGACAATACGCCACTTGCGTTTGCCTGACGCGTCTAACTTCTTCGGCACAACCCAGATCGGCGATGACCAAGGGCTGTGGGAAGGTCTAATTATTTTTTGGTCTAACATTTATTTGATTTTGAACTTCTTTCCTATGCACTTCCGGGTAACGATAGGATTTTGAATATACAGGTAATTCATCTGTGGTATTTATTTTGTGTTTTATTTTATTAGTAAACGATAATAATTTATCATCTGTGTGAAAGATATCTGAAAATTCTTTTATTAAATTCATAATGACACGCCTTTCTTCTGCGTTCATGTGCTCTGAACGGAATTTTGATGCGTCAAATTGATTATTTTCGTATTCATAATTATTAAGATTTGCGGCATTGGCGTGATCGTATTCTTCGATCAGCTCAACGACATCAGGATGGTCTTGATTAATGTTCATATCTACCTCTGTTGGGTTTATTATTGTGCATATTGCTTTATGATTCCTAACACGAGTAGTACACTCAGGAATTTCTAAGTTTTTTATTTTAGTATATGGGATAATTACGTCCCCATTTTTTACATTTGCAACTCCAAATTCAATTATTTGTTCACACCGTGCGGGTATTACTGTACAATTCATACTCGCAGGTTTATCATTATATTTTAATTGCAACCTACAATTTGGAGTTATTAATACATTTTCATTAAAATCTATAATGGCTTTTGAGCGCTTAAATTATCAAGTCCGAGTAGGACGTCGAAGCACGAATGGAAATCAAACAAGTGAAATTTCATACTCACATTTTGTTTCAAGTTAAACAATTTATTAAATGAAATTAACGTGCTATAATCTTGAATTGAAGTGCCATGTACACTGGTTATCTTAATATCATCTTTTCTAATATTATTTTTAAAAAAACTTATAAGCTATATTCGGATTTACGTATGAATGAGTGCTTCCGGAGTCGATTAAAATTTTTAGATTATTTTCTGGATCAATTATATGCACTAATTGACTCTGTTTTGCCTTAATGCCCAATAATTGGATTGATTGTCCGAGGCATCCATGCCTAAAAAATGATCATGCCGCTCGTCGGCTGAGTCTTCATTTAAATTAAAATTCTGGCCTTGATAGGGTCTATTTCTTTGTGTAAGAATAGTCGAGGTTGACATAGGTGTGGGTGGTGGTAAATTTTGGGATGGACCTGGATTATTTGGCGGATTTTGATTTTGATTTCTGGGAAAGTTAATTCTAGCAGTATTATTAGTTTGATGGTTTGGACGTGGATTGTTGTATTGATAATTTTGACGTGGGGGATTAAATTGATAATTGGGACGAGGATTAAACTGAAAATTTCTATTCCCACCGAATGAAGGTCTTGTTGTATTATTTTGTTGATCATTATTATTAAATTTTGGTTGATATTGGGGTTTTTGATTTAGTTTAATTTTGTCTAGTTTATTTGTTGAAATTTCAAGTTTGAAATCGTTAGTTAACATTAACAAGGCAACATTTAAATCGGCTGGATTTTTTGTGCGCATTTGAAACCCTAATGGTTCTCTTAACCCACACAACAAAACACGTAGCGCATTCGCTCTGAAAAATATCGATAGATTGTTGTCTCGCAATTCAAACTGCAGTGTTCGCGCTTATCTCCGTACGCGTTGAGTAATGCATTCTTTAAATCGTTCCAGTTCGTAATTACACTGGAAGAAATGTTAACAGCTGCTTCACCTTTTATTTTCGCTAAAATGCTTCACATTAAATAGTCATTTTGAAAGACTGTTGGACCAGTCGTATTATAAAACCCAGTGACCAATTTTTCACAAACATCAATAAATCTTGAGAGAAGCTCTGATTCTCCTTTGAATTCGGGTATCATGTTCAAATACTCCGATTTTAATTCTTGAGCCATTGTTACAATATTTACGCTATTATTATTATTATTATAATTACAAGTTAGAACCAAAATAGGTGATCGAGAACGGTTTCGATTCCTACGGGGCGATTCTACTTCTTCGTCTGCCGAATCTGAATTTGTCGTTCGTTTGTCCTTATTCATAGGACGTGTTTTTTAATCGCGACGTTTAAACCACGCGAAAAAACCTCTAAAAGACTTAGTGTACTCACAAACATGTAATCTTGTCCATCGGAGTTGGAACTCTCTGGGACGTGGTAGACGGTCTCTGCGATGCTCAGGGCTGCTTGGATTTCGTCCTCGATGCCTGGAGGGTCCTTGACTGAGTAGCGGAGGTCCACGCGAATTTTTAGGTTGAACCCGATAAATTCGTTGAAACGAAACCAACTAATATTCGTTTACTTGCCCGGGCCACTCCTACCGACTGCGCCAGTTAACTTATGAGCACACCAACTTGTGTTTAAAAAAAAAGGAATTTATTTCGGTTAATAACGTGTGAGCGATACAAGAGCAAATTCTAGACTGACTACTAAAATGAATAACAATTCTCACATGAAACATAAAACTAAAGATAAACCTACGCTACAGATTACAAAGTAGCTAATGCAGCATGCAGATGCATTGGCGGTCACTTAATTACGGTTAAACAATTATTAATAATTAAATGTAAATCTATGCTATATAACTGGTATACGTAAACCATAGTGAAATTAGACGAAAAAATTTAGTTGGATATAAATTAAAATTTGATGATGAAATATCTAAAAAAGTTAAAGGTAAATATAACACACCATTTGTAGAATTAAGAGGGCTCGTCATGAAATGGCCTTGAACGAATTCGATTCATATGCGACTGAATTGAAGGGAAACCTCCTTCCAGAAAATTTTACGGAAAGGAAAAGAGGGGTATAAGTATTGGTTGATCTCCTCGTGTAGTTTGTGACTCATTAGATGTTCATCGTGCCGCACCGCAATCCCGCGTTCGATATCAAATTACAAAGTAAACAATGCGCTTATAGGACTATTTATTCATATTAGTTTTAGTTTTGTCGTCAGACTGTTTCAGTATTAAATTAATAAATGGAACAAATATCTCATATCGGCCATTCCATAAATAAGTGCACACTTTTTGGAGGTACATCAGGGATTTTAGCGAATTTTACATATATTATAAAGGCTACCAAGACATGACTTTTGGTCTATACTAGAGGTTCCGGAAATGATTGCTTCAAAAGTTATAACAATATAAACTTTTAGTACACTTTTATTTTGAACTCAAAAATATCGTAAACCGTTACCGATACGAAAAAATGTATTCTATACTTTTTTGTGCTTAAATGTTCAAAGTTTAAAATACTTTTTTTTATAAAACAAAAAAACTTTATTTAGATAGTTTATTTTTAATAAATAAGACATATTTCAAAAAATAACCAAATACTCATATTTTTATTTTCTTCAAAAAAATATATGTTATACCCTGATTCTTTCTAAGAATTTTTCTTTTTTCAAAACTATGGGCACTTTAAAACTTTTTGAGATATGATTTTTTTACCAGAGCGCTGCATTGCCGGGAGGCGCTCCCGCCGGTGTAATGGCCCAAAGCGCGGAGTGAGCTGCGAGCCCCGCGTAATAAACCGAGAGAACTTTATTTATTTATTGTTAGATCTAAAAGAAAGTAAAGGAATATAGATTCATTTAACGTTAATAAAAGATTTCCACTCGTGGCAGATGAATGTTGTATAATAATGTTAGTGATATTTTTTTATATAAAATGAATTGCTTGATGTATCGCTACAGGGAATATAAACATAAACTACAACAACTCATCACAAAAATGAGTATATAGAAGGTTTATTTGTTTGAAAAAAACTATTTATTTTGTCAATGTGGATAAGTATCGGATATCGGTGTTAGTAAGCGCCGAGAGGGATAGTGATTGACTTCGCAGCACGTACTTAATGGTTTGTTATTTTTAATTCTTCGCATAATGCATATTAGAACAAAACTTTTATAGTGCATCAGTGCAGATATAAGTCAAGTTTCAGAGTGCTTACTGGAAACGTGATTAGAAATGCAGTGCTTGGAGAGAGTAATTATAGTTCTAAAGACAATATGAATTCGTTGGGATTTTGTTGCAATCCGCAAAAGAAGGCGAATCATTATAGAGTAAGTAAAAACGTTCGTCTTATTACAGACAATGTTCGCGAAAAGTATTACAATGTTATCACAGGAGTTATGAAGTATATTTGTGATTCGTGTCGTCGAGCATTATCGAGAACATACCCTATGGAAGAAGTATTTGAAATGCTTCCATCAACTTCTCGCCATAATATTAATTTGTAAACAACATCACCTCTTGATTACAATCACGAGGAACTTCTGCCAAATACAAGTAGTGAAAGTTCGCACTCATACAGCTATTTTGCAGAAGACGAGCTACTTGTAAAGAAATTGGAAGAAATAAAACCTATTGTGGAACGTTCCAAGCGAACAAAATTCGACTTGCAACGGATGGTGTTGGAAACATTATTCCCCGATGAAAATGAAAGCGCTGCAAAATACTCACCTGAAATGGAGAACATGATCGAGAGTATCAAACAACTATCATTAGTAGCAGCAATTACACCGATAAAATCAAAGTTTTATCAATTGCACCAAGTAAATGGAGAAACTGGTGAACACTTTCGACATTTTATTTTCATTGGCCAGAAAAGTGTGTGACCTTAATCAAGGAATAGGAAGAATTCGAAGTCGACATTCCTGCGGACGGAAACCAATGGATGCATCAACCATCGAAAAGATTCAAATATTCTACAAAAGTGATGAAATTAGTCGAGTATTGCCAGGTAAAAGAGATAGCAAGAAAGTAGGTTCGGAATATTATCAAAAAAGACTAGTTCTGTGCAATTTAAAAGAAGCATACTTTGTATTTAAAGAGCAGTATCTCGAAATCGACGTGGGATTTTCTATATTCGCGAAACATAGACCAAAAGAGTGCATTCTTGCTGGCGGTAGTGGAACTCATTGTGTGTGTGTGTTTGTAAAGTACATCAAAATGTAAAATTAATGTTAGATGGTTTAAAGGCTTACTTATTAAAGGACGAACTAGGAGAGTGTTCATTTCCAAAGCACCACTCTGACATTTTAAATAATATGCTGTGTTATCAACCAACTGTTGATTGTCATTTTGGCAAGTGTCAACAATGTCCAGACAAGCAATATATTTATTTACACTTACATGAACTTTGCTCTATTAATTCAATCACTAATGTGAATTACATGCAATGGCAAAGTACAGATAGAGTTCAATTAAATAATGTCGCTGATGATACAAATGATTTTATTGAAACATTATGTAATCAATTAAGTAATCTCCGCACACACGATTTTATTGCTAAAAGCCAAAGTGCATTTCTGAAATATTGTAAATCAAACCTCGAAGAAGGCCACTTTGTAGTATTGTGTGATTTTGCGGAAAATTACACGTTTTTGATTCAAGATGCTATTCAATCTTACCACTGGGGCAAGGAACAGGCAACATTACATCCATTTGTCATTTATCATAGAGACGGAGATGAATTAAAGCACGATAATTTTGTAATTATATCCGACTGTCTAAAACATGATAATGTCGCAGTAAATCTTTTTATAAAAAAAGTGTTGGAGCAACTTAGAAGAATATATCCGAATATTAAGAAAACGATTTACTTTTCTGATGGTGCAGGGTCACAGAACAAAAATAAAGCAAACATTGCAAATTTATTATTCCAAGAGGACTTTCATATTTCAGCTGAATGGCATTTTTTTGCAACGTCGCATGGAAAGTCTCCATGTGATAGAATTGGAGGTACCGTGAAGAGACTTGCAGCACGTGCCAGTCTTCAGAGAGCATATGATGCACAAATAAAAACAGCAATGCAGTTATTTGAATGGGGGAAAGTTGCATTGAAAAACAATGCATTTTATATATTTAACGGTCGAAGAGTACAATCAGCTTCAGCAGTTTCTTGCTCCACGCTTGGAAAATATCCGTACTTTGAAAAGCACCCGAGACTTTCACGCATTTATACCCCATTCAAAAAATAAAATAGGCTGCAAATATTTTTCTTCTGACGATAAAGTTAATATATACACATTTTTGTAGTTTGTCCCACTAAGATTTTTCTATATACTTATGTTTATATTCCCTGTGGTGTACATCATTACTTCTACCCTCGCCCACTCCTTTTTCCTTTCCATTGGAAGATACCCCACCACCTTCACGTGGTTTCTATCGAGCAATTAAATCTTAATAGCATATTTCACTGATATATTACTATATAAGTTTTATGGGCCAAGAGTGGGAAACCTTTATAATGTTAAATAATCTATATTCCTTTACCTTATTTTAGATTAAACAATAAATAAATAAAGTTCTCTCGGTTTATTACGCAGGGCTCGCAGCTCACTCCGCGCTTTGGGCCATTACACCGGCGGGAGCGCCTCCCGGCAATGCAGCGCTCTGGTAAAAAAATCATATCTCAAAAAGTTTTAAAGTGCCCATAGTTTTGAAAAAAGAAAAATTCTTAGGAAGAATCAGGGTATAACATATATTTTTTAGAAGAAAATTAAAATATGAGTATTTGGTTATTTTTTGAAATATGTTTTATTTATTAAAAATAAACTATCTAAATAAAGTTTTTTTGTTTTATAAAAAAAATTATTTTAAACTTTGAACATTTAAGCACAAAAAAGTATAGAATATATTTTTTCGTATCGGTAACGGTTTACGATATTTTTGAGTTCAAAATAAAAGTGTACTAAAAGTTTATATTGTTATAACTTTTGAAGCAATCATTTCCGGAACCTCTAGTATAGACCAAAAGTCATGTCTTGATAGCCTTTATAATATATGTAAAATTCGCTAAAATCCCTGATGTACCTCCAAAAAGTGTGCACTTATTTATGGAATGGCCGATATGCAAAAATTTTAAAATTAACCAAAATATAAAATTCTTCAACTACATTATCTCGCTTATTTGAAAAGTTAGATAATCGATTGTTGTGTATTTTAAAAGCCTTTAATTTAAAATATTTTCAATTCTTTCCTTATAAATTCAAAATAAAATAAAAATCCCATTTTCATTTTATACAAATTCTTGCATATGATAGAGGAAAAACTTGAATTGATATAATAATAATTATAATAATAATAATATCCTTTATTACCCAGCAGGTATAACCATTTGGGGGGTTTACGGGCTTGTCGTTGAATTGACAAGTTTTAATCTCCAGTTTTAAGTATTTATTCGCTATTCACACAAGATACAAGATAACCTAGGTCGTGAGCCGGGGTGTCGATTGACTTGTCTCCCTCCTACGGTTGGTTCGGACGGGGAAACGGCGGGGGTCTGTCAGGTGCACCTTCCGGGGGCTGACGCCGTGGTAGGTCCTCCTAGGCGGGAGGTCGATGGCGGTGAGTCGATAGGATGCAAGCCGGGGGGCCTCGGACGCGAGTTGGCGGCGTAACTGCTCGGTCGACGACGGCGGGAGCGGAGAGACGGCTCTGGGAGGGGCGTCGTACGGATGGCCTCTTCTTCGGTGAGCGTGGGTAGACCAGTGGTTTCTTGGGGGATCCGTGGCGTGGCCTCGTCGATCGGAAGGTAGGCTGTGGTTTCACGGGGGTCGCCTTCAGCGGGGAAACGATGACTGGGAGCTTCGGACGTCGGAGGAACTCTCTGCATACATTTCGGTGTAGTCGGCGGGCAGCGGCTGGGGTGGTCCTCCTGGGGCACTCCATAGGCGGCTTCCGGGGTCGTGTAGGCTCGTGTCGCACTACGGGGGATGGAGTTGGGTTTGTTTCGCTGGTGCAGGCTCGTATCGCGCTGCGGGTCGAGGAGAGCTAAGGCGAGCAGGTTCAATATCACGCTGTAGGCCAGAGGAGAGAGCAGGTACAAGATCACTCTGCTGTCTGTCTTCTTGTCCTGGCGTTTGGGGTTTTATACCCTTTTTGGCCGCTTTGGCCGGGGTGGGGGCGTGCGCGCGTCACGCAAGTTGGAAGGGGCGCGCGGGCGTCGCGCGTGGTAGGAAGGGCGCGCAGTGCCGTGCGCGGTTCCAGTGGCGTCGGCGTGGGGTGGCCTGTGGGGCTGCTTGAGCCGCCACAACCATTTTACAAAGTAACACAAAAAAAAATGAAAATAATAATAATTAACTATTACCAAATAATTGTAGCTATTAGTATAACAAAAATATTGTGCGATTCATAACAATCGAAAACGTTTTTAACATCCGAGATTATTATACATCACAAATATTCGAGTTAAATTCATAGCATTATCGTATCTTCGACGGTACCGATACTATGTAAATCAAATCAATAAATTATCTCTGACATATAAAAATTATAACCTCAATGTTCTTATTAAGGTTTGTTGATTCGTAACTAACGTATTATGAGTAACTAAGGCATTATGCAATAACAGTGCAATTATGAGCAATAAATGTTTAGCTAAAAATGAACATAATAGATGAAAATTGATACACACCAAAGTTATGCTATTATTTAATGGGACAATTATTATTTGGTTTTATTATTATATTAATCTATGACCAAGTAAGGGAAGTTAACATTTACTTGTTATTAGCATAGTAAAAATTACCTATCATAGATTTTGAACCTTTTTCTTTTTGTCTGTCTGTTTTGTTTTTATTTTTTGCTGTGCCTCGATTATATGGTGCGGCTCCCTAATGGGCATTTTCCTAGGATGACGAGGATCCACCAATTCTGGTAGCAAACACTCATAGTAAAATTGAATTAATTTAAATTTCATGTGCATATTCCAGAAATCCCTTCTTCGGTTTATGTAGGTTACTTTCATATGGTCCCCCGTCCAGACACCTAAGATACATCCTCTTCTATTGGTGATTTGAAGTTGCCCTTGGATTTGAAAATACCACGGATGCTTACAATTTAAAATAAATGAATCCGTCTTATCTTCTCTTTTCCAAAAAGTTATTTTTTTGTTTTCTATTGCCTGATCAGGGGACATATTGTATGCCGTTAATGGACATTTAATTTCGACAATTACGTCGTTTCCCACAAGTCCATCATGCGTAGCCCCTATAATATAAAATTACATGGACACATAATATGTATAAATATACAACGACGTTAAACAACTTACCTAAATACTGTACATGTTCATCAATAAATAATCCATTATTTTTTATTTCAACGTTTTCGTTTTCTGCCAATTGCTTTTTGGCAACATCTTCATACATTTTTCCATGTGCCACAGATTTAGAATTTATTGGCCCACCATAAAGCATTCTCTTTACTAAATTTGAACATGGAGTGTATTCTCGTCGAACACATACATTGTAAAATAAAGAAGAAGTGATTAGCTTCCTTCGTTCTTCAAGCCAATATGCACTTTCGTGTTGAAGAATTGTATTCTCTTGGAATGCATGTCTCTCTTCCGGCGTTCGTTCCAATTTTTCTAAGAAATTTAGCTTGGCAATTTCCAATATATTATCATCAATATCGGCATGTACGGCATTTTCTCCGTACTCTAAATCAATATTTTTTGATTCATTCTCTTTAGAATGTAAAAAAGATGTTTTTTTTCTATTATTTCTTTTTTTCATTCTCTTTTTTTCTAAATTGGATATACTTTGTCTAGGTGCACTTTTCTTAAATATATGTCCTCGTAGAACCGAATGAGAAATTCTTGTGTTAAATGCAATTCATGTTCCATATCGAATGCGATACATTTCCTCACTTCTTTTAAATCCTTCCACTAAAATATCAGCTTCTATTCCACTTGAACTACCTGAATAATTGTTAAAACAAGTATGTGGTTTGTCTGAATAGTGGCAAAGTGTACAATATTTATTTCGTACTGACAAAAATAAAAATTTTCCAAACTTCTCGCCCACTATTGCCGCTGCCCCGGAAAGAGAACTATAGTTGGTCCTATAAGAACGTTTAGCCCAACATCCATCGGCAACAACCCTAATTAACGGTACACCATCCAAATCCAAGTTTCCTGATGTGATGGCATATTCTGCTTCCTCTTTTGCAGCTTCCTTCATTGAAGTTATTGCAGTATCTTGCCATGCATCACATAGTGTTTCATGGCATTTATTATACAATCCTTGTGACATAAAAGGTATGTTTGTTACTGCAAATCTCTCTTCCGCATTGCTAAATCCACTTCCGGTGGTCATTTGTCCTTCCACTATATCAGAATTAATATTTCCTTCCGTTGTTAACAAATGAAATGTTTCGTTGCACATGTCACATTTTAATTTAAATGTGGACTTGACACCATTTTTAACTTTGCTGCACACATATATATTCCTAAGATTGCAACCAAACAGGAGTGAATGGTTATTAATATTTTTTGATTGATTAAAAAAGAACATAAAATCAATTATCCTTCTTCCCTCTATATTGATTGATTCGTTTTTAATAATTGAATCTTCTGTATTCTGCAATTATAAATGAAGATCATTAAAATGTGTTTTGTGGAAAATTAAAACCTTATATATCAGTATTGGGCAAAAGGTATGATAATCAAATAATTATATTTGAATTACTTCACGTTTTATTTGTTTACTATCAGAACACAATATCAATTAACTTCATTGCATTTCATTTGAAATAAATATAAAGTTCTTACATTTAAAAGTGGAAGTTTAAATCGACAGTATACCGGGTGTCACTGAATTCTTGTAGACCCCAAATATCATTTGCATTTTTACTTATATCTTTATGTAATTTAGTATGGTGTTTTTAGGGAATAAATTGTGTCGACATGTGGACTTCCGGTTTACCCGTAAGTTACCTTAACTTCTGTATTTCAAATGGAACACCCTGTATATTTTTACATAATTTAATTCGTCTCTGAATTCTACGTTTGGAGATGTATCATAAGTGACCTTTCGGTTGTCAGTGTTTTGTTTAATTTTAAATTACATTTAAACAAAGAACAAATTTAAATTAAATTTTAACAAAACAATATCTTAGAATTTAGAGAATATGCAAGGTGCTCCATTTGAAATAGTACTGGTAAGGTAATTACCGGTTAAACAGGAAATTGATTTTTTATTAAAAGTAGACATGTTGACTTGTATTTTCTGAAAACACCATATTAAATTCCATAAAGAAATATGCAAAAATGACAATGATATTTGGGGTGTACCAGAATTCAGTTACACGCAGTATACTGCAAAGTTATCTAACGGTCGAATAATTGTATTATTTGTTAAGTGAGGCTACAATTTGGATTTGTTATATTTTTTAAAATAAGAATTGATTTTAGAAATGTTTAAATTTATTTCAGTTCCGGTTTATCCGGAATCGCTTACTTTTCCTTTTGTTTTTCTGTATTCATAGCAAAGCGATAAAAAAAATCGAAATAACGATAACGCAAAAAATTGAAATTGAATACCAATCGTGTTTAATAATAATAATCGGACAGGTTACAATCAGATATCTTCGTTTAGAAAGATATTGTGATATTGCTTTATAGGTAGTATAATTATAATATGTTCTGATTAAACCAAATAGATGTATCATAAAATGTTTAATATCATTTTATATCTTGGAATGAAGTTTTTATTCAATGCTATTTAACACGTGTAATTAAAGACACATCTGCAAGAAGGGTGCAAAAGTTGGATGAGTTATATACACGACCAAATTATGTATGTTTTCTGTGACAGTGTGGTAATATTTAATATCGTGTGAGCCACAAAATTTTGTTTCAGAGTTGACTGTGAGATAAATGAGGTATGTCGCATATTATTACGTCATGAGACTATTGAATTAGAGATAGAAAAATGAAACAATCTCAGACATGACTGCTATGTTTCTCTCTCTCAGGCATGGCCAACTCAGAAACAAAATTCTGTGGCTCACACCCTACAATTTCACAATATACAATATAAAAATAATACCGAGTGTCTGGGATAAGGGGCGAACATAGGGATTTAACATGTAAAATTAAATATGTGTAATTATTAGCTCCCCTATTCATTTTAGAGAAAAATCGTAAAGGAATATTTTTTAGAGAATTAAAAATTGTAAATGTATCATCCATTTAATTTACGTTTGTACTAGAATCCACCTCAGAAATAATAAAAATAAGTTTAACCATTTACCATTTAATAAAAACCCTTGCCATGACTTTGACAAATGTCATGTTACGGTGAGAATAATTTTGCTAGTCAAATATCAATTCACACATTGAAATTACTATTAACAATAATCTGAGTTATTCGAATGAAGAGAGCGTATTCATTATCAAATCATTTTGCAGTGGCGTCAGATTACTCAGAGTTCGTGACATTACATGCAAACGGAACAGAAGAAACAACGATGAATTGGAAGAAACAGTTTTAGGTTTGATAAATGCTGAACCAACAACTAGCATACGATGCATTGCTCGTGAGTGCAACGTGTCTAAATTCTCTGTGCAGAAAATTCTGAAGAAGCATGGTTATCATTCTTAAAAACATCAATACCATCAGGAGATACTGTTAGTGGATGAAGAAAGGAGGCGTGTATTCTGCGAAATAATGCAGGATCGATCAAATACAGACCATAATGAATGCTATTAATTTACTTCCATATAACAAAACAGTAAACATTCAGTTTTTTAATAGAAAGACACCAATTGTTAATTTAAATCAGAGCACCAAATTTGTTGGGATTGCTGAGGACGAGCAACTCACCTGGTGTCAGCATGTTGATTATGAGTGTAGTAAATTAAATACTGCTTAATATGCAGTTCTTAAACTAAAACCAATTTTACCACCAGAGTCAATCATAACTTTCTTCTACTCATCGGTATATCCTTATCTCTCCTATAATATACCAGCGTGGGAAAGAAGTCATATTCAAAGGATATTCATAGCCCAGAAAAGAATATTAAGATTAATTTTTAACATAATTAGATTGGAGACTTGCCGTAGTTTATTTAAGGAGAACAACATACTTACATTAATATGCATTTACATACTTAAAATAGCAACATTTGCTGCGAATTCATAAACTAACTAAAAACTAAACTAAGCTTAACTTTTTGCAGTCTGTCTGTTTTACCTAAGAATGCTAGTTCACACTTTACAACGAACCAAACGTCATTGTTCATAGTAATTACAATATGTGAATTGATATTTGACTAGCAAAATTATTTTCACTATAACATGACATTTGTCAAACTCATGGCAAGGGTTTTTATTAAATGGTACATTGTTCAACTTATTTTTATTATTTCTGAGGTGAATTCTGGTACAAACGTAAATTAAATAGATGATTCATTTACAATTTTTAATTCTCTAAAAAATATTCCTTTACGATTTTTCTCTAAAATGAATAGGGGAGCTAATAATTACGCATATTTAATTTTACATGTTAAATCCTTATGTTCGCCCCTTATCCCAGACACTAGGTATATAATATTAATATAATATAAATTTTATGACTTGTGTTTGATGCAATAATAATATTTTTCATACATACATGCAATGAGTAAATAAAGACTTGCGACACTATGCGCATGTTATTATTGACAGGTCACAATTATCGCTAATTAGCAAAGTTTGTGAAAAAACCATCAACATTTATTAAAATCGGAGGGGAATACATGGGTTACTTCCCTTGGCCTAAAACATGAGACTGCTGGTCTAATCTTTATTATCAGTCATGCATACCAAAAAAGAAAAAAATATAAAAGTTAAAAAAACTTTGAGAAGTGTGCACACAAAAAGAAATTATTTTTCAATATATACATAAAATACTTATATGTATTTGAAACATTTTTCAATATTGTCAATAGTTACTGAGATATACGGATTTAATTCCAAAATTCCCTTTTATTTCCTCCGTTACAAAGTACGGCAAAGTATTGTGATCGACAAAATTCTTTCAAAATTGTTTTAAACGGAAATATCCGTTTTGAGGTCTCAAGAAGCGATTTCAACGATGTCTGGAAATGAAAATGTGTCTGTATGTGAGTGTGTCTACCTGTGTGCGCTCTGCCTCAAAAAGTAATGCAGCCATTACCACGAAACCACCCTATACTGGGTGGGACAACGCACACGAGAGCGGTCATTTTATGGAAAATCATGCATCTTCGTGTTATTTAAAATTATTACCGGATATAGAGGGTGTCCTATAAAAAGGTCCATATCAAAGTTATGTTTTTTTTTAAACAAAACACCCTATATTTTTTGTCATTTTTTGAATTCTAGGGAACAGATAAAGGTGACTTACTTTAATATTCTCTATACCTATCGTTTACCGTTTTCGAAATATTTACAGATTTGTTTTGAAAGTGAAATCCTCAAACTTCAAAAAAGTGTCAAAATCATTAAAATAAAATGGGTAGTGACGAAGAACAATTAATTATTTATTAATCGATTTAAAAATAGTAATAAGCAAATTTAGATTAAGAGTTAATAATGTTTAATACGCAAATATTTAATTCAGATAGACGCGGGCAAATTCGAGAGAAATTATGATTGAATCATATTATACTTAAGAAAATATTTGGTCGTAGGAAAAGTAGTGTTCAACACGTTTTGAAAGCTATGCATGCTTGTACCTTGCAAATTGGTACTCGCATGCAAAAGGAAGCTTTCAAAACTTCTCAAACAATCTACTATTTTTTGGCCGCAATTGTACATTTAAATATCATTTAAATTGAAAATAAATCACTAAATAGCTGTTATATCATCAAAATCGGAGAAAGTAACATGATGTCCACATCACATTTTTTTATAAGAGTGCTACGACAAAACGTGTATAACCAAATATTTTCATTTTTGATATAATCGCAATTTTAGGGCAGAAAAACCTACGGTCGATAGTCCAGATAGACTAATCAAACAAAAAATTTTATAGACACAAACAAATTACTATATATTAAAATTAGTTTTAATAAAGATGTATGTATATCACATTAAAAAAAAAGGAAAAAACTAAACTAAAATGATAAAAGTAAACGACCACTTTCGGTTTCCTCATTTTTAGTAAAAGCTTTTATAAAAAGTTGAATTTCAAAAAATGTAGCTGTTTTTGTTGTACTGTGAGGACGCACAGGAATACACATTCAGAGGCAATTTTCAAAAATAATTCGACTTGGGGGACCTTAAAACGGTTATTAGCACTACAGTTATTCATTAAAATGCTTTGTTTTTGTAATCTCGAGAACAGTTAAAGTGGGCCCCTCCGACAGGAATGTATTCAATGAAATTGTAATAATAGCACTTTATAATGAATTACATTATTTATTTTAACACCGAATGATAAAAACAATTAAGCACTTCAACAAAATATATGCTACGACTAGAGAAAGCTTTTTGTTTTTTCATGAATAAATCAAATATAGTACCATTGCGATATTTGAATAAATAGAGTTGATTGCCATATGTGAATGTGGAACGAGATCATGGTCCTGGATTTTTTCCGAAATATTAAATACTTATCATTTGATAAACCACTAGCTCGGTCTGGAATTTTCACAGCCTTGTAATGGTTCATACCCCGGTGCTGTACAAATTTGCAATTTGTATTATTTTTACGTTGTGTTGTGTTATGTAGTAACCCTTAATTATTTACCAAGTTCGTTACGGATGTGAATGTGTATTATCTAGTGCTATGCTTTCTTTCTTGATTGACTACGTAATTCTCTTACTTACTTCCTCAGCTTGCAATTGATTAATTACCTCTAGGATATTTTAGGGATAAACAGGAATTAAGGTATAATAACATCAAATAAAAACAATAGGGTGAGAGTTTAACGAATGATCAGTTTATTATCTTTAAATTCATTTTGAAATGTGCAACGAAATTGTTCAATATCTAGTTTTACAATTATCAACATAAATAATTATTTTCCCGTTATATATTTTTAATGACGTGACCATAAATGTGGGTGGTTTCTGTATTAGATTTTATTTACAACCGAATTTTTCATGATTATTGCGGAGAATAAAAGTCGATGTCTATTTAGACTTTGCAAAATTTGGTTTTCGCGTCAATTAACATTATATTGTCTCAAAAACATTATGCCCATCGTCCCTGACCGTCTGCCGGACGCAAGTTGTGGCCAAGCATCCAAACCGACTTCAAGACGGAGTACAACATAACCTTCTTGCAACAATGTTAAATCCGTTCAACTCTCAAAACACTTCGTTCTATCAACAACCTGCAAATACGTTTCAATCTCGAATCAATTATGAACATCGTCCAGAATAACGGTCACTCGGTACAAGTTGTGGGCTTGTAATCCAGATGTGATCATTACAACTGGCATCATCCAGAACAATGGTCATTCGGTACAAGTTGTGGGCTTGTAATCCAGACATGATCATTGCAACTGGGATACTCACAATTATTTCTCGACAACGAATTACAAGTTCGTTTTACCTAATTTTTTGCCAATACCTTGCAAATACGTTTCAATCTCGAATCAATTACGAACATCGTCCAGAATAACGGTCATTCGGTACAAGTTGTGGGCTTGTAATCCAGATGTGATCATTACAACTGGCATCATCCAGAACAATGGTCATTCGGTACAAGTTGTGGGCTTGTAATCCAGACATGATCATTGCAACTGGATACTCACAATTATTTCTCGACAACGAATTACAAGTTCGTTTTACCTAATTTTTGTCAATACCTTGCAAATACGTTTCAATCTCGAATCAATTACGAACATCGTCCAGAACAATGGTCATTCGGTACAAGTTGTGGGCTTGTAATCCAGACATGATCATTACAACTGGGATACTCACAATTATTTCTCGTTTGAATCTCGAATCAATTACGAACATCGTCCAGAACAATGGTCATTCGGTACAAGTTGTGGGCTTGTAATCCAGACATGATCATTACAACTGGGATACTCACAATTATTTCTCGTTTGAATCTCGAATCAATTACGAACATCGTCCAGAACAATGGTCATTCGGTACAAGTTGTGGGCTTGTAATCCAGACATGATCATTACAACTGGGATACTCACAATTATTTCTCGACAACGAATTACAAGTTCGTTTTACCTAATTTTTGTCAATACCTTGCAAATACGTTTCAATCTCGAATCAATTACGAACATCGTCCAGAACAATGGTCATTCGGTACAAGTTGTGGGCTTGTAATCCAGACATGATCATTACAACTGGGATACTCACAATTATTTCTCGACAACGAATTACAAGTTCGTTTTACCTAATTTTTGTCAATACCTTGCAAATACGTTTCAATCTCGAATCAATTACGAACATCGTCCAGAACAATGGTCATTCGGTACAAGTTGTGGGCTTGTAATCCAGACATGATCATTACAACTGGGATACTCACAATTATTTCTCGTTTGAATCTCGAATCAATTACGAACATCGTCCAGAACAATGGTCATTCGGTACAAGTTGTGGGCTTGTAATCCAGACATGATCATTACAACTGGGATACTCACAATTATTTCTCGACAACGAATTACAAGTTCGTTTTACCTAATTTTTGTCAATACCTTGCAAATACGTTTCAATCTCGAATCAATTACGAACATCGTCCAGAATAACGGTCATTCGGTACAAGTTGTGGGCTTGTAATCCAGACATGATCATTACAACTGGGATACTCACAATTATTTCTCGTTTGAATCTCGAATCAATTACGAACATCGTCCAGAACAATGGTCATTCGGTACAAGTTGTGGGCTTGTAATCCAGACATGATCATTACAACTGGGATACTCACAATTATTTCTCGACAACGAATTACAAGTTCGTTTTAACTTACTTTCGGATTACCTCAAGTAGGCTAAGGTCATGTCTTACGATCTGACCTGGATTGTCGTCTCCGGTCGCGTTTTATACCCTGTTTGAATAGTGAAGCATATGATTATTGTGATTGAGTTTTACCTCCAGGCGTACAGTTTATTTCGTTGGGTGGTTGTACTTGATTTGGTCGTGGGAATGATAATTTTTCCCGAGCCCTCGCGCCCTTGTTTATTTCATCTAGCTGACCATCCAAACTGTAGACTAAACAAAGTTTGAGTGCGTCGCGAGATGTGTGGGAACTTCTCATTCCCACGTATTTCACTGTTTTTATTTCGGAGTCGAACTACCACCCCGCGAATCTAGCAATTACACATTAACCCTTTAATTACACCTCTAAACTGTGGCATGGGATTTATTCTATTTCGCGTATTATTTCCGCCGTTCGTGCATGATTATCTCTTTCCGTGAAATCCGATCCCCGTTCCGAATTTGTGGGTGAATGGTGCCGCAGGTACATCTGTTTCTTGTCTCCTCGGTCCTTCCTCTGTCGTATTGTCCAGCTCGCGTGTCCATTCCGAATTCTGCTCCCCGCATCGCTCGTGCCCCATGAAAATTTGTCGTGGTGCCGGTATTTGTCACTCGTCACCCAGCTGTAGTCGGTCGAAAATCCCATCAATCGTTCGCACCACAAAACGCCGCCGGAATTTGCTCTCGTTCACTTGCTGTCCTTCCTATTTTACATAACAAAAAAAAATATTCTGCACGCCCCCCGTGGGTCATTACATTCGCCCCCTTTTAAAATTTCACTTTATATCGGATAACATTGACATTTTAAAATTTCTTATTCCCATTACCCAACGAGAACGTGCAAGAATATGACGAAATGGTTAAAAGAAAAATATATATACAGGGTGTCCCACGAGGTAGTGGACAGCCTGTATATTAAAACGTGTACTGAGTTTATCTAGAAATATGTTTATTTCCTATCTTTCACTTATGTTATTTTATTATTATTTTTTTTTTTAAACGAGTAGATTGTCTTTATGGTTTAACTTATCCGGTCGTGTTCCCTGGCTTCTGGTGCTCCTTGTTCCTCGGTGCCGGCATCTTCCCCTTCTTCCAGCGTGCCGTGTTCCTTTTCTTCCTCTTTTCCACGGTGCAATGTATTTTTGTTGGGATATCACGTCCAGGTGTAGGAGGTCTAGTGTTGTCCCAGTCGGTGTCCTCGGGCCACTCTCGAACCGTGCCTTCCTCCAATGTCAGCTGGTGCGTTGTCCACACTACCGGAACTTCCACCATTACGGTTGTGACGGCCGGGAATGGTGGATGATTTTTGTTGACCTCCTCGGGGCTGGTGACGGGCTTGGTGGTGGCACTCATCGCGACGCTGGCTGGACCTTGACTGATGCCTTCGGGGTTGTTTTCGCCTTTTCTGTGATAGTACTTTAACAGTTGTTTATTATACACACCTTTAATCTTTTTTGTTGTTGGATCCATTAGTCGATAAGTGTTCGGATATGGTTGTTCGACGATGACGTATGGCCCATCATAGATTAGCTGAAATTTGTAAATTATCTTGTCTTCGGCCTTGGAGATGTTGTTCGCCCTTAACAGCACATAATCTCCATTTTGGTAGATGTCTGGATTTCGTCCACTTTTATTTGCGGTGTTTGATCTCTGGATGGCGTTTTGATGTAAATTCCTCCTTACGATTTCTTTTAGATTGGCATGACTCGGCTCCGATGTTATTATTCCCTTTATTATTTTGTCTTGCGGAAATGGCGGCTTTTTGCCGAAGACCACTTCATACGGTGCAAATCCAGTGCTCAGGTGGGGAAGAGTGTTGAAACAGGCTTCCACGTCTGCTAGTTGCGTTGCCCAGCTGGTGTGTTTCGCGCTGCAATACGCCCGGAAGATTCGACCTAGTTCCTGCATTACTCTTTCGCTCGGATTTCCTTGCGGGTGCCGAACGGAAGAGTGACACATTTTTATACCTGCTTCCTGCATTTGTTGTCTCCATATGTTGGCGGTGAATTGTGTTCCCCTGTCCGTGAGAATCGCCTTGGGTTTTATGATTCGGCTGTAGTCGTTCGTGATCTTGTTTGCCGCCCCCTTAGCTGTGGCCTTCCTCATCGCGTACAGTCTCACGTATTTTGAAAAGGTGTCGATGACCACCAGGATGTAGGTTACCTTTCCTCGACTCGGTGGTAGAGGTCCGAAGAAATCAGCTGTGACTAGGTCGCCTATATCGTCGACGATGACGGGGATTACCGGTGCTTCCTGCGGCTGTCGTGGATACTTGGTCTTCTGGCATATGGGACACCTCCTGGTTATCTCCTTGATCTGATTTCGCATTTTTGGGAAGTGGAAACTCGCCTTGAGGAACTGATGGAGCTTCGTAGTCCCGAAGTGTCCCATTGACTGATGGTAGTACTCGATGATTTTCTCCACTAGACTGGCTGGAATGGCGATCCTTGCAGCATGCATTATGTTGTCTCTGTACGTTAGCGTGTTCCGGGTGATGGCATATCGGGAGATGATCTTGCTAATTTCCGGACCTACGTCCTTGGGGTCCTGCGTCTTGGTTTTCCATATCTTACCTAGAAATTCGTCCTTTCTTTGTGCTTCACCAATCTTCTTCAGGTCTTGGGCGATACTTATACCGTCGGCTTGGAACGCCGCCACGATGGGACCACTCTCCTCCTGCGGGTGCTTTGCTGAGATCGGGTACCTGGAGATGACATCTGCTACGGTGTTTTCCTTTCCTTTCACATGCTGAATTTCATAGTCGAACTGGTTCAGAAGTAGTACCCACCGGGTCAGCCTTTCGCTCATGATTTTGCATCTGTGCAAAAATGTTAATGCCTGGTGGTCTGTTCGTATAATGATTTTTCGTCCTTGAATGTACGTCCGGAATTTCAACAAGGAAAAGATGATGGCCAAGAGTTCTTTTTCTGTGGTCGTGTAGTAGAGTTCGCTGCCCCTCCACGTCCTGCTGGCGAAGCTGATTACCCCTGTGTCCCCGTTGTCCATCATCTGGGATATGGTCGCCCCCATTCCGAAGCCCGAACTATCAGCTTGAATGTAGAATGGTCTGTCCGACATCGGATGTCTCAGCATGACGGCTTCCAGAAACACTGCCTTGGTTTTCTTGAACGCTTCTTCCTCCTCCGGACCCCATCTCCATGAGACATCCTTCCTCAGAAGTTTGGTTAGATCCTTGGTGACGTTGCTGTACTGCTCTGAGAATTTTCTGTAAAAATTACACAGCCCCAAAAATGCTCTTACATGTTTAATTTTCTGGGGTGTGGGGAAGCTGCTGATTGCTTCGATTTTCTCGGGGTCTGCTCGCAGTCCTTCCGTTGAAATGATGTGTCCTAGGAATTTGATTTCATTTCTCATGAGTTGGCATTTTTCCAAGTTGACCGTCAGCCCTTCCGCTTGTAATCTTTGAAGAACTTGATCGATGTGCGTAAGATGTGTCTCGAAGTCCTTCGATGCTATTAGAATGTCGTCTATGTAGTTTATGGTGAATTCTCGCATCTCGGGGCCTAGGACGATATCTAAAGCACGGCTGAACGACCCACTGGATGTCTTGAGGCCAAACGGTAGGACTTGGTATGAGTATGATCGTCCGTTGTACTGGAAGGATGTATATTTCTTGCTTTCGTCGGTGAGGGGGATTTGCCAGAAGGATTTTGTGAGGTCGATGCTTGTCATCCATTTGGCATCATGCAGTTTCCTCAGGAGCAGGTCCGCTGGTTCGGATGTCTCGCAGTCGTTCACCATTTTTGAGTTCAGTCCGCGGGCATCCAAGCACACTCGAACTCCTCCGTCCTTTTTCTTTGTTACCGTTATCGGGCTGGAAAATTGCGATGCTTCTCGTCGGATGATATTCATTCTTACCATTTCTGCAATTTCCTTTTCGACTACCTGTCTATACTGAAACGGTATCGGGTATGATCTCTTGATAAACGGGGTCTCGTCAGTCAGTAGAATTGTGTGTTGGTAGCTAGTACTCAGTCCAGGTTTCCTCGAGAAAACAGCGTGATGCCCTCTCAGGATGTTCAACAATTTGTCCTTTCGATTAATTGTCATAGTCGTGGCCACCACCTTATCCCGAAGTTCTTTGTCGGTGTAGCCATCTGGGGATGTTGTCTGCAGGGTATAGACCTCCATGTCCTCCTCGAATTCCTGTTCCACGGTTTGGTGATGTTCTTGAGACTGGTTGTTTTCTGAAAATGAAATTTTGATGGTCTCCTCGGATAGGTGGAGCTGCAGATCCCTCTGTTCGAACCGGATCACTGCCTTGGTATGGTGCAACCACTCCGCCCCCAGAATTAATGGCTTTATCAGATTCCTCACGATCAGACATACGATTTCTGCTACGGATTCCCCGACTTCCACTGGAATAAAGGCTTGCATGCTAATTCTTTGACTTCGTTTACCCAAGGCGCCCCTAAGGTGTGTTGACGTCACGGGAAGTGTGGCGCATTCCATCCCCATTGATGTTAGGTCGGCCCATAGTTCTTCCGAGATGCAGTTGACTTCACTGCCAGTATCTATAAGCCCGATTATCGTTTTCCCGTAGATCTTCACCTCCACCTCTGGCATTGGGCGGTGTATTTTTGTTTGTTCGTTGTTGTCCTTGGAAATGGTGCAGCTTTGCCGAAGGTCCTGGGTATCCCTGTCTTCACTTGTGGCTTCATTCTCTCGAACGAACCTAAGGTTTTCCATCTGAAAAGGGCGTTCTCTTTTCCTTTTGGGGGCGCCTTCGACGATGATGGGCTCCAACCTTCCTTGGAGATTCTTGCCGAGTCCTTTTCCGGGGATCCATCCCATATTCCTTACAAGTCGTTCTCCTACTCCGTAGTCCCAAGGCGTGTTGAAGGGGATTTCCTTGACTATGGCTTGGATGGCGTTGCACTGCAACGGGTCTCGTGGGGGCGTAGTGGTTGGTCTTAGACCCTTTTGTCCAACCGCTGGTCGTTTCCCGGCCTTTGGTCTTCCTGTGTTGCTTTGCGACCTCCCTTAGGATATGGATGGTGTCTCCCTGCAGCCTTGTCAGTCTCTGCCTTCGGTTGACTGTTCCATATCGAATCCTGCAGGGACAGGAACTCCGCCATTCCTACCACTGATCTGTCTTGCTGCATACTCCACAGGGCCTGCATGTTTGGGGGAAAGTGCTGAATCAGCCTTCTTAGTAGTTCATCTTCGGGGATGGGTTCCGTTAGGAGATGAGCCTGGCTGATGTAGTATGTAAAGTGGTCCAACATCTTAGGATGCGTCTTTGAGTCCCATTTTCCGGTGTTTATGTCTTGTCGCACTCCGGTTTGTTGTTGCGGTGACCAGTAGATTCTCAGAAGATCTTCCTTGAAATGCTCGTACCTTTTCCACTTTGGCCGGAATATCTTCATACAATGGAGGGCGTTTCCTGTGAGACAGTCCTGCGCAAGGGATAGTAGCTGGGCGTTAGGCAGGTATAGATGTCGTCCGTACTTCTCGAGATCGTTCAGGAACTCCACGGCATTTTCTGATTCCTCCCCGTTGAAACAAGGCTTCCTAGGAGCGGTGGAGATAAGTATTGTCTTATCAAGATTCGGAGGAATTGGGCCGGGTCCCTCATCTAGCTGACATCCCTCATGGTGGTCACTGGTTGTAGATGTTCGTGTTGACGGCGTGTTTTGTCCTCTGCGCTGGACCGCACCGTCGTTTTGTGTTGTTATTCCTTTCAGGATTTCCATCATTCCCGAGATTTGTGTTGCCATTTCTTTTTGTTGCCTTAACATCCTACGTCTTAGAGCCGAGTCATTGCCGTTGTTCCTTGTCCTTTTCCGTGTGTGTTCTGTGGGACTGGGATGTTGTACTTTGAAGTGAGCACCTGGTGCATCGTCACCGGCACCGTTGTTCACCTCACCGTCATCCATTTTCTTGCCAATCCTAGTTTTGTTTCCTGCTGCTGTTCTTACTTTTCCGCTGAAGCCTGGGGAAGAAGCACTGTGTATGGAAACACGACCTATTTTCCTTTTCTACTGTTCAATCTGAGGAAAAAAAAACAATTATACACCTTGTTATTATTATTTAATACACATATATTTTAACCACCCGTATCCTGGTCACGGCACCAATGTAATGGTTCATACCCCGGTGCTGTACAAATTTGCAATTTGTATTATTTTTACGTTGTGTTGTGTTATGTAGTAACCCTTAATTATTTACCAAGTTCGTTACGGATGTGAATGTGTATTATCTAGTGCTATGCTTTCTTTCTTGATTGACTACGTAATTCTCTTACTTACTTCCTCAGCTTGCAATTGATTAATTACCTCTAGGATATTTTAGGGATAAACAGGAATTAAGGTATAATAACATCAAATAAAAACAATAGGGTGAGAGTTTAACGAATGATCAGTTTATTATCTTTAAATTAATTTTGAAATGTGCAACGAAATTGTTCAATATCTAGTTTTACAATTATCAACATAAATAATTATTTTCCCGTTATAAATTTTTAATGACGTGACCATAAATGTGGGTGGTTTCTGTATTAGATTTTATTTACAACCGAATTTTTCATGATTATTGCGGAGAATAAAAGTCGATGTCTATTTAGACTTTGCAAAATTTGGTTTTCGCGTCAATTAACATTATATTGTCTCAAAAACATTATGCCCATCGTCCCTGACCGTCTGCCGGACGCAAGTTGTGGCCAAGCATCCAAACCGACTTCAAGACGGAGTACAACATAACCTTCTTGCAACAATGTTAAATCCGTTCAACTCTCAAAACACTTCGTTCTATCAACAACCTGCAAATACGTTTCAATCTCGAATCAATTATGAACATCGTCCAGAATAACGGTCACTCGGTACAAGTTGTGGGCTTGTAATCCAGATGTGATCATTACAACTGGCATCATCCAGAACAATGGTCATTCGGTACAAGTTGTGGGCTTGTAATCCAGACATGATCATTGCAACTGGGATACTCACAATTATTTCTCGACAACGAATTACAAGTTCGTTTTACCTAATTTTTTGCCAATACCTTGCAAATACGTTTCAATCTCGAATCAATTACGAACATCGTCCAGAATAACGGTCATTCGGTACAAGTTGTGGGCTTGTAATCCAGATGTGATCATTACAACTGGCATCATCCAGAACAATGGTCATTCGGTACAAGTTGTGGGCTTGTAATCCAGACATGATCATTGCAACTGGGATACTCACAATTATTTCTCGACAACGAATTACAAGTTCGTTTTACCTAATTTTTGTCAATACCTTGCAAATACGTTTCAATCTCGAATCAATTACGAACATCGTCCAGAACAATGGTCATTCGGTACAAGTTGTGGGCTTGTAATCCAGACATGATCATTACAACTGGGATACTCACAATTATTTCTCGTTTGAATCTCGAATCAATTACGAACATCGTCCAGAACAATGGTCATTCGGTACAAGTTGTGGGCTTGTAATCCAGACATGATCATTACAACTGGGATACTCACAATTATTTCTCGACAACGAATTACAAGTTCGTTTTACCTAATTTTTGTCAATACCTTGCAAATACGTTTCAATCTCGAATCAATTACGAACATCGTCCAGAACAATGGTCATTCGGTACAAGTTGTGGGCTTGTAATCCAGACATGATCATTACAACTGGGATACTCACAATTATTTCTCGTTTGAATCTCGAATCAATTACGAACATCGTCCAGAACAATGGTCATTCGGTACAAGTTGTGGGCTTGTAATCCAGACATGATCATTACAACTGGGATACTCACAATTATTTCTCGACAACGAATTACAAGTTCGTTTTACCTAATTTTTGTCAATACCTTGCAAATACGTTTCAATCTCGAATCAATTACGAACATCGTCCAGAACAATGGTCATTCGGTACAAGTTGTGGGCTTGTAATCCAGACATGATCATTACAACTGGGATACTCACAATTATTTCTCGTTTGAATCTCGAATCAATTACGAACATCGTCCAGAACAATGGTCATTCGGTACAAGTTGTGGGCTTGTAATCCAGACATGATCATTACAACTGGGATACTCACAATTATTTCTCGTTTGAATCTCGAATCAATTACGAACATCGTCCAGAACAATGGTCATTCGGTACAAGTTGTGGGCTTGTAATCCAGACATGATCATTACAACTGGGATACTCACAATTATTTCTCGACAACGAATTACAAGTTCGTTTTACCTAATTTTTGTCAATACCTTGCAAATACGTTTCAATCTCGAATCAATTACGAACATCGTCCAGAACAATGGTCATTCGGTACAAGTTGTGGGCTTGTAATCCAGACATGATCATTACAACTGGGATACTCACAATTATTTCTCGTTTGAATCTCGAATCAATTACGAACATCGTCCAGAACAATGGTCATTCGGTACAAGTTGTGGGCTTGTAATCCAGACATGATCATTACAACTGGGATACTCACAATTATTTCTCGTTTGAATCTCGAATCAATTACGAACATCGTCCAGAACAATGGTCATTCGGTACAAGTTGTGGGCTTGTAATCCAGACATGATCATTACAACTGGGATACTCAAAATTATTTCTCGACAACGAATTACAAGTTCGTTTTACCTAATTTTTGTCAATACCTTGCAAATACGTTTCAATCTCGAATCAATTACGAACATCGTCCAGAACAATGGTCATTCGGTACAAGTTGTGGGCTTGTAATCCAGACATGATCATTACAACTGGGATACTCACAATTATTTCTCGTTTGAATCTCGAATCAATTACGAACATCGTCCAGAACAATGGTCATTCGGTACAAGTTGTGGGCTTGTAATCCAGACATGATCATTACAACTGGGATACTCACAATTATTTCTCGACAACGAATTACAAGTTCGTTTTACCTAATTTTTGTCAATACCTTGCAAATACGTTTCAATCTCGAATCAATTACGAACATCGTCCAGAACAATGGTCATTCGGTACAAGTTGTGGGCTTGTAATCCAGACATGATCATTACAACTGGGATACTCACAATTATTTCTCGTTTGAATCTCGAATCAATTACGAACATCGTCCAGAACAATGGTCATTCGGTACAAGTTGTGGGCTTGTAATCCAGACATGATCATTACAACTGGGATACTCACAATTATTTCTCGACAACGAATTACAAGTTCGTTTTACCTAATTTTTGTCAATACCTTGCAAATACGTTTCAATCTCGAATCAATTACGAACATCGTCCAGAACAATGGTCATTCGGTACAAGTTGTGGGCTTGTAATCCAGACATGATCATTACAACTGGGATACTCACAATTATTTCTCGTTTGAATCTCGAATCAATTACGAACATCGTCCAGAACAATGGTCATTCGGTACAAGTTGTGGGCTTGTAATCCAGACATGATCATTACAACTGGGATACTCACAATTATTTCTCGACAACGAATTACAAGTTCGTTTTACCTAATTTTTGTCAATACCTTGCAAATACGTTTCAATCTCGAATCAATTACGAACATCGTCCAGAACAATGGTCATTCGGTACAAGTTGTGGGCTTGTAATCCAGACATGATCATTACAACTGGGATACTCACAATTATTTCTCGTTTGAATCTCGAATCAATTACGAACATCGTCCAGAACAATGGTCATTCGGTACAAGTTGTGGGCTTGTAATCCAGACATGATCATTACAACTGGGATACTCACAATTATTTCTCGACAACGAATTACAAGTTCGTTTTACCTAATTTTTGTCAATACCTTGCAAATACGTTTCAATCTCGAATCAATTACGAACATCGTCCAGAACAATGGTCATTCGGTACAAGTTGTGGGCTTGTAATCCAGACATGATCATTACAACTGGGATACTCACAATTATTTCTCGTTTGAATCTCGAATCAATTACGAACATCGTCCAGAACAATGGTCATTCGGTACAAGTTGTGGGCTTGTAATCCAGACATGATCATTACAACTGGGATACTCACAATTATTTCTCGTTTGAATCTCGAATCAATTACGAACATCGTCCAGAACAATGGTCATTCGGTACAAGTTGTGGGCTTGTAATCCAGACATGATCATTACAACTGGGATACTCACAATTATTTCTCGACAACGAATTACAAGTTCGTTTTACCTAATTTTTGTCAATACCTTGCAAATACGTTTCAATCTCGAATCAATTACGAACATCGTCCAGAACAATGGTCATTCGGTACAAGTTGTGGGCTTGTAATCCAGACATGATCATTACAACTGGGATACTCACAATTATTTCTCGACAACGAATTACAAGTTCGTTTTACCTAATTTTTGTCAATACCTTGCAAATACGTTTCAATCTCGAATCAATTACGAACATCGTCCAGAATAACGGTCATTCGGTACAAGTTGTGGGCTTGTAATCCAGACATGATCATTACAACTGGGATACTCACAATTATTTCTCGTTTGAATCTCGAATCAATTACGAACATCGTCCAGAACAATGGTCATTCGGTACAAGTTGTGGGCTTGTAATCCAGACATGATCATTACAACTGGGATACTCACAATTATTTCTCGACAACGAATTACAAGTTCGTTTTAACTTACTTTCGGATTACCTCAAGTAGGCTAAGGTCATGTCTTACGATCTGACCTGGATTGTCGTCTCCGGTCGCGTTTTATACCCTGTTTGAATAGTGAAGCATATGATTATTGTGATTGAGTTTTACCTCCAGGCGTACAGTTTATTTCGTTGGGTGGTTGTACTTGATTTGGTTGTGGGAATGATAATTTTTCCCGAGCCCTCGCGCCCTTGTTTATTTCATCTAGCTGACCATCCAAACTGTAGACTAAACAAAGTTTGAGTGCGTCGCGAGATGTGTGGGAACTTCTCATTCCCACGTATTTCACTGTTTTTATTTCGGAGTCGAACTACCACCCCGCGAATCTAGCAATTACACATTAACCCTTTAATTACACCTCTAAACTGTGGCATGGGATTTATTCTATTTCGCGTATTATTTCCGCCGTTCGTGCATGATTATCTCTTTCCGTGAAATCCGATCCCCGTTCCGAATTTGTGGGTGAATGGTGCCGCAGGTACATCTGTTTCTTGTCTCCTCGGTCCTTCCTCTGTCGTATTGTCCAGCTCGCGTGTCCATTCCGAATTCTGCTCCCCGCATCGCTCGTGCCCCATGAAAATTTGTCGTGGTGCCGGTATTTGTCACTCGTCACCCAGCTGTAGTCGGTCGAAAATCCCATCAATCGTTCGCACCACAAAACGCCGCCGGAATTTGCTCTCGTTCACTTGCTGTCCTTCCTATTTTACATAACAAAAAAAAATATTCTGCACGCCCCCCGTGGGTCATTACAGCCTGATCTGTAAGATTATAAACGGGGAATTAAAAATCTAATGTCAAATCTCCTATAATATGCTTAGTGTTTTCACATAGGTAAATAATATTGTAATATCATGTCTCTTACCAATACATCCCTCTAAATTTTGTTTGCACATTATTAGTCTATTTGGTTTTAGTGCAGCTTGAATATTTCCTCGGTGTCTTTTTGAACGAGTCACTTTTCTGCGACACTGATTGACTTTACCCATTACAAATAAATCACAAAACAGTAAAATGCAAACAATAAATCACAAAACAGTAAATAACAAAATAAAGCGACCACAAACGTACATAAACTTCTAGAAATCACAAATAAAACTGAAATCTCTGGAGGAATTACCATTTCATAGGGGTTAAATTTCATCCCCACCTAGTATTATGAGGCAATGTGGCATATGTCAAATCCAAACGTCTGTGTGGCGACAGTAAGTCCTGGCGCCAGTAACATTCCAAGCCAAACCGGACGGTTTTCGCTAAAAATAATAACTGATGATTCCGATTTTTTTCAATTATGCAGCCGCATTCAACACATGAAATAATGGAATAATGTTTTGCAAAAAAATTGCTAATTGAGATATGCACGGTTGTAAGTTGCAAGAATTCACTGAAACAACTGTATCGTCGAATCCATTAGTCCTACAAAATAAATCAACAGGTACACTTTGAAGATCTTGTAGTAGTACATTTAAAGTTTACGTTTAATATTAATAAACTATTATTAATTTGTTTATAAAATTTATTAGCATTTTTCACCATCAACTCACCAAATTAAAATTTTGGAAAAAAATATCATCTGGGAACATGATATTTTTCTTCAATTCGAAAGAAACAGTGAAAATTTGAAGACACTACATAGAATGACTTCAAAGTTGACCTCTTGTATTTTTTTGTACGACTAATAGGTTTGACGATACAGTTCTTTGAATGCACGACCGACGTTTTTCGTGATTTCTTGCAATTTACAACCGTGCATGTATTCTCTTAAAAAAATCTCAATTTTTTTTCGCGAAACAAGACTTCCATTATTACATATGTAGAGTGCGTCGACAAAATTTAAAAAAAAATCCGAATCAACAATTAAAATTCAGTGTCCGGTTTGACGTGCAATGAGCGAAATACGTTCTGTAATCTTTTCTTCCGTAGTCACGGGCCTCACGGCAAGTGAATCACCGAAATTTGATACTTTTCCTAAGTAGTTCGTCCGCTTGCAGTGTTTATAATTTATGTGTTATGTTAGAGGTAATAAAAATTCTAATATACATGGCTGCGTCTAGATTCTCTCGGGTGCGTAACGTTTTGTCGACACTACCTGCTTACCCCTCATCGACGGAAGGGGGGTGCAGATCCAAAGTGTCGTCCTTCGCCCACCAATCGTAGCCCGGGTATTCCGAGATGTTATTTTACATTGCCTGGTAGCCATTTATGGAATGCACAATACACTTTCGTTGTACATACACTGTTGCTGTTATTATTTAAAATTATATCTACTTGTCAGGTAATTAGTGAATAACACTGGCGTAGCGCGGGTCCTAGGGCGGGGGGGCGGTTTACTTTTCTAGGGCGACGGCCGCCGTTAATAAGTGTATTTAAAAATATAGGTGTCCGTTATATGACCAAAGGTATTAATTATATAATGTTTAATAGTAATAATAATATTCTTTATTATCTAACAGATGAGCCAAAAGAGTGTCGACGAAACGTCACGCACCCGTCTTGTCGGCCTGCGACTCGGTTGGGCTTTCTACCTGGACCTATACACCATCATCATTGGTGTGGTGGCCCGCCCTACTATCTTCGTTTCGAAATTTAATTTTAGGTGGGGATGGACTGCGACTCCATTTTTTCCAAAAGTGTCGACAAGACGACCCCGACTCATTCTCTCGATGAACGAGCGAAACAAAGACAGAGCTTGTGTCTATCGCAGTTTTGGAGACGGAATAGTGGGGATATTCCATTTCGAAATATAACAATTTGTTAGGAGTTTACCTCCTGCCCTCTATAGTATTTATTAAAAATTTAATAATCACATACTTTTTATAGCAAATTGTCAAGGGTTCAATCTATAAAACTTTTCATATGTTAAATAATGAGAATATAAAAGGATTTACATGCCTTTCAAGTTAAAAAACGATCTTATATTATTTAATATTTTTTATTTCAAAAACTAGAATAAATCTTAAAATTTTGAGCAATTCATATTATAGTAATGTATGATGAGATTCTACAGAAAAAAATTTATCGCCTTATATTCACTATTAAACTCTGTAGAATTTAATTAATTCGTTAAGGATTCCCATAAGACGTGCTTCAAGGTCATTTCATGACGAGCCCCCTTAATGGTTAAGTATCCAATCGAGCAGTAGTTTACCATTTGTAGTTACATATTCAATTATGAGTGTTAAAAAGCAAATTGTTGAAGAATTACATAAATCTGCTAGAAGGAATTTTAAACGCAGAAAAGTTATTATTAAAGGTTTGAATGATTTGTTTCAAGCTGATTTAGTTGAAATGATTCCTTATGCTCGATTTAATCGAGGATTTCGATACATCTTAGTCATAATTGATACTTTCTCAAAATATGTATGGGCAGTACCCGTAAAGAATAAAACAAGTAAAGCTATGAAAACTATATTAAAGCCACATTTTACTCCAAAACACTTACAGACAGATAATGGAAAAGAATTTTATAACAAGGAAGTCAAAAGTTTATTAGAAAAATTTAATATCAATCACTATTCTACATTTAGCACAATGAAAGCATCAATAGTAGAACGAGTAAATAGAACATTAAAATCTATGATGTGGAAAGAATTCAGTTTGCAAGGAAATTACAAATGGTTACAATTATTACCTAAAATAGTTTTGAAATACAATTTAACGAAACACTCAACTACAAACATGAAGCCAGCAGATGTAAATTCTGCAAACAAGAAACGTATATTGGGCACATCCTACAACAATATCAAAGCAGCAACACTGAAAACTAAATTTAAAGTTGGTGACCAAGTTCGTATAAGCAAATACAGAGGAATTTTTGATAAAGGATATACACCAAACTGGTCTAACGAAGTTTTCAAATTTCAAGAGGTTAAATTGACGAATCCAACAACATATATTTTAATGGACTAAGCAGGGGAGTTAATATCAGGAGGATTTTATGAGTTCGAGTTACAAACTGCAAAATATCCAGATATTCATTTAATTGAGAAAATTATTCGAAGGAAAGGAAATATGGTGTATGTGGAATGGTTGGGCTTTGAACCAGAACATAACACTTGGATCAAGAAAAGTGATTTTGAATTATAAATTGTCTATGTTAATGTTAATAAAATAAAATATCTTATACTTACCTTATATATTGTTTTATATATTATGATTAGATTGGGTGTAAGCTAGGAAAGTAAAATAAAAATACATTTTATTTTATATTTAATTTATTGAACTTTATTACAAGTACTTTATACTTATGGTACTGTATTGTATGTGTTAACTAGTATTATATTCAAAACAGTTCCAAGCGAAGCTTGATTTGTTTCATTTCATGTTTCAAGAAATTCATATTATGTTGGTCCATGACTAATGTAGAATGAAAAGAACTACCATTCTTCGTTATCCACCTCCTCATCTTCTTCCTCCCCCTTCGTTGCCTGCTGATGTGGATTGTGCATTCTGATTTGTTACAATGGTGGGGTGGGTAAACAATGTTCTTACCATGTTTCCATTTAAAATGTCTTCTAGTGAGAAAATAGAACTTGTGATTTCATGTGGTAAATATATTCTTCGTGGTGTGGAACAGGATTTTATTAAGTCATAAAATGTATTATCAATCTTGTATACATAATAAACAATACTCTCTGTATATAATTCTAACATTAATAAGAACTCGTTATATTCCCCAATATATTGAATCGTATCACTATGAGGATTAAACAATAACTCAGTATCATCAGTGAAAACTATAGATACGTCTATGTTTGAGTAAATAGCGTCTTTATATTTATTCATCATATGCATATACACACTTTCCGCAACATCATGGAAATATTTACTAACTTTATAATATTTTGAATTATGAAGTGCACCAACTTGCAGTTTAACCATCTTGAACTAACTATTCTCATGTTTATATTACCTACTTATATAAGATTTCTAATCCCCTCCTTAATCCTTCAGATTTATTTTAAATTACATTATTATCGAAAAAAAAAAATACCTTCATGGGTAACTATTAGCTCTTCTTCAAGTGATATTCTTAAACTTTCAGATGTAACTTGAACTGGTGTTAGAACTGTCATCACGGGCGTAGATTCTTCGATCTTTTTTTCTTTTAGTTGTATTGGAATTATCTTCTTCATTGTTTTCATATGTTGGTAAATAAATATGATGCTCGAAAATTTTATCCATTCGGCAAATGGAACAAGACGTTAAATTTATCAAACAAGTTGTGCAATACATATGTCCGCAATTCATTGCATATTTTACCATATTTATTAGACATACTGGACATCTTCCACCATCACAATTCGATTTATATTCTATTAAAAGTTAACACTAAGTGATATTATTCAATTTTAAATTTTAAACTTACCTTCATCTTCAATTAACTAGTAATCATATTTTCTTTTAAGTGTAGCGAATGCATCGTACGCCACGTTTTGTAATCAAGTGTTTGCTTCATCTATAAATATTTTCATTTATATCAGCATGCATTTTTTTTAACTTGATTTAAAAATTAAATGTTTGCTTCCAAAAGGGAGCAGCAAAGCTGCTTGAAAGGTTGATAGCTTTGAACGGTCATTTAACCCAGCATTCAGACTGGTATTTCATTTACTTGACGGGTCATTCAACCCAACATTTTTATTAAAAGTTAATTAATTCCATCATTAAACGAAAAGTTTATTTAAAAAATATTTTTACTTCCAGAGGGACATAGCCTTGAACGGTCATTTGACAGATAGGCATTTCATCTCCTTGACGGGTCATTCAACCCAACGTATGCACTGCCCTCAAGGTTCTTAACCTCAAACATTCCTGAAAAGTTGATTTAACCCGAGAACGCTCGCACCGCGGTCATTTTGCCGCCATCGTAGTACTTTCCCCCTCCTCTCTATATTTGAGCTGCAAATCTATCCTACTCTTACAAGTCTTCGCAGAACTCACTTGTTGTTCAGTAGATGTGCAGCTTTCATAGGTGCTTGTTGTTTTACATGAAATATCTGTAACCGGTCGTATTGACCGAATCGCGAGCTTTTAAGGTGTATACCAATTTATTTACGTATTCTTCCAAAATACTCTGTGAAAACCGTAGACAAAATCATGTAAGTATACAATAAGTTACTATAATAATATGATATCTATTAATAATTTAAGGTTATGAATGACCGAATGTAATAACACAGTATAACTCGTAGTAGTTGCTTGAGTGAACCTACTGCGTACTATACTGTGGTAATAATAACCATTCTTTTAGCTCATAAAATGGGTGATTATGAGCGTGAAATTGCACGAGTACAAAGACTATGGGACGAATTATCAGGCGAAGAGGAAGTTGGAGGTAATTCAGACCGAGACGAAGATTTTCTGGAGGGAAGTGACCATGACATAAATTCAGTACAGTCAGACTCCGATCAAGAAGATGATGATGATGATTCTCATTCTTATGATGACTTGTCTTTGTCTAAACGTCTTGATAATTATGTGGGTAAATCAGGCATGCTGTGGTGCAAACATCCACCAACAAGTCGTGCTGCAAAAACAAAACCAGCCAATATTATACGTTTTCACGAAGGTCCTGCAAATGCTGCCAAATTTACTACAACTCCAATTGATTCGTGGAAGTTATTTTTTCCTGATGAGGTTATAAAAGAAATTGTTTTACATACGAATATAAAAATTCAGTCCATTCGAGCTAACTTTACACGGGAAAGAGACGCTAGAGATACTGATATTATTGAAATGAAAGCGGTTAAGGGTATATTGTATTTGGCAGGAGTTTCACGAGAATCTTTCGGATTTATGGGCTACCGATGGTACTGGTATAGAATATTTTAGATGTGTTATGTCGTTGTCGAGGTTTCAGTTTCCAATGCGATGTATAAGATTCGACAACATTCAAGATCGAGTTCGTAGAAGTACAGACAAACTGGCAGCTATTCGAAATTTATTTGATGGATTTGTAATTAGATGTCAACAAAATTACATAGTAGGGGCAGATACAACAATAGACGAGATGCTGGAAGCTTTCCGAGGACGATGCAGTTTCCGTCAGTATATAAAAAGCAAACCTGCACGATACGGGATCAAAGTTTTCTCGCTGGCAGATTCACATTCCTACTATACCCTAAATATGGAGGTTTATGTTGGCACTCAGCCAGAGGGTCCTTTTAGGCTAGATAATAGTAGCAGTAGCATTGGCAAACGCCTAGTAAAACCAATTGTTCGATCAGGGCGCAATGTGACCATGGACAATTGGTTCACTTCATTTAATTTGGTACAGGACTTACTGCAGGAAAATTTGACTGTGGTGGGGACTATTAGAAAAAATAAAAGAGAACTGCCACCGGAATTCGTCAACTCAAAGCACAGAGAAGTACACAGTACAATTTTTGGTTTTACAAATAACGCGACTTTACTATCATATATACCTAAAAAGGTGAGACGGTTTTGTTGATGTCGTCAATGCACCACCAAGGAGAAGTTGAAGATGCAAATTAGAAAAAACCAAACATTATACTTTATTACAACAAAACCAAAGGCGGCGTTGATAAAGTTGACGAGATGAAGGGAAGTTATTCTGTTTCACGTAAGAGCGCTAGATGGCCGCTAACACTTTTCTTTTCAATTATGAACATTGCTGGGATTAATAGCAGAGTTATATTTGAATTTAATACGAAAACAAATTTAAACAGACGTGAATTTATAAAAACGCTTTCTAAAAAATTATGCAGTGAACACATGCACAGACGGTTGACAATGGATATTCCTGTGAATATTCGAAACAGTATTCGTAATGTTTTACAAATTATTGAGCCGGCAACTGCAAGAGCCAGTAATGTGGTAGGGAGATGTGAATACTGCTCCTCAAAGAAAAATAGAAAAACAACTGCAACTTGCAGGACTTGTTCAAGGTACATTTGCAAGGAACACAGAGCTGAAATATGTTTGAGCTGCATAGGGAGTGAAGAAGGCTAAAGCATTTATGACCATTTTATCGCTTTATATGTTTTCTTACTTTTTACGTTTTTCTCTATGTATTTTCATGTATAATAAAATATTTGTTAGTAATAAAGCTATTTTTTATGTCATATAATTAGTTAATTAATAGAAAAAATAATTAACGTACGGAGAATTGGATTTTCGAGATCGGTCAAAACGACCAAAGGCGAGCGCTAACGCAACGTTTTTGGCGCGAGCGTTCTCGGGTTAAAAAATCGAAATTTGTACGGTCACTTAACCCAACATTTTTATTTACACTTTGTTGCAATGCGCTTCCCTCACACATCTCCTGGCCTGTCATTCAACCCAAAATTTAATCAATTCCAGAAAGTTGATTTTAAAAATAGATTTTTTGCTTCCAAAGGCCTTGAACGGTCACTTCCCTTATTATTATTTTTATCTAAGTTAGTTGATTAACATTTAGTTAATTTTTTCTTTTTGATTGACTTTTTTTTTCTTCTTTTTATAAAAAATTAATTCGCACGAACACCCGGTTAGGTTGAGTGCCCTCAGATGACCAAACGACAACTTGACCTACTTTCGGACTTAGAATTAAAATTTTTGGCCCAGAACCATCTCTGTTACACTACTGTCGACGTTGGAGCTTATGGGAAAACGTCGGATTCTGCAATTTGGAAGGATAGCAGCTTGCACAAATTAACGGAAAGTAATGCATTAGATTTACCAGAACCAGAACCAATTAGCACCGAAGGTAGCCCTTTACCGTACGCGTTTATTGGAGATGAAGCCTTTGGATTAAATAAACATTTATTACGGCCATACAGTGGAAAACAACTACCAAATAAAAAATGCATTTTCAACTGCAGATTGTCGCGGGCTCGTAGAAATGTGGAAAGCTCGGTATATTATTGGTATATTAAGCAATAAGTGGCAAATTTTTCATAGACCCCTTAATGTATCAATCGACTTTGCTGTACACATTGTCAAGGCATGTACCATATTACACAATACAGTACGCAAACGAGACGGTTACAAATATAAAGATACTTTATCAACTCCAATGGATTTTATTCCATTTGAAAATAATTTCGACTACCTTGTAGGCAAGACAATAAATTCGGTAAGAGATAAGTTCGCTGACTATTTTGTAGGTTCTGAGGGCGAATAACCATGGCAATATAAATATGTATAAAAAAGTGTGGTAAACTTTCAGTTTATGGACCACTCCAGTTTTCAAACTTTGCAACGCTTACCTAATAGAGGGTCAAGAGGAGAGTCCAATAAAATTTGTTTCAGACCGCTGTCGGAGATATGATTTTTTTTAAAATAATTCTAAATTATTTCTAATTGTCGATGTAATTTAATATTTTCAAAATATCATATCTCCTAAACTAAAAGCTACCGCGGGCTGAAACAAATTTTATTGGACTCTCCTCTTGACCCTCTATTAGGTAAGCGTTACAAAGTTGGAAAACTCGAGTGGTCCATAAACTGAAACGGTACCAAAAGTGTGAACGGCGAATGCAAACAAATAAATATCTTCATACATATGTAAGCGTATTCATTAGTTAATTAAAAGTACTCACAACACTCATTCTTTTCTTTCTTATCCTTTGCATCGAAGTTCTCGTAGAATTACAAATATTTACCCACGCTTGTGCTCTTTCGATTCGGTTGCTATAAGCAGCATTGGTATAAACCCAAATGGATGGAGGATTGCGGATTTCTTCTATGTAGGATTCCGTGTCAAAAGTATCGCCTTCGTTGGCCATTTTGTAAAAATACAAATACCAAGAGCGCAATTTGATGCGTTACTGCTTGACACAATACTGAAGAGGGGCGAGGGGCGCACCGTTCTCGGAAGGTGGTTCATCTGTGGTCGGTTTGTGGTTGGCGAGTTGCACGTGTGAGTCAGGTTCGGTTGACTGCTGCGACAGTTTTGTGGGTGATATCACCCACTGACGACAACTGTTGTCGAAACCGACCACAACTTGTCGTCCGTCTAAGCGCTTTCACGACATTTCACATAATTGAGTACTCTCAACCACTTTTTTGTGGTTCAAATGTGGTTGGAAAGTGGTACGTCTGAGTTTAGCCTTAACACCGTGCCAGTCACTACTTGCCAGTTACTGGCAATCTCTACTGGCACACTGACTGGCATCGCGTAAACTCTACATAACGAAGTGCCATGCGCTCGGTGCGCTACGTGGAAGCTGGCTCTTTTAATGCGGGCCATTCACTACACGAACCCGGACCCGTCCCGCGACGCAACCGCGCTCGTCCACTCATTAGCGGACCCGACAACGGTCCCTGAAAAGAGCTCATTCATACACTGAACATCGCGAGCCCCAGATAGAAATTATGTCTCGCGTGATCTCCAAAAAGGCAAATGTTGCTATGGCAGTGGGTGCAGTATTATTATTCGAAGAAGGAAAAAAGAAAAAACGTTTTTGTGTAAAAGAATGGTTGCAAAAGAGGGAACAATTTACGCATTTGCGTTTATTGAATTGCGTTTATTGAATTACGAGCCACTTGACGTGTAAATTACCTGAAAATGGACTATGAGACGTATCAAGAATTATTAATTCTAATAAAACCTCTGATCGAAAGGAAAAATACGGTATTAACGGGTCGGTACCCATCGGAAGTACGTTACACGGTCCTCTAGAGGGGGATTAAATCAAATTAGAACAACTATAGGCAACACAACTTTCACTTTTTAGAGTAATATTTCGGTCAGCATGATTTCGCGATCGAGGACGAAAAAATATATATCACACGCCTCCAAGCACGGAGTGACCACGCCTCAATAAATTGGAGCCGACATGTTTATGCGTTTTTGACGGGAATAACAAAACTTGTGTTTTTTTTCATCATATATAATTATTTTTGTGGTGTTAGTTTATCTGATTTGATATTACCAGGGGCAGGGGCCAGTACCCGCCTTGGCCATCCGGGCGAGGTATTTTTCAGCGCTCTTAATGTTTTTTTTAACGAAAATGATTAGTTGATCAATAAATTTTATTATCTAAAAACGTTACATATAGGGATTTCCCGTTTCTCTGATTTGTGTTGTGGCGTCCTTATTTTTGTTTGCTTCGAAGTCGGGGTGTCCTCAACGATAGCGCCCGGGAGGGGCTAAATGTGGCAAATTAAAGAGAGATAAATTTATTATTTTATTTGTTAAAATGTAAGTATACATAATATTTTGGGCTTATAACCAGATCAAAGAAGTTGGGTACTAATAAAAATAAAAATAGTCAGAATAAGGCAATAAGCAGAAAAGGCCGAGAAAGGTAGTAAGAAAAGGCAAAACATTCAGAATAACGGTACAAAACGCAAAAAGCAGTAACCAATCCTGATACGACAGTAGAAAGGGAACAATAAATAGACGTATACATAAATATAAAAGGTAAATATACTGAACTGAACTTTAAATTCGTGAAATTTTGACCATTTTCAAACCGCCATAACTCAGAGTATTTTTAATAGATTTTGATTAATCTTTGAGGGCGAAAAACTTTGAAGTGTCTTCTTTAAACTCATGTATGCGAAATTAATTATTCCCTTTGCAGGACTCAAAGAACGAAGTTCCTACGACGATTTGGCACCAAGTTATAGGTATTTGAAAAAAAAGTACATTTTGAGGTTCTTCGCACATAACTCTGTGACTTTTCAACCAAATTTTATGATTCTTTCGGGAAAAAATCCCATTTCGGCTCTACTTTAAGAGAGTAAACTCAGATTGGAATGATCCCTTTTAGAACCATCCAACCCCCGAACAAAAAGAACACGTTTTTGGGCAAAAAAACGCCCAACTTTGGCAACGTGTACCGAGTTGGAAAAAATGTGTCGACTCGATCTAACAAAAGGGCATTGAAATGTGTTCAATTACCTGCTCAGGACTCAAATAAAGAAGTTCCTACGACGATTTAGCACAAAGTTATGGGTGTTTGAAAAAAAAGCGAATTTTGTGTTTTTTTGGCTCAAAAGTCCGAAGTTTTTCGACGAAATTGTTTTCGTTTTCACGAATGAAATTTGATTAGTCGTATGAATACGACTACAATTAACAAATTACTTTTTGAAACAACTACTTTCCTGGCTAATACCACGACGAATATTGAATTATACAAAAATGTATAGTGGTATTTCCGATTTAATAAATCATACCGAAAGTTTTATTTTCGGGACGGCTGCAGAAAAATGATTTAAATATGGATTTTATATGCGGTTTAATTAAAAATAAATGTTTAAAATTTAAACAGATGACTATTTATTTATTTATTGGAATTACTACCACCTACCAACCATTGTTGTTACAAATGTTTGGTTAAGGGTGCTACCATATCTCGAGTCCTCGTGCAACGGTGTTGATATTTGCTAGTTTTTAAGCAAAAAAAACGGTACAAGTAGTTTTGTACTGTCATATCTGTGTGAGTTATTAATATTTTTAAATAATTAATATAACAGTGAATAGCCCGATTTTTATAGATAAGATGAAGTACTTCTGCTCTAAAGAAATAGTGCTTAAACTTGTGCCCGAAGCACCTTCTTGACTACCAATGCATGAATTTCTATCCTTTCAGGATGTTTTTGTCCCCAAAACTAAAATGACTGATAGAAGTGACGGATAACGTCTGAGATTCATTAAAAACCAAAACAAATCATGGCCTACTAATTTTAGTATCTACAAATGCGACGCGAAAGTGCATTATAAACTCTCGCCTTTGCAGAGCCTTTATTAAAGTAAAATAACCTCGATATAGAAAAAACTTTTCAAAAATGCAATTATCATTTTTGTAAACTACAAAGTATAAACATTTTGTTTTTCAAAGCAATATTTAATACGTTAATTATTATTGAAAATATGAATATTTCTAATAATATTTTGGCCCACTGTGAGTACAAACAGAACAAAACTGTAGTACAAACAGAACAAAATAATTGATTTATTGAGATGTTTTTCAATCAGTACAGTTTTAGATCAAGATCATAAATACTACATTTTTTAATGTTATTGTTCGTTATTTTTGGTTAATCAATCTTTTACATTTCCTAGCCCATACCCCAAATGTCCAAATGTTTTCTTTCATCTTTATAAATATACGAGTGGTACTGAATTAATTAAAAATTAGCTATGTTTTTAATTATAATTAAGATCAAAAATATTTTTGTAACTACGTAATTTCCATTTTTATATGATCGATATACAAAATGCACTATGATCTGCTTCCTGTAATAATGGTAAAAAACTACATTGAAAACCGTACAAAACCACTTGTATCATTTTTTTGGCCCACGGTGTATTAATAAAATATACAAATGTAAAAAAAAGTGTGAATAACAGCGCGCGAATACACATGTGTATGTGTTAATGATCCAAGTGTGAGGCGCCATTCTCATGATTCACGTATCGGAGAAGTACAAAAATGTGCCTCAATCTGTTTTCGCGTTTTCCGTTCTCAACGGTTTCGCATTCACGTATTCACAAACAAAATTAAAATCTGTTTACACCACACCATCACACCGTTATTCCATGCGCCTCCCCGTTATTCCATGCACCTCCCTATCCCCCACAAAATCGCACGTTTCATTAGAATTGGTAGTATAGGCAACCCAAATAACAATTGCATTCTCACTCGATTTATAAAAAATTGAAACTATACTTTTTTGACATACAATGATAAAAAAATCATATTTTATCCAGCGGTTAAAAAAAATATCAACATAAACCAAGTACCTAGGCAGTCAGTACATTCGTATAACCTAGAATGCTATATATTTCCAGAAATAATGAAAATTGTCAAAATTTGTTTATAAAATGTAAGAAATAATTTAATAACTAATTAAATAGTAACCTATTTTAACTAAAAATTGCTGACCTCCTAGGTATTATAGCAACGTACATATAAAAAAAATGGAACATTCTAACTTTTACACAAATTTAAAAATGCACGAAAATGCTATATTGTTTATTAGTAATTTGTTTATTTTTTTTTCTTGCAAAAGGTAGAGTGAACAGTCATAAACAATATATCTTAAATCGGTATGTTCACATCTTATAATAAACGAGCTACACCCAATCTACCGCACCAAAATAGGTAGGGGTCACCTGCCCTTACGAGAAGCAGTAAGTGTTGAAGAACGTTTAGTGGCAACGTTGAGGTTTCTGGCAACAGGAAGGAATTATGAGGACCTAAAGTTTTCCTGTGTCATTTCTCCTCAGTTACTTGGAAGAATCATTCCAGAAATATGTCGTGCTATATACAACGCCCTCCGGAAGAAATATTTATCTGTAAGTACAATTATTTTCCATGTAAAAAATATTTTATTGTTTCATATTTATAACAATAATATATCGATTTTTCACTTTTTAAAACATATAAATTTTTCCATCATTTCCCTATTTGCCGGCGCCTAATTTGAAATTTGTAAAGTTGTAAATGTTTGAGGTGTTTGTGGTACTTCTGGTTGACGTGTATATGATGTGGCTTCATTATGAATTAGCTGAATGGAAGTGGAATTTGGGTAATTATTTATGTTGCTTCGTTGAATTGGTTGTGCGTGGTATGGTGATGGTTGGCAACCAAGGAGAATTTGAGAATAATCATTGAGATTTTCTAATTTTCCATAAAATAGTATATCCGAAATCAATTTTTGAGCAATTATTTTTTGTCTACCTTCCATTTCTTGCAGTTGTTGCCCAATATTTTTTCCAAAGGTTATCTCCTGTGGTTCGGTTATAATTGTTTTGTCCTCATAATCCAAAATTTTGAGGGAAGCATCCAAAAATTGGTGTTTTTTTCTTTGTTCTGTGTTCGCATCGAGAACTCGATGCCGAGCTTTGAGGTGACATCACTGGAGAGTCCAAATGTTGCATACAAGATTCGGTTTCCTACAAATAAAAATTATCTCCAGTTATGTATACTCATTGTGATACGCGAATTATTTTTAATTTTAGTTTCCATCAAATGAAGAGGAATGGCTCAAAGTAGCAGAAAGGTTTAAGAACATGTGGAAATTTTAAAATTGGTTGGGATCAGTAGATGGAAAACATGTAGCTGTCAAACAGCCACCAGGAAGTGGTTCATACTATTACAACTACAAAGGATTTTTTAGTGTTGTGTTGTTTGCAATCGTAAATGCTAATTATGAATTTATTTAATAATAATAATAATTTATTCATGTCAATCAAAAAGTTACACAGGTCAATTAATTACGTAATAATAAATATATATTTATATACATCTATATAAATATATAAACAAATACGGTTTATAGTTGTATTGGGTATCTTAAAACTACCTTAAAATTATTTTATAATCGATCATTAAGGAAATCTCTCCAATGATAGTAAGCTTTATTACATAGTAACATCTTCATTTTTGATTTAAAACCCGAAAAACATTCATTTTTAATTGAATTTGGGAGTTTATTGAAAAATAGTGAACCGTAATAATTTAAGCAGTTCCGAGATCTATAAATACGGGTGTACTGTAATGGGATATCTCCAGATGTTCTGGTATTACAACCATAATGATCATGTGGAGTGTGATTCGTTGAATGCTGTTTATTAAAATAACACAATTTAGAATATACATGGAGGGAACAGTTAATATCCCTAGCGTTATGAAGTGTTCACGAACGTCATACCTGTAGTCCAACTGCAAAATTGCTCGCAAACATCTACGTTGCAGTTTAAATATACGTGCTGCATGCAGTGAGTGTCCCCATGACGTAATTGCATACTTCATCTGAGATGCTATTAGCGCATGATACCCTGTTAAGAGGGTTTCTGCTGAGCAAACTTTAGCTAAACTTTTGAATAAATAAATTGGTTTGGATATTTTTGTACAGGTATAATTGACATGTTCTAACCACGTCAGGCCAAGATCAAGTATTACTTATTAATGCAAGTTGTGGAACTAATGGAAGAATATCAGATGCAGGTGTGATCAGGAATACAGATTTTTAAAATTTATTGCAGACAGATTCCTTAAAATTGCCACAACCAGTCAATATGTCAGGAATTCAAAACAAATTACCATTTGTGTTCATAGGAGACGAAGCCTTTAGTCTCATGACAAATTTCATGAAACCATATAGGCATAACAACAAAATTACTTATGAAGAAAAATGTTTCAATTAACGTCTTTCACGTGCAAGGCGTGTGGTAGAAAATGTATTTGGGATCGTGGCAAACAGATTCAGGGTTTAGCTAACACCAATAGCAACACATGTGGACACAGTTGACGACATCGTTATGGCCTGCTGTATTTTACACGACTTTTTACGCCGCAGAAATACTACGTACATTGAAACAACTAACATTGACACTGAAGACATTACATCAGGAACTGTATTGCTAGGTGATAGGCACACTAATGGGGAACTAACATCGTAGGATGTGTCCAGACAAGAATTTCCTACTACTGATGCAAAGGCAGTACGAAACGGATACAAAGAATATTATAATAATGCAGGTGCAGTTGAGTTTCAACACAGATTTGTACATTAATTTAGGACCCGTAAAGTTGAAATTTAAGTATACAAGTAGGTAATGAATAAAATATTTTAATTAAAATAAATATTGTCACTTGAGAAGATTATAATGAAATAGAAATAAATACTTACTGAAGCCAATTGATAATCTAAATCATTTTCTTCTAAAGAAGACACTGCGGTGCGAGACTCTTCTTGGTCCATGAGAAAATACAAGAAGTCGAAGTACCACAAAGTAGTTTCTGGTACATCTTCTGCTCCTGTTCCACTTCTTTTTGACATATTAATTCGCCTAAGTTGGCGCCGAAAATATGACCGTAGTGATTGAATTTTTTTAATAACAAATGCCTTGCCCGCATTTGCAAATACTGGTTTGCATATTTCGGTCAGTTTATCATAAGCAGCATTTTTTTGCTTGTTCCGATAGTCTATACTTTTTACATCCCATAGACACGGGCAATCCTGATATAGTTGGATAAATTCGTCCCAAAATTATTATCTTCAAACGTCATGTTATTAACACTAGTGGTAAGTATGTTGTTTCAATTAACTTAACTAACTTGTCCGTACGGACCAATCCGTCGGACCGATCCGCCAATGAATGGGGGGCTTAACAGCGCGGCGCGGCGTTTCGTTGGGGAACAAACGCATTGCGCTTTTTCTCTGTTAATTAAAGTTATAGCTGGCGAAAAAGTGTTTCAAAAATTAATTATAAATTCTGGCTGCGTTTGAAACTGCAGGTAATGCCATGGCTCCTTGGCTCTGCATAACGAGCCGCCCCTGAGATAAATTACGAATGTGGCATATTAAAAATTAGGACATTTAACCTACAGACTATTGGAACTAATATCTACGAAGAAAAGGGTAGTAGAGGATAATAGCCGATTCGGGGCCAGGAAGTGATCCCGGAAGTGATCCCGGAAAACCGGAAGTCAAAATGGCAACGCTGTACGCGCAAAATGGCCGCCAATTTAGTGGCGGGAAATTCAAATCTGGGGGATTTTAGGGTGAAAAAATTCAAATCTGGGGGATTTTAGGGTGGAAAAATTCAAATCTGGGGGATTTAGGGGTGGAAAAATTCAAATCTGGGGGATTTTCAACTCAAAATGTTCACCAACTGTCAAAATCTGGGGGATTTTAGTGGCGGGAAATTCAAAATCTGGGGGAATAAAATGGCAACAGCGGAGCTTGGAAGTTCTACAGTGTTGCCGAAAAGGCATCCGGTTTCCGGGAATTCTATCCGGTTTCACCCCGGAATGGCAACGCTGCCGAGCTTTAAGTTCAAGTTCGTGGCGGGGGATTCAAATCCAAAGTTCAGCGCCAGCCAAAGTTCTAAAAGTGGGAAATTCAAAAATTTAATTGCGGGAAATTCAAAATCTAGGGGAATAAAATGCCAACAGCGGAGCTTGGAAGTTCTACAGTGTTGCCGAAAAGGCATCCGGTTTCCGAGAATTCCATCCGGTTTCACCCTGGAATGGCAACGCTGTCCAGCTTTAAGTTCAAGTTCGTGGCGGGAAATTTAAATCCAAAGTTCAGCGCCAGCCAAAGTTCTAAAGCGGGAAATTCAAAAGGTGGGGTCGACTTAAAGTTTTACAAAAGTGCCAACTGTTCACCAAAATTTAGTGCCAACCTAATAGCTTTATTTATATGTGAATATATCCGTAACGACTCGTCGGATTTGGTGTAGATATCTACTTTGCACGTTTTGAAATCTGATTCGGCAATCTGATTGGTTGAAAGTGCTAGTTATTTCATCATCCTCGAATATAACGAGCAGTTATTATGAATTCATCTTTATTGTAACGCGATGCATGATCTTAGAAGTGTGATTAATAACCGCAGGTTTTTGCGTAAAAGTGGAAGTATTGTTTCGATGAAAATTCTCAAATTAGAAAAGACAATCGAAAAACTGCGGAGAGACCTTGAATTGCGAAAAATTATAAACAACGAGTTGGTGAGACGTTTCGAAAAATTGACAATTTGTGTAAAAAGTGCTCAAGGTTGCAGTAACTTGTGATAACAGACCAGACGTTGTGCTCAAGTTTCATCGCCGACGGACCGAAACAGCAAGCATCAGCAAAATATGAAATGAACGGACGTGCCGAATAACGCATGCATGTCTCAAGTTTCATCGCCAGCGGACCGAAACAGCAAGCATCAGCAACATATCAAATGAACAGGCGCGACGTAAGGAGATTTCGTGGGATAAAACAAGAAATCCTAAATCCATAAGTGAGTTTTGATGACAAGTCCTATAGTGCGCAGAATCTATAAAAGTGTGGGGTGGGGAGGTTACCATAAATTGTAAATCGCTCGAGAGACCGATCATTCGAGTCACCATAGAGCAATCAAGATGTCATCTCCTACAATTGAAAGTGCTCCTGCAATTGAAAGTGCTACGTTCCAGGATCCTCTAGAAAAAGAAATCCGAAACTATGATGCGGCAGTGAAGAGGGAGAGGACTCTTCTGGGGCAATCAACTTATCCCCTCAACAAGTCTGCAACAAAGAACGTGAGCATCGGAATCAGCCCAACAGCTAATTTCACCCCATTTGTGAAAATCTGGGGCGCCCATACATGTGTCTTCTTTACCGAGGAGGAATGGAACCAGTTTTCTGCAATCAACATCACAGAGATGCAGGGGCCCATTACCATCGGCGATCACAAGATCACCAAGAACGAGTATCGAGACATCATGGCGATATGGATCGAGCAGCGCGAATTGAGCGTTGTGGTGTCCGAAGAAACTGTCGGAAATTTATTCGATATGAACAAAGTGATTAATCATAAGTTGGGCGAGCTGAAAGCTCTAGATTTTTATTCATACTATAATTTAATTTTATCATCATGTTTAAAATTAGATGGAGATTTATATATGAATGTATTAACAATAATATCCTCACATATACACACCCAAAATGCATACTTAATGTTGGAATGTTTGCATATTTATTACAACAAAATCTGTATGGATTTCGAAATTAGGAGAATATTTCAATAAAATATAATTCTTATACGAAATGTTTTTATTACCCCCACCTTTTTGTAATTATATTAAGTGTAATTGTAAATATTAATCAGTATCAATCACACCTTGCCAAAGTAAGAATGGAAAACCAAGTAGACGCCGCCATTGAGGCATTTTATGATAAGCTGTTGGTGCTGAATCATGTGAAATATCTTCCGATTTATTACTTAAATCAAGTCGAAGGGATTCAACTTGCAAGAATTTGGGAAGCACTACCGGCTGAATACAAACAGCAAGCAGAAGAGAGACTCCCCTGCTACGAACATCACAACACTGGACCAGATCAAGTAGATGGCCCACCCCCACCAAGGAGGCGCTGTCCGATATGTATATATGGGGCCTCCAATTCAGCGCAATTTAGAGGATAGTAGGAATTTTACTCATCCAATGATGTTGGATGATTTCGAGCAAATTTCTCTCAGCATGTGGATATCATTTTGCGCAATAGCAGCAGTAATATTATTTATTATAATAAGTACAATATGTTTTCTATGTAGAGGTTATAAAAAATAAAAAACAATGTATTACAATACTAGTATTTATTTAAATGTTATACAATATTAGATTTATTTATCCAGCTATTATGGGACTTGTCCAATCCTAACCACTTAACGTAGACCTTGCCACCTTTCCTCCGCAAAACTTTTTCCACCAAATACACGTCCGAATGTTTAGCCTTTTGAAGCTCTTCACCGTAAAATGCTCCAGTAATTGGTGCATCTCGCATATCTTGAAGTAGGTAAGTTGTGGGGTTCGATATTTTAACTTTCATAATTTTAAACAATTCCGTAGACCAGCTTGGTGTATACCCCTTATCGAAAAGCGCTTTTTGTTTACTTATCCTAACCACGTCACCCACGCGAAATTTTACAAGTCCAGCGATTTTAATATGTGAATAAACCGAATTTAATAACTGTTTCTCCTTTTCTTTTGTGACGTCAGAGGGTCGCATTCCTGTCGTACCATGTTTACGATTGTTGTAGTCATCTGTGATCTGATCCAGAATACTTAGCCAGCGGTATTTTCCATTCAGACTAAAGGTGCGATAAAGTTTTTCTTTAATAGTTCGAATTACGCGTTAAGCCATCGAGGCTTTCATAATCGTATACGTAGAATAATGATTAATTTCATGTTTTTTCATTAAAGTCTGGCTGATTGGCTTAAAAAATACATTGATTTGAATACCAGTATGCGACAATTGGCAACTAACGATTTCGAAAAAGATTTTTTTAAATTAATGAACAATAGCGTTTTTGGCAAAACTATGGAAAACGTGGATAAGCGTGTAGATGTGAAATTAGTGAACCATTGGGAAGATATCGGGCATAGGCGCGGTGCTGAGAGTTTAATAGCTAAACTAAATTTTAATTGTTGCTCCATATTTACGGAAAATCTGGTTGCCATTCAACTCGACCGCTTGAAAACTATTTATAATAAACCTATTTATATTGGCTTCTCAGTTTTAGACTTGTCGAAATTATTAATGTACGATTTTTATTACGACTATTTAAAGTCTAAATACTGTGATAAAGTGACGTTGTGCTACATTGACACGGACAGCTTAACGTTACAAATTGAGACATATGACGTTTTTGCAGACATGAAACAGGACTTAGATAAATTTGACACGAGCAATTTCGATCCAAACAATCAGTATGGCATCCCATTGCAAAACAAAGCTGTCTTGGGTTTGATGAAGGATGAGAATGGTGGAAAAATTATGTCAGAATTTGTTGGGTTGCGGGCTAAATTATATGCTAACAGCGTACGGGACAAATGGTCAAAAAAGGCCAAAGGTGTAAAGAAGTGTGTAGTGGCTGACGACATTTCGGGTGATGATTATAAAAATTGTCTGCTAAATTCGGTCACCATCACCCGAAAACAAAATTTATTCAGGTCCATCAAACACACCATTTATTCAAACACCCAAAATAAATTGGCCCTATCACCGTTCGATGACAAGCGCCATATATGCGCGGATGGTATTGACACTCTAGCCTGGGGGCATATAGCCATCATTTTTTAATTCCAAAAAATTTGGGGATATTAGTTTTAAAGGCAGCTCCATATCTTGCACAGCTTATTTAATTTTAATTATATACTTTAACCATTTATGTTAACCATTTATATTAAGTTATATATTTTAATCACTTTATGTGTGTATGATGTAATATGATGCAATATGAATTCTAACTGGTCTGAACCTGTCTCAACATGTCTGAGTCAGATATATATGATGTACAGTCAGACACTGAATTAGTACTAGTCAGACGTTCAACATGGAAAGAATAATTATATTATTTATAGTAATCATCATTATTTGTATTACACTCTAGCTGTGAAACATATGATTTTTTAATTAATGTCACCTGATTTATTTATCTGTACTGCTAATATTATGGGTAATATTTAAATAAAAACACTATGTTATAATTGAAAAAAGTATTTTATTTCCTTTACATATTTTCCTTTACATATTTTAATAATTTTTGCACGTTAACAATACTGCAAACACTTAGCCTATTCCTATGCGATCGACAGCAATACATTGATTTTTTTAAATTAGGACATTGATAATCAAGCTCTAAATTAATAACATTATCAAAAAATTTAGACAGGTAAGTACATTTTTGACTGCCTTTCACGTATACAATATCTGCAGGTAATTTTTTTAATATAGCCGGTAATTCACTTAAGTCACTTTCGCCACTACCATACGGAATTCCGTGGTAATTGTTTTCCAACCATCGCACTTGTTTTTGGGAGGTTGAACTAAGATTGTGAAATGGGGTCGGCGGTTTGAATACGTGGTAAAGTAGATTTATTCCATCATACGTAGCAGCAAGTTCTTTCGGAGTAAAGTCGGGAGCGTTGAATCCTTGGATGTCGATGAATACTGCCCTAGGAGGTGGGGGCGGAATGTGTTTCAAGAGAACTGCAGCTAATATTTTTTCCATATCATGAACCCTCTTCATGAACCGCTGCCTATCGTTTGCTTCCTGCACCCAGTTTGCTGTATTATCATCTTCTTCCAACACATACATGAAAGTGACGGGCACTAAATCGAAGCACACTTTTTCAGCCATCTTAAATTATTTTTCTAACTATCCCGGATAACGGTGTATACTCGACAATTGAATCGCTCAGAATGAGACAATAAGCGCGAGTATTGTCTTTAAATATTTCTGAAGCTTCCATCTCAATGCGCAGGTCCACTGTTGATGACTTTACGCTTTCGTTTTGTTTGGATACATCAAATACGAATAATGAATAATCTTTAAAATTCGTAAATGAGAAATGAGGTCTATTTGTATGATTGTAATAACTCTGCTGAAATTGGCAGTACATGTTGTATACAGTTAAGTAATCATTATTTCCAAAATCCAAATTTAAGTGATCATATGGATAAGATTCCGAGTTCAGGTAAATTCTTATGTTTCTTATATTGCTGTTATCAAACATTGAAGCATCAGCATTAGCGACCCCCTTTTTATTTTCTTGGAAAGCGATAATTATGTATCGGGGCTTCTCCAAACTGCTTGAGGTTTTTACGGCCCATATATCATCTCTAGATTTTTTCATGGTTGGTAGTTCATGCAATTCCCATTTTCGAAATGGAATTAATATATTTGGATCGTTTTTAATCTGCTCAAACATTTGCAATTTTAATTCATCATTCAGTTGAATGTGTGGTACCCGCCATTCAATTTTATTAAGTTTAAATTTAATTTGGGCAACAACCGCATCATCATCATCACATTTGAAACAATTCACGTCACTGGAGGATCGCAACAAAACCAATTCCTGTTTTACATTGATTATTAACTTTTGGTAATCCTCAGCAAATCCCATTAAACACTTTAACGGTATTTGTGCATAAAATTTCTTGTTTGGAAAAAATGTTTTTATGTGACCAGTCTTAGCCCATCCAGAAATACCGAGCACTTTCATGTCTTCTGAATCATCATATGAAACATATCCTTTTAGAGTACTAGTAATTCCCAAGTCCCTGGTTCGATCGACTTCAATACCGTTTAGTTCATATCTAATTTCCTCAAATAGGAAAGCGAACGCGTTTGTAACTAACTCAAATTTTTTACCCTGAGTTAAATTGTATTCAACTTCCCCGCTCAAGTAAATGTAACTGTCTGCTGGACAGGTATAAATATCTTGATTTTGTATTGTTATCCTTATCTCATCGCTGTTTCCAAAGTTTGTAGCTCTAGGTTGATATGTGTGATACTGATATTTGACAATTCTCTCGTCGTAGTGGACTTTATCGAACACACCAATTTTATCCATTATATTTAATTTTATAACCGAGAGAAGTTAATTTAGCAAGACCGATACGTGTCACTTCTTTGGGCGATGAACTCAAAGTGATGGTCTTTAGGTGTGCACCCCCCTTTTTATCAAAAACAATACCCATCACAACGTCTTTAATTCGAGTCTAACCAAAATGTGTTCTCCTCTAAAATTTACAAACTCGCCTTCTTGGTCAACAATTCTCAGCGTTATATTATCAATCCTATCTCGAGTGTTTACAGGTAAATATAAAATATTTTTCGGCTCTATATTTATAGCAAAACCTGGATCAACAGATGGACTAAACTCAAACATGGTGTGTGACAAGTTACTGTCATAATAAGCACCGCTAGTAATATTGCACTCGATTCTTATACTATTAACTTTAATTATTTGCACGGGTAAATCAGATGTATGCAGCGTCCCCGCTTTTAGAATTTTATTTCCAGAAAATCCTAATAATTTTCCAATAGTGCCTTTATGCGATGAAAAATCAATATCGTATTTACTTTTAATTTCACTTTTTAGCGTATTATTATTAGGTTTAAGTGATAACACTTTATCAGCTTCCGTTTGTGCCGCTTCACTTATCAACAGCTGACGTTGTAAATATGATTCAATGTCATTAATTTCGTACGATCCCGTTGGAATTGAGATTATTTGATTTTTCCCATAAATAAATTTATTGTTCCGGTCCTCTTCAATATTCGGAATTGAATTATATGTATGCAATCCTATTAATCCTAAACAATACTGACGACTCGGATCAAGTTCAATCGGTGGATAATAGTTTACAGAGAGCACACTACTTACACCTTGTAGGGTAAAGGTCTGAGACATGACTAAGACATCTTTACTATATCATCTTTATTTATACAAAAATTCTAAGCACAAATGTCCACAGTTGTAAGAACCAAAGTTTTGATATTGATCATGATTATATTTTATATGACAATTATTAAAATATTTAATCACTTCTAGAGGTGGTGATAAATTTCCGAAACTATCAAAGTAGCGAACAGTATCTCCAGCCTTTTTATAAGCCACCCAATGCGTTCCTAATCCATCCTTGGAATCCATATTAATAATACCTGCTTCTCTATAATGAGGTTTTGATGGTAGCGCATCACGCATAAACACTCCTCTAAAATGTTTAACGTTTCTAGCCCTATTTAGCAAATCGACATCGGTTAGGGCGCGGTTGGGTAGCGATTTCATTAGTTTTTAGACTTGTGTTGTTGTTTGAGAAAGAGGCCCATACCTTTACGATATGGTTTTAAAAATAATCCTTTCCCTGGTTTACCAAGAGCAATAGCCTCCATCGTTTTATTGTGCCTTTCAGCTTCCGCAAGTTTTGATCGTGCATCTTTAGCACTATTCACAGCTTTGGCAATACCAGCAGCACCCCCGGCCAAGGTTCCGAGGGCGCTCAATCCGGCAAAAATTGGAATTAGTGGTAGAATTCCGCCCTGTTTTGGAATGGGGATAATTCTCGGAGCTCTAATTTTTTTCTTACCACCAACCTCTCGAATAGCAATCTTTGCTGCAGATAATGCAATCTTACTACCCTCTTTAACACCGCCAGGCTTATCGATTTTTCGTTTAAATCGCTTAATAGCTTTTCGAGCCTTCATAACTACTCCACTCTTTAAAGGGATTTTTTTGATACCCATGCCCGTTTTTCTCTTAGCTTTCATCACGTTCGTAACTGTCCACGCTGCTGCTTTTTCCCAGAATTTAGCGTCCTTTGCTTTTACCCTAGTCCAAGCAGCCTCCTCCAACACCTTATCAGCTTTATGTCTCTCGCTTAAGTCCTTATGTGTAGAGTAAGCAATGTCGTGCTGTCTACAGGCGGCGTCTAGGGGATTAATGCCGGGGTCGCCTCTTTTTAGCCGCTTTTCTAACTTGGTCCCCGGGCCACAATACTGATAGCCGGGTATGTGTGCTTCGAACGGGAGCTTATTGATCAATGAGTTGATGATACCTCTACCGCTGTAAGTCATCATTTGAAAGTTACTTGGAATTGGTGGGCTATGTATACCCTCAGCTGAAGTCACTGGTGTTAGTACAATGAGGGTTGTCAAACAGAAACCATCACTACCAGTATCAAATTTAGATAAGTGGGTGGGCGAGGGATTCAAAAATAAAATCCTGAGACATGGCGATCTACTACCTAATTCAATTAGAGCACTTATTTGCGGACCATCAAATTGCGGTAAATCAAATGTAATGCTATCGCTCCTGTTCAATGAAAACGGTTTAAGGTTTGAGAACGTTTACATTTACTCCAAGTCACTATATCAACCTAAATACATATTTTTGCAAAAAACGATAGATGTTATGCCTGAAATTGAATATTTTCCATATAGAGAGAACGCTGAAATTATAAGTCCTGAGGACGCGAAAGAGCATTCAGTTTTCATATTCGATGATGTCGCTTGTGACAAACAAGACAAAATCCGAGAATATTTCAGTATGGGTAGACATAATAATATAGATTCCTTCTATCTTTGTCAGACTTATACTAGAATTCCTAAACATTTAATACGGGATAATGCTAATTTTATAATATTATTTAAACAAGATGATCTCAACTTGAAGCATGTGTACGCTGATCACGTGAGCAGTGACATGACCTTTGAGAAATTTAAGTCTTTATGTGTAGAGTGCTGGAAAGAAAAATTCGGTTTCATTACTATTCATAAAGACTCGGAGGAAGGTAGATATCGGAAAGGTCTTGATCAGTATATAATACTGAAGTAATCAGAGTTTGTGGTAGTGCTAAAACAGCTGTGCAAAGATACAGACCTGTTTTTAATAACAGCTACCTGATTTGGAATAACAGCTACCTGTCTTGGAATAACAGCTACCTGTCTTGGAATAACAGCTACCTGATTTGGAATAACAGCTACCTGTCTTGGAATAACAGCTACCTGATTTGGAATAACTGCTACCTGTCTTGGAATAACTGCTACCTGTCTCCGGTGAAATGGCTGATGTTAAAAGAAAAATATTATCAATTCAAAAGGCTATTAGGAATAAAGTATTAGCTCTGAAATTAAACCGTAATGAAAATGATGAGAGGTTAGAAAAATTGTACAAACCAATCACGGAGCCTTTAAAATCAATCATAAAAACTCAAGAAGAGGTGAATTTATCATTGATGAAGCCGGAATTAATACCCGCCTCTACACCTAATACGTCGCCCGTTAGGGGGAATTTTAAGAAGGTGCAAGTTCCGAGACGGTTAGAATCCTCTACGCCTAATACGTTGCCCACCAGCGGGAATTTTAGGGAGGCGCACATTCCGAGGCGGTTGGAATTTTTAGGAGACGAAGAAGTTTTTGAGCGAGATCCAAATGAGTCTTCATCACTTAGAGATATTACCCCCGCAGCAGAACCTCCTTCTGAAGAAATAGATAGGTTTTTAGATTCCTTTGCACCTATACCCAGACAATATATTGAAGAATTAATACACGCTGGTGGTGATGATTTTGATAATGTCTTTGGTGTAACTTTCAATCCTGCAAATGCAAAGTTTAGAATCGGCAAAACAGACATTGATCTAGATGGAACTGATTTAATTATTGCCAATGTACGTTATACCGGTACGGTGGGTTTATACGAATTACTCTTTAGAAAGGATCCTACAGCTTACCGGCCTGAAGATGAGAGAAATTACATCGATATTCTGAAGAGAACGAATACTTTACACCGCGATTGTGATCCCACAAAACAGATAAGGGGCAATCCATCTCACAAATATAGAGCGATCATAAAACCCTTGCTAGATAAATATACATCATCGATTCCTCGCCCTTCATCGATTCCCCGTCCTGCTACTCGCGCAAAATCTGCTCAAGGCGAAGGATTCGATTCAAAAATGATCGTTGATGAAAAGCCTCACCGTTACACATATTGGGATGATCCTAATGAATTGGTTGATCGCTTATGGTTGCTGCATGCTTCGCGACGTGCAGGAAATACTTCTCACGATAATGAAATTGCTTCAATCGAAGAGGAGTTACGTGAAGCTAATATAATCTATTAGCACGTACTTACCATCTTATTTTTACAATGAGTGTTGACAAGTTTGGACGTCATTCTAGCAAATCTTTAGCTGGTGCTCGCGGCCCTCCTTGCCCGGGGTTTGCATTTACACCAGATGGACATTTTGATCTGGCAAGAAAACGTTTAAAACGTGCGCTAACGCCTGAAGAACCTGAAGATGTTGCTACAAAGCAATATGTTGACAAAAATTATGGAGTTATTGAAAATATATTGAAACAAAATGCTGCCCTATTTAAAAAAGTTTTTACTGATGTTGATAAGAAAATTTTAACCGTAAAAGACTCATTAGAAAGAGTCATAAACACAAAAACGAAACCTATGCAAGAATTATTACTTAAAACCTTCAATGACATAAAATATTTACAGGGTTCTGTATACAAAAATCATGATGAGGTGAAACAAGTGAGCGAGGAGCACGAGAAAAAAATTAATACCGCTGCAACTCATCTCGAGGAACTGATTACAATAAACATTGCTTACGTTTTAAAGCAGGCTGAAGAAATTAGAAATAAAAATGATGTCGCTCATAAGGAAATTTTGGACAGATTACAAATTTATGAAAAGACATTAAAAGATGTTGTTCTGAACTTGAACATCATTGCTAAAAACGTTTCGAAACCTAGAGGAGGTTCTCAATGAGTAAAATTAAGGCTGATATAGTTAAAGAACTACACAAGCCGGCTCGTGTAAAATTGCCTCGCCGTCGGACAATTATTAAAGGATTGGATGATTTGTGGCAAGCTGATTTGGCCGAGTTTGGACTTTATGCAAGAGAAAATAAAGGTCATAAATTTATTCTCGTGGTGATTGATTGTTTTTCAAAGTATCTGTGGACTGTGCCGTTAAAAGATAAATCTGGGATAAATGTTACATCAGCATTTAAGAGTATACTTATGAAGGATGGTCGAGCTCCTAAAAATTTGCAAACTGACCAAGGAAAAGAATTTTACAACGGTCAGTTCCAGACTTTAATGAAAAAACATGAAATTAATCATTATTCTACGTATACGATTATGAAAGCCTCGATGGCTGAACGCGTAATTCGAACTATTAAAGAAAAACTTTATCGCGCCTTTAGTCTGAATGGAAAATACCGCTGGCTAAGTATTCTGGATCAGATCACAGATGACTACAACAATCGTAAACATGGTACGACAGGAATGCGACCCTCTGACGTCACAAAAGAAAAGGAGAAACAGTTATTAAATTCGGTTTATTCACATATTAAAATCGCTGGACTTGTAAAATTTCGCGTGGGTGACGTGGTTAGCATAAGTAAACAAAAAGCGCTTTTCGATAAGGGGTATACACCAAGCTGGTCTACGGAATTGTTTAAAATTATGAAAGTTAAAATATCGAACCCCACAACTTACCTACTTCAAGATATGCGAGATGCACCAATTACTGGAGCATTTTACGGTGAAGAGCTTCAAATGGCTAAACATTCGGACGTGTATTTGGTGGAAAAAGTTTTGCGGAGGAAAGGTGGCAAGGTCTACGTTAAGTGGTTAGGATTGGACAAGTCCCATAATAGCTGGATAAATAAATCTAATATTGTATAACATTTAAATAAATACTAGTATTGTAAAACATTGTTTTTTATTTTTTATAACCTCTACATAGAAAACATATTGTACTTATTATAATAAATAATATTACTGCTGCTATTGCGCAAAATGATATCCACATGCTGAGAGAAATTTGCTCGAAATCATCCAACATCATTGGATGAGTAAAATTCCTACTATCCTCTAAATTGCGCTGAATTGGAGGCCCCATATATACATATCGGACAGCGCCTCCTTGGTGGGGGTGGGCCATCTACCTGATCTGGTCCAGTGTTGTGATGTTCGTAGCAGGGGAGTCTCTCTTCTGCTTGCTGTTTGTATTCAGCCGGTAGTGCTTCCCAAATTCTTGCAAGTTGAATCCCTTCGACTTGATTTAAGTAATAAATCGGAAGATATTTCACATGATTCAGCACCAACAGCTTATCATAAAATGCCTCAATGGCGGCGTCTACTTGGTTTTCCATTCTTACTTTGGCAAGGTGTGATTGATACTGATTAATATTTACAATTACACTTAATATAATTACAAAAAGGTGGGGGTAATAAAAACATTTCGTATAAGAATTATATTTTATTGAAATATTCTCCTAATTTCGAAATCCATACAGATTTTGTTGTAATAAATATGCAAACATTCCAACATTAAGTATGCATTTTGGGTGTGTATATGTGAGGATATTATTGTTAATACATTCATATATAAATCTCCATCTAATTTTAAACATGATGATAAAATTAAATTATAGTATGAATAAAAATCTAGAGCTTTCAGCTCGCCCAACTTATGATTAATCACTTTTTTCATATCGAATAAATTTCCGACAGTTTCTTCGGACACCACAACGCTCAATTCGCGCTGCTCGATCCATATCGCCATGATGTCTCGATACTCGTTCTTGGTGATCTTGTGATCGCCGATGGTAATGGGCCCCTGCATCTCTGTGATGTTGATTGCAGAAAACTGGTTCCATTCCTCCTCGGTAAAGAAGACACATGTATGGGCGCCCCAGATTTTCACAAATGGGGTGAAATTAGCTGTTGGGCTGATTCCGATGCTCACGTTCTTTGTTGCAGACTTGTTGAGGGGATAAGTTGATTGCCCCAGAAGAGTCCTCTCCCTCTTCACTGCCGCATCATAGTTTCGGATTTCTTTTTCTAGAGGATCCTGGAACGTAGCACTTTCAATTGCAGGAGCACTTTCAATTGTAGGAGATGACATCTTGATTGCTCTATGGTGACTCGAATGATCGGTCTCTCGAGCGATTTACAATTTATGGTAACCTCCCCACCCCACACTTTTATAGATTCTGCGCACTATAGGACTTGTCATCAAAACTCACTTATGGATTTAGGATTTCTTGTTTTATCCCACGAAATCTCCTTACGTCGCGCCTGTTCATTTGATATGTTGCTGATGCTTGCTGTTTCGGTCCGCTGGCGATGAAACTTGAGACATGCATGCGTTATTCGGCACGTCCGTTCATTTCATATTTTGCTGATGCTTGCTGTTTCGGTCCGTCGGCGATGAAACTTGAGCACAACGTCTGGTCTGTTATCACAAGTTACTGCAACCTTGAGCACTTTTTACACAAATTGTCAATTTTTCGAAACGTCTTACCAACTCGTTGTTTATAATTTTTCGCAATTCAAGGTCTCTCCGCAGTTTTTCGATTGTCTTTTCTAATTTGAGAATTTTCATCGAAACAATACTTCCACTTTTACGCAAAAACCTGCGGTTATTAATCACACTTCTAAGATCATGCATCGCGTTACAATAAAGATGAATTCATAATAACTGCTCGTTATATTCGAGGATGATGAAATAACTAGCACTTTCAACCAATCAGATTGCCGAATCAGATTTCAAAACGTGCAAAGTAGATATCTACACCAAATCCGACGAGTCGTTACGGATATATTCACATATAAATAAAGCTATTAGGTTGGCACTAAATTTTGGTGAACAGTTGGCACTTTTGTAAAACTTTAAGTCGACCCCACCTTTTGAATTTCCCGCTTTAGAACTTTGGCTGGCGCTGAACTTTGGATTTAAATTTCCCGCCACGAACTTGAACTTAAAGCTGGACAGCGTTGCCATTCCAGGGTGAAACCGGATGGAATTCTCGGAAACCGGATGCCTTTTCGGCAACACTGTAGAACTTCCAAGCTCCGCTGTTGGCATTTTATTCCCCTAGATTTTGAATTTCCCGCAATTAAATTTTTGAATTTCCCACTTTTAGAACTTTGGCTGGCGCTGAACTTTGGATTTGAATCCCCCGCCACGAACTTGAACTTAAAGCTCGGCAGCGTTGCCATTCCGGGGTGAAACCGGATAGAATTCCCGGAAACCGGATGCCTTTTCGGCAACACTGTAGAACTTCCAAGCTCCGCTGTTGCCATTTTATTCCCCCAGATTTTGAATTTCCCGCCACTAAAATTCCCCAGATTTTGACAGTTGGTGAACATTTTGAGTTGAAAATCCCCCAGATTTGAATTTTTCCACCCCGAAATCCCCCAGATTTGAATTTTTCCACCCTAAAATCCCCCAGATTTGAATTTTTTCACCCTAAAATCCCCCAGATTTGAATTTCCCGCCACTAAATTGGCGGCCATTTTGCGCGTACAGCGTTGCCATTTTGACTTCCGGTTTTCCGGGATCACTTCCGGGATCACTTCCTGGCCCCGAATCGGCTATTATCCTCTACTAAGGGTTATTTGGAGAAAATAAAAAAATGTCAGATGGGTTATATGCCCACTATATTCATGAAAGCCATTATTTAATAACACAAATAGTCTCGAAAAAAAAAATCACTTCAGACATGACTGCTATGTTTCTCTCTCTCAGACATGGCCATCTCAGCAACAATATTCAGTGGCTCACACCTTATAATAATAAATTTTAAAGAGTTACAACCACAAGGCTACTCATCAAGCTAATCTTCATCGCTGTCAGATTATCCTAAAGATATTATTAACGGCTCTAATATTTCATCAATCATTGCATCAAGTGTATACATTTTTTCTTCCTCCTTGACAATATGTCGAATACACTTTTTCCAGTCAACAATTGTGACATTTGCTATTGCTTCAAGCATGATTTTTTTTAGATATACTAATTTAAATGTTTCATTCTTTGAAGCTACTTCATTTTTAATTTGAGCCCAAATCAATTCTATAGGATTGAATTTACAGTGGTACGGCGGTAATCGTAACACGGTTTTGTTATATTTTGCAGCCATTTCATCAACAACAAATCTGTCGTAGTTGTTTCTGTGCATTCTAATAAATTGTAGTAACTCCATTTTCAATCTTCCATATCCCTTTTCCTTGTGCAGGTGGTTGAAATTTTTTCAAGTTTTCTACTGTGGTAGGATGCATTGTCCATGACAATCACTGCGTTATCGGGTAAAGTTTTTAGTGAACCTTCAAACCATTTTTCAAACACAGCTGCTGCATTCATCTCTTCATGGTAGTCTCCAGACTTCTTACCTTCAAAAACTAACATATGTAACGAACCCCAATTCCGAACCAACATTTAGTATTATTAGTCGCTTTTCTTTTCCCGATGGACTTTTAAGGCCTGTACTTAAACCTTTTACTTTTTATAGTTGTGTCTGTCCACATTTTGGCTTTCGTTTGACCTTCGTTCAGCCACGTTTGATCAAGGTAATATATTAATTTACCTGCCTTTCTATGTTCTTTCATCGATTTTAAGTACTTAAAATGATCACATCTGCCCGTTCTATTAAAATGCTTTTACTGTTTCTTTTAAGAAATCTGCAAACATATACCCTAAATAAATATATTTTAGTTAATTTCCATGTCTATAAAACGTAATAATATATTTGCCCGGCCTACCGTTAGTTACCAACGAAACGGATAAGGCAGCGGCGCACAGTGGGACGAAACCCTGAAAAAGCGGCCAAAAATCAAAAACGCATTGAATTTAGGTAGGAATTTAGGGGTGTTTTGTGGTCGCTGATCACGAATCCGGAGTCAAAAATCTAAAAAACAAAATGGCGGATCCAGAACGGTGGATATATGTGATAGAATGATGAAGGGTTCTCGAGGTTATTGTTTACGAATATGAAGTCAACATTTACCAGCATTTTATTTGTGCGGGAAATGGCGGAAGACTATTAATATGCAATATATACAGTTTATTCGTAAATACTCAAGAAAAATGTATACATATAAAGGAAAAAAAGCCATTTTATTTTCAGCAAAAACATCGTCAACACAAAATATAATTTCTAAGTTACAAATATTACTAAAATACAATCTCCTCGTCAGTGTCATGAAATTCTGAATCATTTTCTGCTGATTGACTTGTTATTGAAGGTGGGATTAACAATTCTACAGCTTCCACAGATAAATTACGCATATTTTTTTGTGGCAATTTACGTATACTGGAAATGTACGGATCAGATGTTCTCATGAGCCGATTCCAAACATCTTCCATTGTTTTAGATCTCGAACACTTCCGTGCTAAATTTGCTCTGATATTTTTGATGTCCTTGTTCCGAGCTTCTTGAGCATCTTCGGATAGTTGGCCGATTGGTAATAATGCATGAGCTATTATTTGTGGACCATGGATGAGAAGTTTGTGTACTGAGGTAGGCATATGATACCATGGCATAGTGGGGCCAAACCGAAAAAACGCGGACGAAAGTCGAAAAAATTAATATTTTTAATGGGGATTTTTCGACCTAAGATTGGCTACAGCAGTCCCTAGTGAAACCGAATTCACTCATAATAGGCCCCCACTCGACTACAGCAGTGCAGATTTCAGTTGAAACATAGCATTCGTGCGAGCAGTCAGTGTTACGTTTAGAATAGAACAGAGACGCGTGTTTGGATAAGCCAGAATTGTTGGAAGTATCATCAATTCCATAAAAATAAAATGGAATCAACTCATATACATAAGTCAAATATTATAACCATTTATAAAATAGTATTGCATTAAGCAAAAAAATATGAGAAGGAGAGTAGCGCATGTGATTTTCAATTTAAAAAATAAAAAAAATTGGTCGTTTTAAAGTAAAATCGTAAAATGTTACGCATTGTTAAGTCTTAAAAAATACTACAGGTTGTAGATTGATTTATTACAAATAAAGTATTCCAATTTTAGCTACACATACGTGCCCCACTAATTTTAATCATTTTTTTGTGAATTTTTGGAATTGCCAATTCAAGAAGACGCTTTGAAATTTGGATTATCACCTCTCCATACTTGGATTAGATGTTTCGAATACTTTTTACATATATCGTATAAATTAGGTATTAAACGCTGGCAAGTTAGCCAAAAAAATTAAGAAGATAAAATAAATGTAGAATTGGCGAAACAAAAAGTGCAGTTTGCTTTCAAACAATAATTGCACTTGTCCTATGCCGAAAGTAGGAGGAGCTGGTAGTATAAATGACGGTAACACTGCACGAGTTTTTTTTTTTCAGAATTCTGAAATAGCAGCACAAATAACTGGTTTGGATAAGGAACTTATTGATCGCTTTTATGTCATACTGCAAGCAATATCATGCGATTTTGAAATTGATATTGAAGCTTATGAAAAATATGCGTTAAAAACAGCTCGTAAATACGTTGAGCTATACGGATGGTATTATATGCCTATTGCTGTAGATAAGCTTTTGATGCATCAAAAAGATATAATCGGTAGATCACTTTTGCCGATTGGTCAACTGTCTGAGGAAGCTCAGAAGGCTCGTAATAAATCATTTAGGGAATTTCGGCTACACTTTGCACGCAAAAATCATGGAGATAATGGACGATGTAATCAAACGATTTCTGTAAATGAGCGATCCATTCATTTCAAAGTGTCGACCGATCCCACAGAAACCATTAAAATCTCTATCACAGGACGTCTTACAGCTACTTAAACATATGAAAATATTGCCGAGCAACTGCAAATAGACGATAGTAGTACAAGTGAATCAGATGTATCAAATGCTGAGTCTGATTATGATGAAGATTTTTTGTACTGAATTACAAACCATTTACATATTAAATATATTCCTTTTGATTGTCGAATTTACTGAATAATTCTTATTTAATGTGTGAATTAAAAACTTTTTATAAATCTATTTTAATGAAATGTTATTTAACTTTGTTTTGGTTTCAAATAAAATATAAATAAAAAATAAATAATAAGTGTCAAATAATGTCCGACATATTGAATTGTGCAGTTCAGATTCAAATCTATGTACATTTTAAAAATCGTGTCCATATTGGATCCGCCATATTCAATTTTGCAATTCTGAGCTCAGATTCGTGATTAGCGACCCCGAAAATCCCCAAGTCATCAATTTAAATACGATTACTTGACTTTTTCGACTTTCGTCCGCGTTTTTTCGGTTCGGCCCCACTGTGCATGGGTAAAGTTCGACAAATAGTCGCGCAGTTTCGATCGCATATTCTCGAAATTTGTCGGTATTAATCTCATGGCCACTAGAAATAGCCTGCAGAATAGCGTAGAAACGTGTGATTAATTCTTCGTTGACTCCCGTTATCAAAGCAGACACACTCGAATTTTCGAATAAGCGCCGAGCAGTATTTCCGTCATTAGTGGTGCCATACCCAGGCTTCGGATAATCGACGATTAGTCCTAATTGCGTACGAAAGTCCTTTTGAACAACCCTCTTTCTATCTTCTACAATCCGCTTTTCTTCCTCAGCACGTGCTTGCCATTTTTTGTAGGCCAAATGTAAACAGCATTCGAAAAAGCATATCCACCCATGTAATATAGATAATCCGAACTTGAAATTCTCTTCGTCGACTCTTTTTTGTAGAAGAGCATCGATGTCATTAAAATGTTTGGATGTAGCTCCACATAAGTAGCAACGTTGAGCAGACTTCGTAGATGCCAATGCGTTACAAACTTTCCCATCGATCATTGTTAACATCATTTTAAATTCAACTGAGATTTCGTTCTGATTTACAATTGTTTCGTAAGGAACAAGTGCCTGTATCTGGTCATTGATGTAGCGTTCTTCGTTAACTGTCGATTCCTTGTTTTCATGCAGGAACTGTAATCTTAGTGGCCTACAGAATCGAGGAGACGAAGGCCTAGGGTTCTTCCAAATCACAATTTTGGCATTCGATTTGATTTACGATCGTCACATACGAGTTGTAATGGCACAACTGAAGTAAAGAACACATTTGAATCCGAAATACTGTCGTCTTCAAACCTTTGCTTATATGCGCTTTGTTCGGAGCGTCCATCGCAGCCCCACCCACTTGCAAAAAAGGGACATATTTTTAACATTTTCGTCAGCGATACTCGAAATAACTTCACGTTGAACTAACATAATACGGTGAACTGTATGGTCTAGTAAAGCCTGTAACTGAACTTCTGCTTTGCTCTCTGTAATAGTAATAGCCGTTTGGGGCGGATAACACAGTTTTTTTGCTTCTGCCGCTTTGGAGTGCACTTACCACTAGGAGGAACCATACGACAATGCTGTCCAATACTCAGTGATCTCAGTGCTTGGTAATCATTCTTCGACATTTTACGATCCACCAAATAGGAAAGGGCAGCATCTGTAGATAATGTAACTTCGGGTTTTGTTTCCAAAGATTTTCTGTACTTCGAAGCTCTCGTTGGACTCGTCAGTGTTGTATCCTTCACAACTTTCGCAGCATCCAGTTGTCCTGAAGTTCGAAGGCTCATTTGAGCGGCATATGCCAACTCGTTCGTAGTCAACGTTGCACGCACTTCTTCAGTTTTTCTCCGTTTCGATCTTTCACTTAAAATCTCGACGACCACGTGTAACGGTGCCGGTCAGTGCAGGTGTCTTCTGAGAAGGAGCAGGTACGGAAAAGCATACGTGCACATTGAGCCATTTCTCGTATTTCTCGTAAAACCTATTTTCATGCCTATTGACCGATTGCCACATTGTTCTCATTTTGTGGAATAGGTATGAAAAAGACTGCTTCATATCGTCCCTTATAAGCACCGAACGTCCACTCTGCTTGAAAATTTTAGCTGAAAGGTATTCCAATAAAGCGTTAGGAGTGTCCTTTAAATGCCCTTTCACCACAATGAAAACGTCCTTCCGCGTGTACAGTACAACGTTGTTACAAGACCCTGTAACAAACCACAAGAAATTAAAAACGGGTTTGCATATGAAAACTTGAAATATTTAACGTAAACCATAATGAATGAAGTATCATCAAACTCATTGAATAAACGATTTTTTTCCTAAAATACATTAAAATTTAATCAAATCATAAATAACATTTCGCATAAACAATGTGAATCTAAAATAACTGTACTTCTTTGTTACGGACAACCTATATACGCTAAGATCGCGACCGGTAATAGTTCTACCCGCGTAACTGCTCAACGTATGTTAAAACAGCCAAAACTACACTTTCGCGCAGGATCCCGCAGGCACTCATTGGCGTTTTCGATTGTTGATAGACTCACCTAAAGCCCTTCACTTAGAAGTTTGGACAATAGTGACCAATTTCATACTTTTTGTCTATTTGAAAGTAGAAGTCTCTAAAATCATATCGTTTTCGCAAGGGTACCGAACATGGCCGTATTTCAAGCAGATAAACATGACTTATCAATTTAACTAATATAAAAATATTTTCTACATACCTCCAGGAGTAGAATCTATTTTGAAGAATTGAAATCTGTCAATTCACTATCCAGATATGGAATTTCAAAGATTGCTGTTTTTGCTTCGTATACTCGTTCGACGTGTGCACTGTGAACGAAGGCTCACTTTGAACTAACGTATCGAGCCAGGAATAATGGCACAGCTTTAACCTTCGAGGTTTGAATGCACCAATTATTTCTCTGCCCAACCCACTGGTCAAAATACCCCGAATTTAATTTTCATGTTTCCGCTTTTTGGCCGCTTTTACGGGGTTTCGTCCCACTGTGCGGCGGCTCGTGTATGTTCGGCGATCCTAAAAATAATGCATGTTTACGATTTGATTCCAATTGCAACAATGTTGTCTACACTTACCTAATTAATCGACAATTTTCTGTACAACGGCAGTGGGTTTTAAACCCTCTTGTATCAAAACTTTTTATTAGTTCAATATGGACTGCTTTTCCACTAGGGTTAAAGCTTGTAGGGGGCGAAATCGACGCCGAACTGGTGCTGGGTACAGCATCCATAGTTATAAACAAAATAACTTTCCAAGAAAATCATGGTATAAGCTCTTAAAATAACTGATTTTTTACACTACCAGGAGAAATAACTGGTAGAAAACAAAAACTGAACGAAGCACACGGAACAGGTAAGACGCCAGTAACAGTGATGGATCAGCTGATCATAACAACCGCCATTACTATTTTCAGCAATTTTGGCCTGTGTAAAAACGGCGGCCCTTTGGCCAATCACAACAACGTATTTTGGCGGCTATAATTTGATTTAGTCCGCCTCGTATACTATACAACATTCGGTTCGTTAAGTGCTTACAAACGGGTCTCAAATAGTTATTTAAGCAACAAGGAACGTAAGGACGTATTAACATTTGAGGTAGGCGAATACGAACCGAGGCGGAGCCGAGGCTCGTCGCCTGCCAAAAATGTTAATTGTCATTACGTTCCGTGTTGCTTATTAATTTTTTTCCGCTACCGGAAATATAATACTTAAAAATGATCAGAAAATATTCTAAAATACGGCTTGTAACTTTTGGGATTCAAATTTTTATAGTCACCTATGCGTTCTATGCGTCCTATGGCAACCCAGCAACGGAGAAAACAATGTCGAATTTTGTTTGTTTGTGTCAATCCAGTGACAGTTTTTGCGGGCACGGATGCAAACGAAGCTGCGAATATTGCGTGTTAGAATGTGTTGCCGACAAAATCTAAAAAGGTATGTGTCCTGTTGCGACTCTTTTTAAGCAGTGGTCATGTAAAACGGATGCCGATTCTGTAGGTATAGACGAAAATGTGTTGCTCGCCTATATGTTGGAGCGTTACGTTTCTGTTTATTATTTTCCTAGGTCCGTAAGTAAAAATTAAGTTCCGTCGTCAAAGACAACAAACACCACGAATGTTATCAGCCACTTACGGTACCTGTAACCATGCATGCAATGCGTATTTACGTTGTCGGTAGCGGAAAAAATTATAAATACGAGGCCCTTAGGTTTGTTTAAAATTTTCTCGACCTGTTGGAGTGCACTTACCGAACTTGTGCCGTAATATACTATATTTATGGAGGTAATCGATAGATAAACTATTAATTAAGATTTCCAACTTAAGCAATAGAATTGGGGAAAAGTGTTAGTACCAAATTTAGCGCCACCTACTATTTGATCGTGGATTTTATCGGTTGGGATAAAATGGCGCTAATTTTAAAATATTTTTATTGCACACTATTTTGTAAAAATTCGAAATTTTATTTTTCATTTTCATGACTATAGTTTCGGCAGCTTCGTAATTTTAATATACTATTTGTTCGATAAAAGCAAGTTAAAATTGCCCAAACAATAATCACGAAAATATTTTTTTAAGTTTTATTAAAGAAGTAATATTATTTTATTTAAACTGTAAAAAAATGAACTTTGTTCAAACCACAACTAGTTTTATTTATCATATAAAATGTATAATGATGTAGAAGCTTCCAATATAAACAACATTAAAATATTATACTTGATATGTTCTATAAATGCCTTTGTGACGTTTTAATTTTAACTTTGGATTTAAAATATTAGTGACCCATAACTTAAATCTTTCCTTATCTTGAAGCAAAACTCTATTCTGCACAACATCCTATCGTCATATCCAGACACACAACAACAATTCAATTTTATGAGTGACAGTAATGTACCTACAATAAGTTGATATGAGAATTTATATAAATTTAATGAAAAAATGTGCTTTTACTTACCAATTAAATAATAAAATCAACGTAATCAATGTTGTCTCTAATTAAACACAAAACTGCACAGAACAGTAGAACGAACGAAACACGTGTACTGAATGTATGTTGTTATGTTTACAAAACAAAGCCAATATGCAAACCATAAAATGCAGCACAGTTTTTAGGCAAACTGTTAAAAAACTAAAGACAGCGCCACCATACCTTTGATCGTAGTACTGAGATATGGCACCAAAAAATCGTATGGAGTGAACACCCCCTGAGATAATCCAATAAAAGAGGAGTCTCGCATGGGCTCATACCTACTGATATTAATCACGAGGTTTACAACTGCAGATAATGCCCATCCGCTGTCTTGTTCCTGTGTTATCAAATAGATGTTTTAGTAATCTCGCTATTTAGAAATTATTAATAACTTACCTGGAATTCCTCTAATTTTTCCATGATGGGTACTATAATGTTTAATGCGTACCACTCACTTAAGTTTGCGTCTTGGTTTATTACATTGTTTTTCGTATTAATATATTTATAGTCCTCAATTTCGCTACGCCCGATACTTTAAATAAATCTACCACAAAATATAGAATTCACTGTCACAAATACACCATCTCGCACTGCGTTTGTTAAACGTCTAGAAAACATGGGTCCGCACTCTTCGAAAAAGGCTAGAGGTTCTTTATAGGAGAGATTGATGAGCACGCTGGTTCCTATTCTACCATCAAACATCATTTTAAGTCCTGCCACCTCACTCTATTTTTCGCCCAGTTGGAATGTGCAGGTGCATGCCCAGCGCCTTGAGTCTCCATGGTCCGGCTTCCATGGATCTTGCCAACGGCAGCCATTAAATTATTTTTTACCCCTACATTTTCTCCTTTCTTGGCTGCCGTTGTCAAGAGTCGGATGTTTTCACTACACAGCTTGATCCATTTTTCAGTTGCTCAGGGTCATAGACCTGAGCCTTGAAGAAGGTATCCACGGTCTTCGCCATGGAGGCGGCGACTTCGGAGATGTTTGCCATTTTATTTGTTTTAACTGAAGCCTTAACTCGCATATATACCGGGTGACCCAGGGTTCTGTAAAAGCCCCATAACGTATTTGCTATTTGAGATATCGACTTTTAGTTTTCTTGAACTGGTACCCACACTTATTCTACATATTTTAAAAATATGTATGTTTTTGTACAGGGTGTCCCACTATACATAACAGACCAAAGTTATGTTTTTTTAAATGGAACACCCTATATATTATACTTTATTTTCAACCCTCTTAATAAGCTAATAAAAATAGTATAAGATAGTAAAGGTCTATTATGGACGATTGGTTAGTTATGGGCAAATTTGTAGCAAAAACAAGGACACATTGCAAAAATTGCAGAAGTGCTCCTAGCAAAGCCATCGTCATTTTTTATACACTGAAGAATTTTCCACATCATAAAGAATAATACAAATCGGCTTTGGTTCTTTTTTATTGATACTGCTATACAGGGTGTCAACATACGCAAAATATTGGATAACTATTTTTTTTCAAATGGAACACCCTATATATCTTGCCACCAGTGCATGGAATTTTTAATAAGCTTTCCAATGATGTACAATTTGTATAATGAAATATTAAGGATTCTTGAGATTTATCCATAAAAACATTTTTCTTTTGTCGCCTCCTGCTCACTTTTGGATTTTCAGCCAAAACTATGCATTTCTGAAAAAATAATAGGAGACCAAAGTTGTAGAAAAAATTTTCGATCGATATAGGTCTTTCGACTTTTCCAATAATGCGTGCATTGCCCGCCAGAGTGCCCAAAATCGAGACCGTATATGCATTTTAGCGTTTTTCTCAAATTTTTTGTTAATTAATTGCACTATACTTTATTTTCCACGTCCTCTAGCAGAAAACTGGGTAATTATAGAATTATTCAAATGACCTACATCTATTGAAAAAATTCCGCTCTACAACTCTTAAAAGAAGCAATTTTTGCCCAAAATGCATCGTTTTCGCTAAAAATACAAAAAACCATTGAAAAACGCAAAAATTGATACATACATTTTCAATTTGCATTTTAGGGAAAACTATGCATTTTTGGCAAAAATTGCTTCTATTAAGAGTTGTAGAGCGGAACATTTTCAATCGATATGGGCCATTTTAATTTCCCTATAATTTCCCGTTTTTCCGCTAGAGGGTGCGGAAAATAAAGTATAGTGCAATTTATTAATAAAAAAATTGAAAAGAAAACGCTAAAATGCATATACGGTCACGATTTTGCGCGCTCTGGCGGGTAATGCAGGCTTTATCTTAAAAGTTGAAAGAACCACATCGATCGGAAATTTTTCGCTCTACAACTTTGGTCTCTTATAATTTTTCATGAAAATGTATAGTTTTGTCTGAAAATCCAAAAATCAGCGGAAGGTGGCAAAAGAAATATGTTTTTATTGATAAATCTCAAGAATCCTTAATATTTTGTTATACAAACTGTATATCATTGGAAAGCTTATTATAAATGCCATAGATTGGTGGCAACTTATATAGGGTGTTCCATTTGAAAAAAAAAAGTTATCCATTGTTTTGCCTATGTTGACACCCTGTATATCACTATGATTAAAAGAGAACCAAAGCCGATGTGTATTATTCTTTATGATGTGGGAAATTTTCTAGTGTATAAATAATGATGCTATCTTTGCTAGGAACGCTTCTGCAATGTTTTCAATGTGTACATGTTTTTGCCACAAATTTGCCCATAACTAGCCAATCGTCCATAATAGACCCATACTATCTTATACTATTTTTATCAGCTTCTCAAGAGGGTTGAAAATAAAGTATAAAATATAGGGTGTTCCATTTAAAAAAACATAACTTTGTTCCGTTATGTATATTGGGACACCCTGTACAAAAACATACATATTTTTAAAATATGTAGAATAAGTGTGGGTACCATTTCAAGAAAACTAGAAGTCGATATCTCAAATAGCAAACAAGTTACGGGGCTTTTACAGATCCCTGGGTCACCCGGTATATATATACAGTTGCTCCACGATTAGTAAGCAACTGATGAAGTTTTCATGTTACTATTACATTTATTGTGTTATAGGAAGTGGTTGTCATATTTTCTCTGCAGGAAAATTTCGCCGTCCGGCCTGTTATCACAAATTACCGACCGATTTCGATTGCAATCTTGAGCACTTTTACACACAAATTAGCACACACGAATAAAACATAATTCGTTTAGATTTTTAATTGTTTTAATCGTGTCGCCAACTCATTGTTTATAATTTTTCGCAATTCAAGGTCTCTCCGCAGTTTTTCGATTGTCTGTTCTAATTTGAGAATTTTCACCGAAACAAAACTTTGACTCTTGCGCAAAAACTTGCGATTATTAATCACACTTCTAAGATCATGCATCGCGTTACAAGTTGATTACATCAATAAAGATGAATTCATAATAAGTACCCGTTATATTCGCTGATGAAATAATTAGTTCAACCAATCAGATTACAGATCTGACGTCACGCACAATATATTATTTAGCATCTACGCTTCACGCCCGTTCATTTGATACCAAAGACAAACCATTTTAGAGCACCGGAAATGAAACTTGGGATTTTCGAGATAATAATGCAATATTCGACATCTACGCTCCGAGCCCGTTCATTTGATACCAAACACGGGCCATTTTGAAGCGCCTGAAATGAAACTTGAGATATTCGAGACAAGAATGCGTTATTCGACATCTGCGCGTCGCGCCTGTTCATTTGATACCAAACACGGGCCATTTTCGAGCACCGAAAATGAGCAGTCAGCCCACCGGAAGTGGCCATTTTCTGAATCTACTCGATGAGCTCTTTCATTTGCAACACAGCAATCCGAAATCGGAGATATTTACATTTTTAATTCTTTTCGTTTTTCCTAAAGTAATACCATGATGTCATTAGTTTTTCATTGTTTACCACCCCTTCCCGGAAAAAGTTAATTTCCTGGGAAGAAATTTACTTTTCTATGCCTCTGTCAAAATTGTCCTGGAGTTCGGCAATCACCCATCAAGAACGTTGACCTCTCACGTCAATGCAGTTAATTGGGATCGCCAGAATAAAAGCTTGCATCCGAAAATTTTTGTAAAATGTGTGTGTCCATGTAAGCACCAACAAAGACTATATGACGAGGGAGTATGCTATAATCCGTTTAACCAACGAGAAAGTATGAACCTCACGATAAGATACCAAATCAACAAACCAGTAGTTCCTAACTTACTTACCAACATGTACCATTTAAAGATCCGGCAACAACCGATGTCCAACATTGACAACCTAAGTATGTGTGTAAGTACATGTGTACCATATCCCTTGTCATACTTATCATCGCACGCCATGAGCCATGGTCATGGTCATTGCAAGACTAATCTTAATAGAACCGCAATAGAAACTAACATGACACAAGCAAAGTAGGACTAGTGGAACTGAAGGTTACCACATCTGCAATCCACAACGTACACAATAATAATCCCAAAGTCAAAGAATAACCATGTCACAGTCGTGATCAGAACGAGGTTAGAAGAACATCATATGCTAAATCCTTCTGCCACGCGTCTGAGAGCCAGAATCAGCCTACTAAGAATCAGAAAAGTCGTCATGGTCGTCAGGTGCGATTTTCAAGTCTTTAGCATGCCAACAGCCCACCAGTCGTCGGGATTCTTCAGTTCGTAAATCCACGGGGAGAGTTTATTATGGATGACAAATGGACCTACGTACTTTGGGGCCAATTTAGCGGTATAGTAGTTTGCTGCATTGGACAAAACAAAGTTACGTCGCCAGACTTTCTGACCGACCTCAAAGACAACACTACGACGCGAAGGTTATAAAATTTACTCCCTTTATCGGAAGCTCTTCTCAGCTTCAGGCAGATATCTTGATAAAGTTTAGCAAATTCACCAGACCGATGCGACAAGTCAGGCGGGGTCGTATTAATCGAGTCCGGTGTTTTTCTAGGCAAGCCGGAGAGAGTAATCTCTCTGCCAAAGTTAACAAAATACGGGGTACAACCAGTGACCTCGTGTTTCGACGTACGGATACAACAATAAACCCAATTGCGCTGATTAATTACCCGATTGACTCGCTCAGTAGGATTGGCCTGAGGGTGCTAATTTACCGCAAAGGAGAGATGAATATCATAGGTCTTTGCCAACCTACGGAACTCTTTACTCCGGAACTGTACGCCTTCATCGCAAATTATTTTCGAAGGGGCACCAAACATCAGAATCACCGAGTCTTCTACGTGCTTCACCACTGCTGATGCTGTGGCAGCCCGTAGGGGAAAAGTGACACAAAATTTACTGAATATGTCATGTACGAATAAATCGATAGCCACTGGAGGATTTTGGTAGCGGGCCAACCAAATTCATGGAAATCACCTCCCAAGGACGGGTAATTTCCGTTCGCCCTACCATGTGATCTATAGGGGATCTCTGTTCCGGTTTATGACCGATACAAACGGTACACTTAGAAATATAGCGCGCCACATCGGCTCTCATCTTCGGCCAGTAATACGCTTGACTTAAACGACTGAAAGTCTTATACACCCCCATGTGTCCTGGAATAGGAATATCATGGTTTTGATAGATGAGCTCTGTCCGTAGATGTTTAGGGACGACCGTTTTCCAATTATCAGCTGCTGCTGACAGGGACGACTAAGGTACTCGGACGTGTTTAAAAATCTTACCCTTTTCCAATCGAAATGCGGGGAATTTCTGAGGACGGGCCTCAATACTCTCATACAAATTCCTATACCAGTCATCTGTCATGTAACTACGTCGATTTTCCTCGACACTATCCAACTTCGGCACGGAACGCGAGAGGAAATCAGGGACAAGATTTTCCTTTCCTCTCCGATGAATTATTTCGTAATCGTATTGCTGGAGACGCAAACCCCAGCGCGCCAGGCGACCAGAAGGACTTTGTAAACGATACAGCCAAATTAAAGAGTAATGATCTTAAAACGAGAGTCTTCAACGTACGCCCGAAATGTTTCAACCGCCCAGAGCACCGCCAAACATTCCTTTTCGGTGGCACTGTAGTTGCGCTCCGCCCGTTTAAGGGACGTGCTTATATAGCTAATCACTCGCTCGCCATCCGGATGCTCCTGAGTCAACACTGCGCCGAGGCCATAATCACTAGCATCCGTCTGGATCACGAAAGGTAGAGAAAATCAGGGCAGGTCAGGATCGGTGCCTGAACAAGACAGTTTTTGATTTTCTGAAACGCCGTCGTACATTCCGTACTCCACAGAAACTTAGTATTCTTCCCGGTCAAGTTGGTGATAGGTGAAATGACTGAGGAAAAATTTGGAATAAACCGTCTATACCAACTAGCCATTCCGACGAACCTACGTACTTCCGTTAAACTGGAAGGAACCGAGAGATTAACAACCGCGGAGACCTTCTCCGGATCCACTAACAATCCATGTTGGTTTACCACATAACCCAGATATTTGGGGACGAGTCTTCTACGTGCTTCTCTGGCCGACAAAAGAAACATTTCTCCCTCTTAAGGATAAGTCCAGCATCCACTAGCCGACTCAATACCTTATCTAGTACTTCCATGTGTTTTTCGAAAGACTGGGTCGCGATTATGATATCATCGAGGTAGGCGAAACAATAGGGCTCCAAGTCAGGCTCAATCACACGATCAATGAGCCTCTGAAAAGTCGCCGGCGAATTATGAAGTCCGAAAGGCATAAACTGGAATAGTCCTCGATTTGGGACCGTGAACGCCGTAATGGGACGAGACTCCTGTTCTACCGGGATTTTCCAGTAGGCGGTACGAATATCGAGACTGGACAACACCTGAGCACCACGTAAACGATCGAGAATGCTTGAGATATATGGAAGGGGATAGGCGTCTTTTTCGGTGACGGCATTAACCTTCCGATAATCGACGCAGAACCGATAACTGTCGTCCTTCTTTTTGACCATGACCACCGGAGAGGACCATGAAGAACTAGAAGGCTCAATCACGTCATCTGCCAACATCTGCTGCAGCTCGGCATCCACTAGTGCCTGCACTGTAGGGGAAATTGGGTAATAACGCTGTTTTATTGGCTCCGCCTTTGTCCGTATTTTATGTTCCACATAACACCCTAATTTATTTACCATGCGATCAAAGTGATTCGCTAACATATCGTCTAATACTTTCAATTGGCTCGCGGATTGCTCGCCGGTCTCAATTACATTTACGAAAGGAAAAATCCCCGAGGAGAATTCCCAAGAACCATCTCGCAAGTTAGGGACAATACCCATTTGTCGCCAGAAGTCAACTCCTAAAATAAGTCCTTGCGCTACTAACACCTCTAATATTATTGTAGTGTTTTCCACGACAATGGGTAACACTACCGTCCCCAAAACGTCAACCTCATGCCCATTGGCTACAGTGACCTTCCTACTATCCCCAGTTAAACGCAAATTTAATGATTTCAAACACTGCCAGCCAACACCTCCTAGTATGGTTCTAGAGGCACCAGAATCTAACAAACCTAACAAATTATAACCAAAAATATCAACTTCTAGAAAAGGATGTACATCCTGCTTAGCATTCATCAAAATAAAATCCAACACACATTGAGACGAGGCACTTAAACCAGTTGATTCGTGCTTCCCAGACAAATGAATTTCCGAGACCGAAAAAACACTGGAGGACTTGGCTCGGTTCAATTCCTCCTGCTTCGGTTTCCCTGGTCCGAATTACACCTTGGACAACTGAGCTTGGTGACACCTGGATTCCCACACTTAAAACAATATCTACTGAGCGCGGCTCTACATTGCGCCGCCCGATGGCCAGGCTTCCCGCAGTTCCAACACTTACCGGCTGATGCGGTAGATGGGGGGGTTTGTACCGTATTACATGTCGGAGACTCTTCTACATGAACATACGCCAAATCAGGCTCCATCACCTGAACTCGACTCGGAGGCGGAACATAAGATCGTTCTGCCACACGGCTAGCCTCAAATTTTCTGCCCATCCTCGGCAAGTTTCGCGTGACTTAATCTCTATAGTCCATAGAGATGGGCTATAGAGATTAAAGGGTGAATATTTTTCATGACCAACTGGAGCTTAGTCTCTTCACTCAGACTGACAAGCGAGATAATAGGTTCTGCATAACCGAAACAAAAAGTCCGAGATCCTCTCAAGGACCCTGAGTGCGAGATTTAATCTCGTAATACAGACGGTCATTATAGTCAGGAGATTGGAACTGTTCCCTTAATCCCACAACTAATTCTTCCCAACTTCCAAACAACAACCGGTTGGCTCGATACCAGATCAACGCACTACCACTCAGGGCCGATCCTGTACCCTTGGCCGCCCGCGTGCAAATGATGGGTTGGCCGCCCCCTCAAGTGCATATCTTGGGGGTTGCGTGTTTACTGTTTTAGTAATAAGACACCAAAAAGTAACTTATTATCAAGAATATGTATAATTTCAATTACATATAATACGTAACTTTTTGCTACAAAACGAAATATTCGCGATTTTTTGCATTTACGATTTTTTAAAATATTGTTTCAATTAAATAATTTGTGCAACTTTACGACAATAGAAGTCGCCCTAATGGTGTATCTTTTTATTGCGAATGCTTGGGGTTACAACTCCATAGTGAAAAACCATTTCTCTGTCAGCGTCTATATTGACCTGATGAGATCTAATAAGATTGAAACTGGTGCTCAGTTATCGTACGAGGAAACAATATTTCAATGTTTATCAATGATATTGTTATAATTGTCGCTAGTTTATGGTTTCTTATTGTCTGTGGATTTCTCCACTCAGTCAAGGAAATTGTCGAATGTTAAGATAATAGATGTTGCCCTGATGGTGTATCTAGCTATTACGGTTTGAAATTTTAATTATTTACATTCAAGTTGACACTTCTTACTGGCGAAAAAGTGTTTTAAGAGTTAATTAAAAATTCTTGCTAAGCTTGAAACTGCAGGTTCTTCTTGGCTCTATATAACGAGCCGTCCCTGTCCTCAGTACTAAACTTATTGATAACTGAATAGTTTTGTGGCTGATAATTGCTGATAAATTCATTATATTTAAAGATGGGTGATATTTCACGTACCTGTGATTTTTCACTGATAGTAAACAATCACAGGTCGTTACTGAATTTCACCGTGACTGCGATTGCGACTGTTAGCCAAACTGTGACTGCTAACTAAACAGTGATTGCTACTTCAAACGTGATTGCTACGTAAAATTGTAATTGATACCCAAACTGTGATTGTTAGCGAAAATCCTAATTTTTTGACATTTTTCACCAATTTTATGGAAAATTTTCTTAACCATTTTTCAAAGCCCGTAAATTTTGGCACATTTTGGTTCTCAAATAATCGAGATCACCTGACACATTTGGGTATTATAAATCTTTAAAAAGTTACTTAAAATGCGTTTCTAAACTTCTGGACTCAGAATCCTTGTTTTTGGACATTTTTTACACATTTTACAAACAAGTTTCTTAACAATTTTTACTTTCTCCGTTACGAAGTACGAGAAAGTATTGTGATCGTGATTTTTTTTTCAAAAATTTTTTTTACGGAAATATCCGTTTTGGGGTCCCTGGATGCCATTTCAACAATTTCTGGGAATTTTTTTTTGTGTCTGTGTGTGTGTGTCTGTATGTGTGTGTGTGTGTGTGTGTGTGTGTGTGTGTCTGTGCGCGCTGTATCTCAAAAACTAATAGACCAATTGATATGAAACTTTGAACATACGTCTTATTTGATAATCCGAAGAACTGAAAAGCATTTGTTAAAATTTCGTACACCGGAAGTGGGTGTTTACCTTAACTGTTTTTTGTTTTTCTCCAATATTTTCTTAAATGTGAAAAATATCACAAAAATATTTAAGCAAATATTGAAGACAACAAAGAAATGAACATCTTTGGTTTGAAAATATTTTTCATAAAATCATTGTAATTCGAGAAAAAAATTTATTAATTGTTTTTTCATTTTTGGTATACAATTATGAAACGATAATAGTTAGTAAATTTATGTTAATAATAATTGTAGAGAATGCCAAAATGAACAACTTATAAAGAATAAGTTTTTGTCGAAATCTCTTTAGTTTTTGAGCAAACTGAGTTTTTGAATTTGAAGTACATTTTTCCATCTTTCATAATTTTGACGTTTTAAACGTCAGTTTTATCCGAGCCTACGAAACGTTCGATGCACACTTAAAATATGATTTAAATTGAAAATAAACCATGGAAGCGTAAATATAAATGATACTATCAAGTCGGAGAAAGTAACATGATGGCCACATCACCATTTTTTGTTGATATTTCAGTTTTCAATCAATGAAGATCATCCAACGCGTTAGCAAGTTATAAACTATCTAATAACAAAATAAATAATATAAAAATCATTTATATTTTTCTTGAATGATTTTTTCTCACATTTTAAAGCTTGCATTATTAAAATTGTCCAACATATTTGAAAGTACTATTTTCAAAAATCGACAAACACCTTTTGCAAGAATTTAATACACAAATGTCTCGATTTTGACGTTTCAATGATCAAAAAAAAATTCTCTGAAACGAGAAAAAAGGGTTAAAAACAAGATTTGCAGTGTTTAACACGTTTGGTCGTTATACGTTTTAAAGAACCAAACATTGAGGATTCGATTTTTAAAACGTATAACGACTAGACTTGAAAATCTTGATTTTCTAATCTTTTCTTTGTAGAATTTTTTTTTAATCGTAAATTTGGCACTATTCTGCTTATTAATGATCATAATCAAGATTTTATAGGTATTTTATTAACCTTTTCTCATTTTTTTTTATTTCGACTTGAAATCGAATAATCAAAATCATCATTTTATTATCGTGATTAATTTATTCATTGGTGAAAAACTAGGTGCGTGGGCAACAAGATATGGCCCACTCACCACGTAAAATAGCTCCCACCCATCACTCACTCTACCAACTTTATTCTAACCTAAAATTCTGTATGGTTGAGGAAATGTGAAGAAATGAAAATTTAAAAATAATGCGAAACGTATTTTGTAAATGTAAAACGCTTTATTAATTACTTTATACTCCATTTATCTCTGCTCTCATGTTCAAATTACTATTTTCATGAACTGAAAAAATAAAAATAAAAACAAATGCTGAACTTCCCAAACGTACTCAAAATTCATGTAACTTTAATATTCGGTGCGAACAACCAGACATTCCTTTATTATAATTTTTAAAATAATACCACTATGACAATTTTCAAATTACAAATTTCACGAACTAAAAAAACAAAATATAAAAATTCTTTCAAATTTCAAAATATACTGGACGATTTGACGTTAATTATTTCATTTAAAAATAATCCCTCGAGAACAGAGCAAATCATCATTCTAAATATGCGCTTTCTCAGAAGCAAAACACAAATTAAAAAAAAAAACGATTATCAAGTATAAGAATTGAAACTTTACAAAATGACTAAAAATTCATTCCATTTTACGATTCTGCAAAAATCTTTAAATGCTTCTCGTCTAGATTTTAAAACAACTCCCCGAGAACAGAGCAAATCGATATTTTGAAGATAGCTTTTTCAGAGACATAGAAAAACATTTGCAACATGCTTTACTCAAAATACATTCCACTTTATGTTTCTGCAACAGTCTAGAAATGCTTCTTCACTAATTTTGAAATAATCACAATTTCAAAAGGTGTTACGATGTTTACTAACCGTGATCACGGTTTAAAATCACTTATATTAAAAAGTAGCAATCACAGGTAGCAACGTGATTCAAAAGTAGCAGTTTTGCCTATCTCTAATTATATTTAAAATTATTATCATGTATGAATTTATTTCTATACATAATCATTCGTGTAATTTCGATTATATTTCACCGTCGACAATAACTCAGGACCCACATTAGTCTCACATCAGCACACTACGATCGCCGTTGATGGAGAAACAGAATTCAACTATGCCCTTATAAACCAAACAAGTAACTGTTAGAATGGAAAAACAATTAGGGTGACATCTATCGCCGAAAATGTTACAACGTTCTGAAATAATAATATATCGGCGATAGATGTCGCCCTAATTGTTTTTCTATCCTGACTGTTACTTCTTTGGTTTATAAGGTGCCAAAATTCAGAAAATTTGGTGTATTTTAAATTGATTAATGGTGTATTTAAAAAAATATATAAAGAAATATTTATATGCCGGTAGTGCCATGGATCCTTGGCTCTATATAACGAGCCTCTCCTGCATATAGTGCAGGATTTCTTCTTCGACTTCTCTTTAGATTTTTCAATTTTATTTAAATGATCAAATTTAGCTAGCATTTCTGCTGACTTTAAAAAAATCGTTATTTCTCCTTTAGGGATTGGAACTACTTTGTCTAAAAGCAAGACATTGACTTGTTAAAAAGTACACAATAGCAATCATTCCTTCTACAATAGCCCTCCATCGTTTTTTCTCGAATTAAAATTGTTGTTGCTCTTTGTCTATGATTTTTATTTATTTAAACGGATTTTGAACTCCCGTCATTTTTGGAGACTTAATATATTTTGCACTGTTCTCATGTTTTACAAATTGATCAGCACAATGGCGTAAGTCTTTAAAACCCGTAGTTATAACTTTAATATTTCCTTTTCTAAATAATTTACATAGGAAACAAAATCCGCAGCTTTGTCTTTCGCTCGCGGGCTTCGCCGGTTTCGCCGCCCCTCTAATCGCCGCCCACGTGCCATGCACGCTCTAGCCCTCCGGTAGGATCGGCCCTGCTACCACTAAATAGAACCAAAGCAGACTGGAATAGAGCTATCTTTGCGACATTACGTGCGACGCGCAACTCTTCCACTCTCTGTAAGAACGCCGCTAGCGAAATTTTATTGGGCTCCCCACTAAACGTAAGATTCCACAGTCGAACCGGCAAAGATTTAGCAGTACACCTGGACACCGACGGAAAAGCGTCCTCCTCAGGTTCACTGAGAGAACAATCCGAAGAAGCACCCACCATAGAGGAATGAGCTTTAGGTCCGGTAACGGTTACGTCGAGAATTTGATTTCCACTACCCTTGGCGGATTTTTTCGGGGATATTTTATCTCGAAATCGAGAGATTAAGGTCACAATCTTGACTAATAATTTAGAACGTTGTTCTATCTCGTCCTCACCGACGGGCAAACATTGATTAACTCGCCCATATATATGCGCTAATTTCGTGGAAATTTTCTTAACACGTTTAGGTTCGGCTTCAGCTAAGTCGTCTATCAGAGTTTCGATCTCCGGAATTTTCTCAGAAATTGCCGAGTTGTCTTCATCAAAAGTATATGGATACTGAGGGATAGTGAAAGAAGAACGATTCTCTAAATGAATTAATTCTCGTAAGGTTTTCCTGCCTACTTCAACAGTTAGTGCTGTCTCTATGCCTCTACGTTTCAATTTATATTGTAATTCGTCCTCAACCTATTAACCTCTATTTTAAAATCCATGTTAACTAACTACTACTGCGACCTAAACCGAATTGAAGTAGAAAAAACTATATATTGGTATGTCGCTATGTAGGCCCAGATACCCAAAGAATGATTTTAACTACCGTCGTTGATATATATCTATCTATACTATATACCTATATTAAAAAAATACTATCCACAAATAACTAGTGAGTTTACCTCGCCACCTGCCAAGTGAATTTAATTCAATAACTCAGGGGAATCTAATTAGCGACTGAAGAAAGATGAGAAATTAAAAATTGTATTGATAGCCTAACGACGGGTTTGCCAGTAAGCCTATATGCCTGTACTAAATTTAATTTAAAGAGCCAAATTGGTAAACTTCACGGGGAACTTCAATACAGAACTTCACCCGGGCCCCACGTTGGACGCCAATTTTTATTACCTCCTTTTCCTCTCAATCCAATTTAACACCTACCTGTTTCCTTTAATATCACCAAAGCAATCACAACTATTTGGCCTAGCTCTCAAGCGGTAGGGTAGGGTGGTTCAAAACTAATTAAACGGTATTATTCTCTCCGGAGGAGTAAAGGGCGCCACGTGATCTGTGACATATAGTTGTGTTTGGTGACCGGCGATCACGAACCTTTTTAAAGAAAAGCGGCAGGTCACTGAACAAAATAAAAAGTAATAGGCATTTACCAGGTTATAGGCAAGGCTTATGCTAGCACCGAAGTATCAGCAGTTAACGAGACTGAGATAAAAGAAAAATAACAATTTATTTCAGTAAATTAATTAATCACTCCGACAAAATTATAATAAGTGGCTAACATCGTAAATTCTTTCAACCAAAGAAAACCAACATCGTAACCACATGTCATAAACAATAAACACAAAACTATTAGGTTAAATCCATGTCTAACTTCAGCATTCCGTTGCGTAGGGCTATTTGGTCATGACGTCATCCTTAATTTCTATCAACGAAGAAGTACCTTAGCTTAAGTTAGCATTAAACAAATTCATGGGTATAACATGTAATGGCCCATGAATTTGTTTAATGCTAACTTAAGCTAAGGTACTTCTCCGTTGATAGAAATTAAGGACGCGTTCTAAAAATTTAAAGCGCGAGTTATGAGGTGAGATTGTGTAGAAGACCCACTAATATGGTAAAACTTATATGAAAGTTATCGAACTAGAGCGTCTCTCAATTTCTGTCAACGGGAAGGAATATGCAACTACCAGATATGTCTTGCTGTTGATTCACATGATACCAAGAATTTATTTATTTATAATAACCATTTTATATTCCCATGAATACACTCCCCAGTTTTAATACAACAAAACCAACATCAATTACATCAGCATCCCAAGATGTTACTGTGCGTTAATGAAGGTTACGACAAGTCGCTATTAGTTTACGTTGAAGAGTTTATAACAATTACTATATCTGGCAGGTAGCAAGTAATAGGTCTATAAAGCTATCGAACCTTAATTGTCTTCAGGGCAATCCTGTCAGTTTCAAACCTGTACGACATCAAACTTCGGCGAAGTGTTTCCGGGCCTCTAGCGTAAAATTTCCTCCTTAGGACTGCGACGAGCATGTGACGTTGAAGCAGCAAAATCTCAGCGAGTGCGAAGGTCCAATCAGACAACATTGGTTAGCAACCCAAAACGGAAACCAACAATGGACAACAAAATATGGAGAACGGACGGTCGAACAAATGAACGGAATATGCCGTACGTAATAGACCTAGGAAAGAAATTCTTTCTATAGTACTATGCTCATATTTAAAACAAAGGAAGGCTAAACCCCCTAACGATGCAAAAAGATGCGAGATGCAACGAAATTTCACACTCACCTAAGATCGGGTGCGGTCCACTAATCGTTTTGCACGTGAGATTTCAATCCGTCGAACGACGATCACGTTTGACTCCAAATCAAATTCCAATAAATCAGACGTACTAATAATATCTGAGTGAATTAATCCCTCGGCACGAGGAAACACAACAGGTGTTAACAATAACTCAGATACGTATCTTCTTGTGCAAATACGATGTTTCACTTTCACGGTCAAGACGAAAAAGAAAGCCTAAGAGGATGTTCGGGCGTGTCCATGATGTAATTATATATGTGTGTACGGATTGAGAGGGTCCCGCCCACTTTTTCAGAAAATCTGCCCGACAATCCCTCCATCGCCAACGGTAAATAAATGAAAGATTAATGTTAAGGAGGTGGTGTGACTTGAATGACAGCTTCTCTGTCAGATTCATTGCATTCATAGTACGTTCTTTTTCTACGCACGCGACTGCAAGGTCGCATCGAATTGTAGGTTAGTTTCAAGTATTGTTTTGTTTTGTGTGAAACACGTGAGAGTTGTTTTATTATCAGTGGATATACGATTTTATATCAAAATGGTGCGCTGTATTGTGGAATCATGCAAGAACAATGGTCACAATTGCATTAGCGAGGTAACACATGAGGGATGGTTCCGCAAAATTGGAAAAATTCAGTTACCTCCAAAAGCTACACTTGGTAAAGATTTTGAAGTAATAAATTACCATTTATTACTTAACATCTCAATATTTTTCATGTAAATCATGCTGGACCGGGAAGAGGTTACAAAGAAGGACTGATGGGTAGAGAGGTACCGGAGCAACTCCCTCGCCTTACATCTGTGGCGACATGAGGACGGAGAACCAGGAAGTGTTGACCTATTGCTACTTATCTGCGAGGTCATCGGAAGCATCCGGACCACCCTCCGTGCATCCGGTACTTACTGCAATCAGCCGGTAAGGACCCTGTCGAAGATCCCCAAGTGCATCGAGTTAGGAACTCATCCGTGTGACAAAATTGGTTTAATTGTATAGTTGTAATCATTAATTGTATGATAATTGTTTTATTTTTCCTCGCCTTTCAAGGTATTGCGCAGCCACAGTGTATTTGATGTTTTTTGTTTCCGTTTTTCAGCAATTATCTTATTGTTTATGCCCATAATTTTTAAAAACGAACCACACCTGCTGAAAAAATCTGAACACCTGATTCCATCAAATTGTAATCACAAAAACTGTTGTATGTACTGGGCCTTAAATTTTAAATCACTCATTGATGCAACGGATCTGCTCTATGCTATGTGCATTTGATTGTGAGATCAGAATTATTTGAAAAGCTAATGATTGGGACATGATATGTTTCTGTAGAGAAATACAAATTATATTTTTAGAGCGACCAAGAGTTGCCAGAGAGGTATTGAAACGGCAGCCGTTTCCAAAAAAGAAAATGTTATAAACAGTTACAAGTAAGAATGCAGTAATGTTCTTTAATTGTTTGTGAATGTAACAGTAATTATATTATAAGATAGACCAATAATAGTATATTATTAAATGAGTGAGAAAGTTGGCCATTGCCACGAGGGCGAAGTTTGTAATACTTGCCTACGGCTACTTGCCTACTTGCCTAAGCTTAATACTATACTTTTTCACATCATATTAAATAAATACCTAAAAATTTTTCTGTTTATATTAAATTGTATCGTCCTCTTGTCATTTCATTGGATTAAACCTGTTGGGCAATGAAACTGCTATTATTTTATTGGACGTCACCTGTGGAGAAAATGATCCGGCCGAGTAATGGACAACTTTCTCAATCAAAAACGATTCAACAACGTTTATTTAATTTAATAAGATATGAAATAGTTATTTGTATGGTAAGAGCGCAAAGTGATACATTGCCGCTTGAGAGAGAATCATATTTCTATTTCTCTTAGGTTTTTTTAAACTTCCATACAATTGCATATTTTCATCCAATCTTTTAAATACTTTAATGTCCGGCTGCCTTCTTTCATGAAAGTTTGCTTGGTATCTTTGTGCTGCAAGATGGGTTTTTTTGTAACACTTGATGTAATTACAAAACATATCGTATTGTTCAGATATTGAATAATTCGCCATTTCAAGTAATTAATATTTATCGATATTACAACAACTTAAGACAATACACATGTATGAATGATTAATACAACTGATAAACTAATGTAAGATGACAGTTAGTCGTTGTAACAAATTTTGTTTTATTTTTATTTATGCCTACTTGTTTTAAACTTACAACAATTAATATTTCCATTATTTTTTATTTTGACATAGGTTGTTGTACATCGTTGAAAAGAGAAAAAAAAAGTCTATTTATGCGTGTAAAAATCAAATATGGCGGCCATTTGAAATAAGAAAGTTGGTATTAATATCTCGGAAACCGCCATCTTGAATTTTATTTTGACTTGATTTCTATGTTTGCCTAATTAAACCAAGTAACTTTTATTTAAAACTTTTTTTCGCATCTTTAATAATTATTGAGATATTTGATTTTTTTGAAAATCGCGATTTTCAGTTTTTTTTAAATATTTTCTAAACTGCTCGGAATTTTGAAAATTTCTCAACATAATCTGAATCAGCATAGAAAACTGCACAACATTGCCCATTTAACCAGATCTCTAGCTTTAAGAATAAGAAAGATACCCATGCAATCCTACTCTATTTAGGACACCCTGTATAGAATATTTTAATTTAAAACGTCAAGGGAAATATTTATTTAAAGAAATTTTGTGTAGTACATTTCAATAAAGCATTCATCATGAGTTATTCACAAGAATCTGATCAACATTTGGAACCGATTACAAAAAAATTGTATAATAAAAACTAAACATAAAACATCCTTACTGACATCACGCCAATGTGCGTTATTACTTGTGATATTTGAAATGTTTGTTTCAGAACCTTTTAATTGAGGATGTGAACACTAACAAGAACATTTTATATTTACTATGTATATATTGTACAGTTGAAAATTCTACCCATATTTTTGAGTTGTACTTATTAATTAACTTATTTGATCCATAAGACAAAAACTGCAGAATATGGTACATTAAACAGTTTCCGTGTATTTATTTATAAATGGTAACATTATTGACTACTGAAAGAGATGAGTAAAGGCTCGATGAAGAAGAAATAATGCAAAAATTAAAGTACCCGTCATATTGTGATCCACATTTGAACTATGCATTGTAAATATTTTGGTATTGATAGATTTTGCTGTAAGTATGACAATAAATGAATATATCTGCGTAACTGTTGTAAATTTTCATTGAAACTTAATTATTTATGATCGATCATAAAATTATGTAACATTCCGTGTTTTCAAGTATCCTGAAGTATTTCTTTTGTTCATAAAACTTTCAGATTACTTTGTATACATTATTATTATTAGTATTATATAATTCTAACAAGTATCTTCATTTATTTCCAAACGATTTTTTTAATAATACGAAACTATTTTTCAAAAAATATGTGGGAATAAATATGTTAACTATATAATTTATTTCTCATTAATAAATAAAGTAGCTCTCTTATGAACCTTTTATTACTGTAAAAATGTACTTAAATAATTATAAGATATTTGTCATTGAAAAAGTTCGGCATAACATAAGGAGCGAGTGCAACAAAGATGCCCATATTATTTATACCGACTTTATAGACAAAACCGAAATTCTTTTCAGGGTTGGTAACATTGGGAGCGTCGGGACGAAAATCTGACAAAAAGGGACGATTTTAGAAAGAAAACGCATCAATCTGTACACACCATGTATAATTACATCATGGGCGTGTCCCATGAACATCTACCCCACCAATTACCATTTCGTCACTTCCGCGAAAAAAAACAAATAATGAATGATACACCCTTTGACTATATACTATTGGACTGCTAGCGCCGCTTCATGTATGTCTCCAAGCAACGGTGGCGCGGCGGGACCCTAAATGGTTGCGGTATGTTACTAAATTAGTAGTATTTTGTGTCTATGACATATGACTCTATGAGCTCGCATTGCATATTGTGATACCCTGCAATTTATTCACACCTTTGAATATATAAACATTTATATTGTCAAATATTCACACTATGTCAAAATATTGCTATGCGAAAGACTGCAATACGTCCACGTATATATACCAACGCGGTTATAATACATTCAGCTGATGTACACGTCAGTTGACTTTTGACTTATAACCTAAAATTCTGTATTAGATTTCCATCAAATCCGGAACTTCGCAAATTATGGGTTGATGCTTTGCTTGTAAAGAACAGGCAGGAAAGTGGACCCGAGTTGCCGAAATATGTTCGCATTTGCATTCCCCACGTTGCTGATGAATACATCGAGAAATCTTTTTTTTGCTTTCCGGTTTTTAAATTACGCCCCATTTTCGGCTCCGGGGCGGGACTTATATCGAGCTCCAGCTCGTGGACAACTTTTGGAGCAGTGATCATATGGGAAATGGAGGGGGAATAGCAGTCTATTAGTATATAGTCAAAGGATACACCAATTTAGGTAAACATCCAATTTCCCGGAATGAAAATTATGCCCCGAAAATTCATTGTCTCTAATGAAAACCAATGAGTCGGACTTCACACGGTACTTAAACGACAGAGGGCGCTACCTCTACACTAATATTAGAATTACTTAACTCAGCCGGTTTCCATTCAATCATAATTCCCGATCGTTTCACATTACTGTCACCTCCTCTTACTACATGCTACCCCAAATACTGGATAGAAAGAGTATTCTTGTCGGTATGATGCCACTCGGCAAACTACTACTGAGCCACTACGCCATAACTGTCACATCTATAACGGTGCTCGGTGAACAACGTTATTTTGACAGCTGTCAAGCATGCAACAAGTCGAACCTGAAAAAACAACACGGAACTGATAGAAATATCCTGCCGGGTTACTTCTACAGCGTAGTGATGTTGTGCGTTGTGAAATGCATTCGTGCACGGATAATGCAAGCAATAATGGTAAGCGATAAAACCTAAACTGAGATATGCAAAACAATAACCTACAAATAAGCAGACCCCTTATTATTACCACACTATTAATTTGTAATCGACTAGAGCAGATATCCTGTCGTAACACAAAGATACGATGTGAGCCAAATCTGGAACCAACGTCCGAGCCAACACCATACAAAAGCAAGAGGATTGTCTAACTATCCGCAACCAAACAAACATAATATAAGTGAGTACAACAACTCCAAGAATACCTAGACTATCACCAACAATAATTCAAACTATCCCACCGATTCGATATTCAATAACCACAATAATCCTAATAGTATTCACTCTCATAGGCACAATCATATTTCGAGTGGGGTCCACCACATAACCACAATCCATCGACACGATGACACAAGAACGAACACATGATAAACGATAAACAAGATTCCCTCGTTGCTGGCAAGCAACACGAGCTTTTCTACTTGACTACACCATCAGCAATCAAAAAGTGCCCTCGTGTTAGCGACAAATAACCAACGGCAATTTTGACACGTAACATCGTTTTGTTATTTTGGTTTTGATATTTTGAAAACATTTTGATATTTTGAGATTTTGATTTTGATGATTTTGATTTCGAATATATTAATGAGGCGCTCCCTGTATATCGATTTTATATTTAGCGCCATTTTTATTATTATATACACCCTGTATATTAGCTGAAAATAATCATGCCATACATACCCCTACAAGTAAGGCAACTTCATATACACCACGCGCGCGCGCACACACACACTCACTCGCTAGAACGCTTCTCCTGCAAGCTCGAGCGGAAGTAAAGTTGCGAGATATCTCCCCATGTTAGCCTTATGGGAATTTTGGCGTAGGAACGACATAGCTTATCTACTAACGATCTAGCGAAAATGTCTTGGATTTACTTTGTAAAAAGTTTGGGATATTTTTCAAAAAATTAAATGTTAGTCCTGAACATCTCGACAGAATAGTTATGGCAGCTACTTGCTTGCACCATTTTTTAAGAAATGATAAGTGTTCTAGGCAACCTAATGAACTAGAGCAGTGTTTCCCGACCTTTTTTGTTCCATGCCCCACCTAAGCCTTTCTAAAGTTCTTATGCCCCCCTATGTAACATATACATAATTTGTAATATTAAAAAAACGGAATTGTTCACCTAAGAAACTTGAATGATAGGTTTTAGGAAGAAATCATTAGGAAATGATTAACGAAACACAGTAAGTATATTTTCAAAACGTATAATGAAAAACTGAAATTATTTCGAAATAATTTTTATAAAGATTTTTCTATATTAAATGATTATTTTAATTTAGTGAGATCCTTGCGCTTGATGCTTGCTGCACAGAGATTTTATGTTATGTTTGGTTAGCTTCAGTCTCAAGTCTCCCCGTTGTGTTATATCCAGACGATTTATTTTTTTTATCAGTAAATCCTTTTCAGCACTAAATCCATATTCAGCTAAATATGAAGATGGAAACAGCAAGAATAGTTTTCTTGCACATTTGGTTGAATTTGGGCATTTTCTTTCCTCACAAAGCCATGCCATCGCTCCTTTTATATTAAATAAAGGTTTAACTGATTTTAACTGACTCATCATTTTGCATTTCTTTCTGTTTTAAATCAGAAAATCTTTCTTTTAAATCAGCGGATAGAATTTTCAGATGATCGACAATAACAAGTATAGCGGTATCATTTACTTCACATTTTTGGAGCCAATGAAACTGTTCAAAGTTTTTGTTGTTAATATATTTCTGACATAACTCAACAAGGGTAATGAAACCAAATATCTTCGCTTTTGCATCGACAAGAGTTTTATTTGTTCCTTGAAGTTGCTTATTTAATATAATTAGTTTTTCAAAGTCTCAAATGCTTTGCAAACGATTTTTAACAGATACTTCATTTCAGGTTTGTTCAGGTTTTTTAGTGTGAAGTAAACGTCTCACATGGTTTGCATTTTGTTCTTCACAAAATAGCTTGAAGAGACGCTCACATTTGGCATTAGCTTTAATAGCATTGATACACTTTATTACTGAATATAGTACTACATTTAGTACAGGCGAGATGTTTTTAGCTACCAAGTTTTCCCTATGAATAACATAATGCACAAGAATCTTCTGTATTCTTTGTTATATTTTTCATTGGTATATTATTGACATCTAAGTAGTTTTTTTTATATTACATGGTAGTGGTGCTTTCTAATCTTTTACAGAGCAACATTTTTACAGCAAAATGCCCTTTATCAATATATCTTATGTAAGTTATCAATACTGCCTCACTGTCTCTCAAAGTTGATTCATCCATTTGAGAATTTTCTTGTTTCCAGCTTTTCAACAAGTTGTTTTTCAATATATTTACTCATTTCGTCTATTTTGCTAGCAGTATTGTTACTGAGTGGCATAGCTTTTATATCTTTGTCATCTTTTTCAAGAACCATTTTAAGAAATGCTGGTATTGGCTGTTTTATTAAATTCTCTTCTATAGTATGGTTTTTTCCAGATTTAGCGATGCATAAAGAAATTTGATAACTAGCCGTAGGCCTGGCGCGCACTGGCAACTTTTCCTAAGTAACTTTTTAGTCACCGAAATTAAATACATTAAAGTAAATGTAAGCCCGCGCATGGGCGATTTTTAAATCGAAGCAACTTTAATGTGTTTGATTTCGGTGACTAAAAAGTTGCTTAGGAAAAGTTGCCAGTGCGCGCCAGGCCCTAAGAATACGATTATGAGTTGACGTATGAGCAGGCTTTATTGTTGTTCTCTTTTCTAAATTTTTCTTTAAAGTTTGAAAGTAATTCAAATCTGAAATAATATGAGCACTATGTTTCGCTTTCAAATGCGCCTCAAGACGACCTGGTTTCATTGATTCATTGGCCAAGCATTGCTGGCATAAAAGACAAAAAGGAAACCGCTCATCGTGGACAGCGGGTATGAACCCAAATTTTAAATTTTCCTCCGAATATTAACGATTTTTTTTCTGCTTGCACCATTCATTTTACCAAATACATATATGATCAATTAAAAACTCGTGTCGAGTCCATTTTCGAATTGCCCCCCTTAACAATCAAATTGCCCCCCTGTGGGGCGCAGGCCCCACGTTGGGAAACACCGAACTAGAGCAATCTGAAGAGCCACGAGGATTAGACAGGATAGACAAAATGATAGGTAATCATACTCGTGATGCAATGAATATTCGAGACAGATTCGCAGAATCTTTCAGTACGCCTGAAGGACTTGTTCCTTGGCAAGATGAAAGGGCTCACAGAGGCCGAAGACAACCTCAATAATAGGGTAAAGACGATAGTAGTTGGCATCATTGTACCTTTTATAACCTTGCTATTCATTGGCACACTGACAATAACTATATCCAACAATGTATTGTATCCATTGGAAACTTTGAAACCTTTGATTTAATGTTTTATCCTTGTTTTAAATATAAAATAACACGCGAAGAGAGAAACACACCAAGTCCATAGTGGTTGGCACTATGGTTATTATTGTTGTCACCAAAGGTATACACTCGTTGACATTTAACATATACCTGGGAATCCTTAAGATACTGACAGTATGTAGGTACATAATTACTATAATAAAACTAAAAGTACACTAAGAATGCTAAATATTTATTCCTATAAATACCTAAGCACTAACAACAATTATTGCACACAAAAAAAAATCAGTAAAAACACTATCATTATTCTGACACTTCACATTAAAGGTTCGAATACATTTAAAACATTTTCTTCCCATATTATTGATGGAAATGTTATTTGTACATCTATAGCATATTCCCTTTACTATAAATTTATTGTTATTAACTGAACCAGAAGCAGTTTTTGTATCGCAAGTCATTAAATTCATGTTAATAGCTAAAGTATTTGTAGAGGTTTCTGATAATACGTCAGCAGGTTTTATTACATGAATTTTACGTTGAGGGTTAATATTATCTTTTGTTTGTATTTCACTTGCAGGCTTTGTAACTGTTGCAGATTTTGCTTTATTTTTACTATTATTCATTTTTGTAATACTCTGTTTTATTTCTCTTGCTTTTCTTTTTCTCTGTTTCTCTTCTTCCATTTTTTTCTTCTCTATTTTGGTTTCTGTAATATTTTTCCAAATTTCTGACGAAGCTACATATGGCATACGTTCTACTTTTCGTTTAGGTGACTCAAGCCAAAAAAGAATTTCAGATATTGATGTGAAACTTTGATTCAAATTCTTTTGATTGATTCATATCATACTCTTCTAATGCCCACTCCAATTCTGTATCCTCCATAATACTGAAGTAATTCAGTATTACTAGATTGATCTGGTTTTAAATTGTTATCATTTAAGTCTATATTTATCTCAACATTCCTAGCTTCATCCAATAAATCTACAGGCACATTATCTATGTCAAAATTATTAGGATCTTTTTGTAAAAAAATTCCAAATTTCACGCAAATGAAGGTTACACCATCAAGGTATCTGTTAGATTGAAACAAGTGTACTAAGTCATTTCCAATAATGCATTTAAATGTTTCGAAACTTAAGTGCTGGTTTCTCCAATAATAATCACCATCAGTTTTTTCCTTGCTAATACTCACTTTGCCCATACATTTTGTGAAATCTATTGCGTTCGAGTTCCAGGAAAATAATCCTGTTGCTCTGAAACCGTGGATGATTGTAGATATTTTTACATATTTTTCTATAACTTTGCTAAGCAATGAGGCAAAATGTTCCTTATTAAATTACATGGGGGTGCTCTCGTCTCCACTCTGCCAGCCTGTCTTTAATGGTTTAAAGGCCTGTGTAACGAGGCGCTTGACTGGGGATGGCTGTATGTGTATTTTTAACAACAAAATTTTCATTTCACTTAGTTAAATAATCAAATAATAAAATTTTACCAAGCCACTTCCGGTCAGAACCCTGTCACGTTCCGTAGCTCAGAAAAATAATAATTGTAGACTCACCGTTTTGGAACTTCGTGTTTCGACGCACTTTTTTACTTTATGAGGATTTATGAGATTCGTTTTGCAAATGTTTAAAATTTCAATGAAAATATAAATAAGTGCATTTAACACACAAAGAAAAAAATATAGATCACAAATAATGACGACAAATACAAAAAAAAAAAAACTTACATAGCTTATAACATGAAATTAAGTAAGAATTATTTTGGCAAGCAAATAATGTTTAGACAAACTAATTGATAATCTCATAAATTCTAAATGAGTTGAGTAGTGATAGAAATTTACCGTCGATCGGGTCACCACCAAAACACAGCTTTAGACACTTTTGCATGTAGATCTAATGCTGTTTGAATGCGATTCTAACTGCCTTATTTTCTGGCTGTCGAGCTATTTTATAGCTAGAAAGTTTTCCAGGGGATGAGTTGGGGGTAGCAGAGCCCTGGGAGGGTATCTTCACCCTTATCTCATTGGTTGAAAGCCGTGGTAGGGATGCTGATTCTCCCAACCCATTGGTCACCCCCTAGCGTCGGTGATTACTCTCAATCCCCATTGGCTGATCCAATGCTCGACGATGATTGGTTCAGCATCAGATGAGCAACAGTGGAAATGAGAGTGACATGTCTACGTTTTTGCAATTTATAAAAATACGTTTGAAATTGTTATAAGTTGCCGATATTTTTAGACCACGTATATTAGGTTGGTGATTGTGCTTTGGTAGACCGCCGATCGATGGTTATGTGTCCTTTTAGTACTTCATAAAATTAATTATTTTAAATAAAAATACATGTGTGTCTAAACTTATAAATATGAGAAAGGCATATATAATTATATATACAGATAGTTTGATTAACGTCACGATTAATGGTAAATAGCGTGACGATAACATAACTGCAAAAACAGATTTAGGTTTAAAGTTCTGAATTAAAATCATAGTTGAATAATTCACATATGTACAAACGTATTCTGAGTTACTAAAGTATCCAAAAACTTTGAATTAATGAAATTAGTTTGAAGAACGAAAAACAAATGTTTTGGTTAAACTGTACTACTAAAGAAATGTTTATGATACTTTAATTAGGGTTGACGTATTTTCGGGACTGGGACACCGGGCGGTAACAGTGGTCATAATCTTTCCTTTGTCGTCTTTAAGCCGGGTTCCTTCGCAATCCTCACGTTTGCAAAATTTTGAGAAATTCTAATCTTGTCCAGCTGAGTTTGGGGAACTTTGTTAATCTGCTTCAGCTAAACTTCGGAGATTTTGGTAATCCGAAAAGATTTATTACCTCCCCGAAAATACGCCGACGGTTTATTGTTTTATGACCCTATATTTGAAAATACAAACAGGTTAACATTTCTCACGAAGTGAGAGTTTAATTTTTTTTTCTTAAAATATCAAATGAAATGACATGCAATGAGGTCCAATGTTAAATTGAAGAAAATTGAATCTTAGATTAAAAATTAAACGTGTTACGACGTGTCAAAATGACACGCCGGTAACACCTGGTTGCATTCGGGTAAAGTGCAATTAATAATACCCAAATCATTAAACAATTTATTGATCTGTAGTGTGAGATGTGTTTTATGTCCATCAATGAAAAGAATTACTGGTTTGTTGATGTTCTTTTCTACAACGTACTTTTTAAAAATATTAGCAATATATTCATAAAATATTGACGATTTCATCCATCCATTGTCTGAGTATCCTATTCCCCAAGTATTTTGCACTGACTCTAAAATCTGCTTTGGTGGCTTACGCTTATATGGATAATTTACCACATAATAATAGATGCAATAACAGAAAATCGATAATTAATGGGGTAGCTTGACACTACAACAATGTTTTGCATTGTCATAATCGATAACAGAAAAACGGTAATTAGGTGAGTAGCTTTTAAGGTTATAAAAACATGATGTTCATGACGTTACGTCACTGTCAATAAGTTTTAATTTTTACAATTACTCTTGTAGCAAACCAAACTATTCAGCTTGTAATATTCCATAACTTTTCCTGATCCTTATTATTATTTCATTCGATAAATTATCTACCCAAATATACCGCGAGCTTGGATGAATTATCAAAAACACATTTTTTTCGTACCTTTTACCTTTTAGTAATTCATCTCGACATAACATTTGTTGTCAACTGGTTATTAACCTCTAGCTGAAGCTCTCGGTTAATAACCAGACAACAAATGTTATTGTCTCGTTAAATTACTAGGTAACAAGGTACTCAAAAAACTATTGGCGATAAATAACCATAGGCGGCGTCAGATCGCCATTTGCACAAAAAGTGAACATAACAGTCAACAAGCTTCAGCATTACCTTGATCCACCTCATACAAAATTGGTTTCATCCCCATTAAAATCTCGGTTTCTACAGAAAGTATATGACGGTGTTCTTCATTATCGAGTTCTTTCTCTATAGTTGTAAACCAATTTTTAATATCATGTTCGCTAATACAAGCACTTGCATATGTAACCGCTTCTGTTGTTCGTAAGTATAAAGCGGCCCATCCACACGCAAGCATGCTTGACAAGCATTGCATGCTGTCATGCATGCTTGATAGTGGATGGTGTTGCTTGAGCGTATTTTTGCGGCTTGACAGCATGCTTGAAAGAAATCAAACCGTTTTGTATTTTTGTGGGCGGCGCTTCCGGACCGCAAGCATGCTTGCGTGTGGATGGCAATGCTGTCAAGCATTTCGTCAGTCTTTCCCGGTCGTTGTGGTGAACTCTTCGCTCAAAAATGGCTAGTTGCACCGAAAATCAATTCTGGGTAGAGTTTTTTGAATTGTTTAAGGAGCGCGACGAATTGTGGAAGGTTAAGGGGAGAAATATAAAAATAAAAAGGAGCGAACGAAGGGGTATGCTATTTTGTTAGAAAAATATAAAGAAAAAGAGTGTACCGCGACGCTAGACGTAGTAAAAAAAAAAAATTAACACTATCCGTACCAATTATCGACGGGAGTTAAAAAAAGTAAAGACCAGCGAGAAATCGGGCGCCGGGTCGGAGGATATATACTATCCGTCCCTATGGTATTTTGATATCCTGAATTTTCTTCGAGACCAGGAAACTGCGGATGCTGGAAAATCAACCATAGATTTGGAAGAAGATGTAGAAGTAAGTATATAATACGAAATACATATAATGTTTGTTTAAATTTTATTTAAAAAATGTACAATAAATTTTACTATTTCATTTTTATCCAAATTATAAATCAAATATACATAATAGCAGGTTGTTATCGTACTCCTCATTGCCATGGGGCTGCACCAACAGTGTTAAAATAAGTACGAAACTTATCCCTTACTTCTTTTGCATTAATTGTAGAATTCCTGGCATTTGAATTATTTAATGGCAGCAATGTTTCGGTTTGACGCCATGACCCATGTTGAATAACCCCAGAATGAATGTTTTCTACATCTATGATTCCTTGTCTATAGGATTGTCCCTTTTTCCTACTTAGAAAATTATGTAGATAACAACAAGCTAAAACAATAGTTGTACATTTTTCGGGAGATAAATTCATTGTAGTTAACAGTATTCTGAATCTTGAGGACAAAATCCCGAAAACATTTTCAACAATGCGTCGAGCTCTAGAAAATCTATAATTGCAAATATCTTCTTCCGGTGTTAGAACCTTTCGACTGTATGGTTTCATTATATTTTCTTTTAAAGGGAAAGCGTCATCTCCGATAAAAACATACGGCATTTTTGCTGAAAAGTTTGGTAATTCTGCTGGTTCTGGGAGTTGTAAGCTTTTTTCTTCAAATTTTTGATAAAATTTCGTTGCAGTAAAGACCCCAGCATCAGAAATTCTACCATTTGCTCCAACATCTGCCATAATAATTTCGTAGTTAGCATCTGCTATCAACATCAATACTATGCTGTGCGTTTTTTTGTAATTAAAATAGTGGCTACCTGAGCCTGGGGGTTTCTTCATTGCAACATGCTTTCCATCTATCGCACCTATGCAATTTGGAAAATTCCATCGTATATTAAAATTTGCTGCAATTACTTTCCACTCCTCTTCGTTTCTTGGCATCTGAAAAGTACAAAGTATGTTTAAATTTTCAATAATTCTAAATTTTATATTATTATTTGCAGGCATTTGAAGAATTTGGATCTTCGTCAAAATTATTACCACCCCAAAAGAAGAGAAAATACCCTGAGTCAGAAAGGAACGAACTCTTAAAGAAGGCTGTCCAACATTTGGATGGGGTGAATGACGAAGCGGAGATGCAAGGAAAAGTCTGGGCTGCTCAATATAGAAAGTTGACTGACGATCAACAGCTTTACGCCAAGAAGTACGTGGATGATATTTTTTATCAAGGACGTCTGTCAAAGCTGGGGCCTCCATCAACACCAGCATCAACTCCGACATCTACTCCATCCTACAGCACTCCGGTGCCATTCGCCAGCCCACTACTTGACCAATTATCAAACCAGGAATGTAGCCAGCCTCAGCCGACTTATCAAATATTAGAAACATCATACAGAGACATCCAGTATCGCAATTAAAATATTTTTTATAAATGAGTTATATATTTATACAATAAAAGTTTTAAAATAATACAAATAGTTTTCTTACCTTTATATATTCCTTCAAGGTATTAATAATAGCCTCGCACGTTTCAATTACAATTTTTCCTATTGTTTGAGGAGCTACCGCTGTTAAAAATTTTAAATCCTCAAAAGTTGCTCCAGTGGCTAAATATCTAAGTGTAGTCGAAAGCCTTTCTTCTGCAGTAACTGAATCCCTCATCGTAGTGTTTTCTTTTTGAATGAAAGGCCTCACTTTTTGCAACAATTCCCCAAATACTGCAGCATCCATTCTTAAAAAATTGTGGTAATCTTGAGTAGAAGTATCTTCTAAGGTTTGCAACAGTTTCATATGAGAATATTTTGATCGTTCTTGAAACCAACCCTTCGACCAATATTTATGCCGTCTCTTTCTTTTGCGGGTTAACTCGTCTATCACGATTAAAGCGCAAGCTAAGTCACTCATTTTCAGTTGCTGCCAGCTTCGAGATCGCAATACAACTGACGCTTGAGAGAATGCTTGACAATGGATGGGCAAACTAGAATTGGCTTGACAAGCATGCTTGTCAAGCATGCTTGCGTGTGGATGGGCCGCTTAACTGAGGGTGTCTTTTAATAAGTGCACGATACCACCCTTTTCCAGGTAATCCATTTGGAAAAGGCGTTTTCCTATCACACTCCTGGACAACGTTTTGAACGCTTTTCTGTACGTCTTCAATACGCCGTGAAAACCCCTTTCGCTGACACATTAAAATCCAACTAAAATAAATATATTTAATATATGCGTATCATACAATTTTTTCGGTGAATTAAAATTGAGTAATTGACTTACTCAACGAGTACTGTTTCCTCATCTTCAGAAAGATATGGCCGTGGGCCAAATCCAGGTTTTTTAAATTTGTTTCCCATGCGAAATTGAATTGTAGATCTTGCAACCGAAAACGTTGCTGCTGCCTTTTCTTTTCGACATACCATCTTCAATTGCTTTTATTGCTGCTTTAATTCCATCCTCTCTATCATCCATTTTATCTTAAATTTAGGTTTTATCTATATAATTAATAATCATTTTAATAATGTATTTATTGAACTACGCAACAGAAGCTACATGCTAACTACTAAATTCTTTAAATTTAATGGATTTAGGGTCGTTGGCAGTGCCATGACAACCACTATGATTAGCAAGTTTCGCGGCATACAATGCTTGGCATTGCAATATTTTTAGGTTAGAACAGACACCAACGCGATTTGTCTTTTACAATCATTACTAAAAACATTATATTAAAATATGGAAATGAAATCTACATACAAAATTGAATAACAAATTAGTTTTGTACATTTATCTAACTTACCGTTTGATGTCGCAAATACTACTCAATTTTGCGAACAAGCAACTCTTGAACTGTTCCAAAGCCAGGACTATAAACTTCCGAATTAGAAAAAACCCTAATATTCAATGTTACGTTTAACTAGGTTTATTTACACGTATTTTGTAAGGTGGTAAAAACTACAACAGTGCCAATAACGAAGTGTTATATGAGAAATAACTTAATTAAATAAAATTCCAATGGATTTTATTACTTACCCGGTATTTTCATTTCGCTACAAATCTCTTCTCAGGCATTTTCTTTCATTTGTTGATTGTGATCATTTTGATCAGACAACAGATAAAGATGTGGACAAGCACGAATTTTATTGATTAATAGATCTTCATTCTTTTTTAATTAATCAAAAATTAAACGAGACACAAAACGGTGTGTTTAACGTATTGTCAATAACTTGCTGTTATTATTTATTTATTTATTTGGGAATGAACACGCTTGGACGCGTGTTCGTCGAAACATTCAGCTGATTAGTGGTAAGCCAAGGGGCTGCGGAACCACGGAAAAATTCGTTCGGTAAAGTCAGCCATACACGCTATGTTCTACCGGAGAGGTTACCTCTGCAGGTTTGCCCGCACAGGTCAACCGGATGTTGGTCGGTCTTCAGTTCTTTTTGCGATGGCATCGATTAAGGACGATGACGCGCTGGCATTGAAAGGCATTAATTTTGAACAAAAAAGATTTTAATTTCTTTCAATTTTTCCATGAGCAATTTATAGGCAGCTTTTTTTTTAGCTCGATCAAGGTACTCTTTGCTTTTGATTTGCCAAAGACATAGATGAGTTCTGTATATAGGTAAACGTCGTTTTACGCCGGGGTTCCGTTCCAAGAGACACCGGCGTAAACAAAATCGGCGTAAAATGAACACAAATATAATGGACGATATAAGGTTAAGTGTCAAAATTCTAAAAACAATCTAACATGTTTATTTAATACATATCCTATATATATATATTCAAAATAAATTATAAATGTATTTAATGAATACAGTTTCAATTTGTTTACAAAATAAATATAAACCTCTTGATATGAATAATGAATTTTTTAGAATAAACACTAACTTATCAGTTCGTCGGTAATAAATTAAATTCTCACACTTTTTTTAAAAAAGCATCCAATTTCATTTGCTTTGATTGTTGCTTCCTTTCTTGCAGAATCATAGCATAAGGTCGAACGGCAGCTGTGACGCTTCTTTTAACATTTGCGCTTCGATTGAAATCCCCATCTATCTCACAGAGCTCATCTGTTAACCTTTCTATAGAAGAAAGGATACGATTTAAAATGGCCGTTTTTAGGGCTTTCCCATCATTTTCTTTCTCATCCTCCTCTTCTTCTTCTTGGGGATTTTCTGATTGAGGGCGATTTAATTCCTCAATTAACCCTTCTAATTCTTGATTTGAGAGTGGTTGGTCATGCACGTCTAACAGTTCGGTTACATCTTCGGTTGTTACGTCTTCGAATTCACATTCGCGTGTAAGTCTGATAATGTCTTCGTTTATGTTAATGTTATCTACCTCTTCCACACTTGCACCTTGTATAAATCCAGGCAGAAGTTTACGCCAAACGCCGTTTAAGCAATTATTTGTCACTTCGTCCCAAGCAGTCTTCAGATTTTTGATTCCTTTTAAAATGTCGTATGAGCGCCAATAACCCTTAACGGTCTGATTGGAATCAGTATCTATCGCCTTAATCATTGCTTTTAATGTTATGCGCAAATAATAGGCTTTAAAGGTAGAAATTACCCCCTGATCCATGGGTTGTAATACGGAGGTTGTGTTAGGGGGCATGCAAATTACCTTGACGTCCAATCTCGTGTCTAAGGTTTCAAGATTTTTCGGATGTCCTGGGGCATTGTCTAATAGGAGGATTGCTTTCTCTGTAAGATTATTTTGTTCACAAAATTTAAGCACACTGCCGCTCCTGCTACATCAGCGCTCGCTGCTTCGCCACTTAGTTTAGTGCTACGGATATTGGTTCGAGATTTAAATCTCGTGAACCACCCAGTGCTTGCCAAGAAAGTTTCGTCAGTGTTTTCTTGCGCCTTCAAATCAGAAAAAATCAACTTTGCTTTTTCGCATATGACTGCTTGTGTTACAGGAATATTTTTTTGATTGGTGTCATCAACCCACAATGCTAACATTTTTTCCATTTTCTCTATATTTTTGCTTCGGCTGTAAGTTACGTGCTTTACACTTACAGCTGTTGTCTGTTCAGCGGAATGTTTTATTTTCTCAGCGTTTTTCATGATTGACGTCCATTTTTGTCTCCAGGCTTATTGTTTTTCGTGCTTTTTTCGCACAATGTTTGGGTTCTGAATCACTATTGTAAATAATAAAATAAAAAATACAATCATACCTTTTTATTTTTCTTAAAAACAAAACGAAAACTAGCTTGAAACAATTTCACACACACGATAGACTGTCCGCGTACACGGTAATAGAATAAAACAACGTGTAAAAAGTGTGTTTGCTATTACAATCGCGGCGCCTGTCGTCTGGTGTCGGCCAAACCCGGGAATCCGACGCCGGCACCAACCGGCGTAATTGTGAATCGGCGTAAATCGAACCGGCGCAAAACGACGTTTACCTGCATTTCGATAAAATCTTCAAGCACTTTTTTAATTGAATTTGGTGGTGCCATTTTCGTGTGTTGAATTGCAATACGATACGAGCGGAGTGACGATCGTCAGAGAGACACTAGAAAACAACTGATGCGACCTGCGCAGGTGACCGGAGTACATGCATACACGCACAGGTACACGTAAGGTGTCACTCGAAAGAATTGATTTTCGATCTTGCGCCGGTCGCCTGCGCAGGTTATAATTACTGCCCAGGTCTATTCGCACACACGCTCCGGTCTACCTACGCAGGCATACCTGTACAGGCAGACCCCTTCGGTAGACCGCAGCGTGTATGGCCGACTTAATGCCGGCCACTCACGTTCCGGTAGACCTGTGCAGGGGAAAAAAGTCCACACACGCTAAGGTGAAATTCTAGATTTTATTTAGTTTGATGATGGCATCGAAAGATGACGGCGCATTGGCAGTTCTGGGCCTCTTATTAGTTATAAATAAACGTGCGAAACCCAAAAAAAACCGGGAAAAATGGTGCAAAGATTGGTTACTAAAGCGAAAAAGTTACAGTCATGTTAATTTATTGAACGAGTTGAAATTTGAACCCAAGGATTTCCAAAACTATGTACGAATGGACAAGGAAACTTACTTCAAATTACTTTCTATGGTTGGTCCTTTTATTACAAAGAAGGATACAGTAATGAGAAATTGCATTTCACCTCATCAGAGATTAAGTGTAACTTTAAGATTCCTAGCCACAGGAAGAAGTTATGAAGACATGAAATACTCTGCAATTATTTCCCCTCAAGCTCTTGGGAAAATAATTCCTGAAACATGTGCTGCTTTGTACAAAGCTCTTTGTGCAAGATACTTAAAGGTAAGCTAATAAGACAAAAAAGTATTATTCAGCAATACGTATTTATTCATAATCATAGTTGTAATAATATTAAATGTTACTTCTAAAGTTTGTAAGATAAGTAGCAGCATCTCCTTTGCTAGACTCCAAAAGCACTACATTTTCAGAAGGTTGTTGGTTTTCTTGAAATCGAGAACCATGTTGTGGGGGACTGGTCGGAGAGAACTGCTGGGATTGAGAATGCTGAAAAGTGTGTTGTGGGTTAGGCTGAAGTTGTGCTATTTCTGATTGGTTGTACTGCATATAATTTGCACTTGGACTTGGAGCAGGGGTCATAATAAGGCTAGAACTGGAGGAATGTGATGAGGGACACGGAACTGAGTGGCGTGAAAACATAGCTGGCTGATATTGCTGCATATTACGAATTCTTGCGTCAGATGTTTCCTGCATGTTAAGGCATGTATGTTGTAGTGTAAGGTTACCAAGTTCGGCCTCGAATATAACATCGTTAATTATTTTTTCTGCAATTAGGCTTTGTCTTTTGTCCACTTCCCTAAGTTTTATTACACTTTTTCCAAAAATATCAAAACGGTCGTCTTGTATATGAGGACGCTTGAAGTGTTCTTGCGCAGTCGTCAAAACATCATTGGTCAAAGAATCTTGGTTTCGTTTGCCTGGTCTGGCTTTCGAAGTACCAGTGGTACTTTTTCGTGAGGAACATGGAATATTTTGATTTTCTGTTAACGGACCGGCGTTGTCTGTTGTAGACGGTCCTTGGCGGGATGGAGAATCCGGGGCATCGGCAACATGCGAATTTTGAGTTTCTTGTATTGACCCAATCTGAAACAATAAAACATTAAAATGGGTTGTTAAAAATTATTAATTCATTGTTATTTTTACTTTCTCCGTTACGAAGTACGAGAAAGTATTGTGATCGTGATTTTTTTTTCAAAATTTTTTTTACGGAAATATCCGTTTTGGGGTCCCTAGATGCCATTTCAACAATTTCTGGAAAAAAAATTTTTGTGTCTGTGTGTGTGTGTGTCTGTCTGTCTGTCTCTGTGTGTGTGTGTGTGTCTGTCTGTGTGCGCTGTATCTCAAAAACTAATACAGCAATTGATATGAAACTTTCAACATACGTCTTATTTGATAATCTGAAGAACTGAAAAGCTTTTGGTAAAATTTCGTACACCGGAAGTATGTGTTTACCTTAACTGTTTTTTGTTTTTTGCCAATATTTTCTTAAATATGACAAATATCACAAAAATGATTAAACAAACATTGAAGACAACAAAGAAATGAACACCTTTTGCTTGAAAACATTTTTCATAAAATCATTGCTATTCGAGAAAAAAAAAATTTTTTTTTTTTCAATTTTTTGTTTATAATTATGAAACGATAATAATTACAGCAAATTTGTGTGAATAATAATTGTAGAGAATACCAAAATGAACAACTTCTAAAGAATAAGTTTTTTTCGAAATCTCGTTAGTTTTTGAGTAAACGGAGTTTTTGAATTTGAAGTATAATTTTTCCATGTTTCATAATTTTGACGTTTTAAACGTCAGTTTCATCCGAGTTTACGCAACGCTCGTACATTTTAAATATGATTTCAATAAACCATGAAAATGTAAACATAAATGATACCATCAAGTCGGAGAAAGTAACATGATGGCCACATCACCATTTTTTTTTTCAGTTTCCCAACATCCAAGACGAATGGAAAGAAATAGCACAACAATTTGAAGAACTATGGAACTTTCCACACTGTTTGGGCGCAATCGACGGTAAACACATTGATATTATTCCACCAGCTGGTAGTGGATCTGAATTTTTCAATTATAAAGGCCGGCACAGTATGGTTCTTTTGGGAATTGTAAATGCCAAATATCAATTTATTTTAGCGGATTTTGGAACCAATGGAAGAATTTCAGACGGTGGTGTCCTCCAAAACACAAAATTTTTTGAAGTGTTAAATAGAGGTGAATTAAATATTCCAAGCGCAGAACAGGTCAAAGAAAGCGGTAGAAATCTTCCGTATGTTTTTGTCGCAGACGACGCTTTTGCTTTAAGCACTGATATGATGAAACCCTTTCGACAAGGAGACTTGAATTCACAAGAAAAAAAAAATTAACTACAGATTGTCTCGTGCAAGGCGTATAGTCGAAAATGCGTTTGGAATATTGGCTTCGAGATTTCGTATATTTCATACTCAAATTAATGTAGAGCCTTGTGAATATTATTAAAATAGTAATGGCAGCAGTTGTGTTACACAATTTTCTCATCCAACATTCACCAACATCTTATGCTCCACAAAGAGGCGTTCACCAAGAAAATACTGTTGAAGGAACCGTCATCACCGATGGATACGATTCACAAAACTCTAACATGGAAAATTTAGAGCAACGAAACCCGGGAAACATCAATGCTACCGCAAAAAACGTTAGAGAAAATGTTATGCACTACTTTTGTGGCGGGGGCAAAGTACCATGGCAAAATGATTTTATTAATTAAATTGTTTATTTTTTTACTAAATAAAGTAAACATGTGCTAAAATATATAGTAAATACATAAAAAACTGCTACATCTTTTATTAACTTATCTCAGAGAAATCTCCCTCATCTAGATCCAAGTTCGATACGGAAGTTCTTGGCGTTTCTTGGTCACCAAGAAAGTCAAATAAATGGTAGTATCACAGCTTAGGATGGTACACTTCATCAGCCGATGCTCCAGACTTAATAGAATCGTCATACTTCTTCTTTTCTTTTCTAACGTTGCTTCGTAAATTATTAATTTTTTTAACGACTGCATCTTTATTGGCTGTATGGTCTATTTCTTTCAGCTTTTCTAGCAATTTTCTATAAGCAGCCTCCCTTTTTCCACGATCGTGGTATTCTTTGCTCTTAATTCGCCATAGACAGGGCTCAAATTTATAAAGTTCTATAAACTCGGCTATTACTCTACGTTGCTCTTCAGTACTTAACGCCATTTTATAACAGAATCTATGTACAAACACGTGCATGCAGCACAAAATTTAATAGAGAACTGAGACCTGTACACGCCTGTCGGCACACATATTCCGGTCCAACGTACGACAGCAGTCTGGCGCAGGTCGACCGAATCGATTTTCAATACTGCTCCGGTCGCCTGCACAGGTCCTTTGAACCGCACAGGTTTGCTCACACACACGTTGCGATATACCTGCACAGGTGTACCTGTACAGGTCTACCTCACAGCTCTACCGGAACGTGAGTGGCCGGCTTAAGCAATCCAAGCAATTCCGTTCCGTTCCAATCCATTCCGCGGTGTTCCGATCCGCGGTAGTGTGTGGCCTCTAACTTATAGCGTTTTCGGCTTACTTGCACTTGCTTGCACTAGACTACACTAAGAAAGTTCCGAGTGTTCGGGTTAGATTTTCAGTTCGCGCTGACTCGGTGCCGAGCGTTCGGCTTACGATCAAATATGCACCCAGCTCGCACTGAGTGCAGGTTTTAGCGCACGAGGTCTTGAGGCTCGTGCTGCAGATAGTGCAAATATGGCGGACAAACAAGATGAAGTTGACATTGAAAGTACAAGAATTTGGAAATAGTAATAGATTTTTTAGAATAATCCTCGTCAGATGAGGATGAAATGTTCTTATATGCGGCGAAAATGACTAAAAGAATTCCAAAAATAAATTCCTTTTTGGATTTAATACAAGAATTTAACGAGTGTGAGGTTAGGAAAATATTTATTTATAAAGTAATAATAATTATATAGTATCCACATATTATAAATGTAACTAACTCAAAAGTAATTTTAGTTTCGAAAACATTTTCGAATTGGTTTATTCACTGCGACTAGGTTGATCGAAGATTATCGTCAGTCAGAATTTTACCAAAACTATCATACATGGCCAAGAGGCAGTCCGAAAAGTTCACCGGAGAAACATATTTATGCCTTCTTGTGGTAGATAGATAGCATTTTAAATTATGTAATTTATAATAATGTAATTTTAAGGTTCGCTTGCAACAAAATATTTTTAAGGGCTGTCGCACTACAATTTGATGTATCAATTAGCACTGTTCATGTAATAATTGAAAAAGTGATCGATTATTTAGTGCATATTGCCCCAAAATATATTAAATTCCCAAGATCACCTGAAGATAAAGAAGAAATGTCAAATAATTTTGAAAAAGTAAGAACAATTTGATAATAAATTGCAATACTTGTTTCTAACAAAATTTCTAACTTTATTGTAGGTTTCTGGATTTCCAGGAATTTTGGGCTGCATTGATGGCACATCCATCAATATAATGACACCAGCTCACAAAATTAAATCTACCTACACAAATCGTCATGATTTACCAGCGTTAACACTTGAGGCTATATGTAGCTACAATAAAACATTCACAGACGTTTTTATTGGTGTTCCTGGTAAAATTCATGATGCTCGTGTTTTTAAACTCTCAGACATTGAAAAGGACTTACCAAACATATGCGGAAATAATTATCACATAATAGGTGATAATGCATACCCGTTCAGGGAATGGTGCTTAACACCATACAAAGATTATGGAGAATTGTCTGGTAGGCAACGCATTTACAATAAAAAGATTTGTGCTACTAGGGTACTGATAGAAAAAACTTTTGGTATTTTTAAAAGTAGATTTCGGCAACTATTGCAGGTCCATTTGCATGAAGTTAATAAAATTTCTAAATTTATTATTGCCTGCTGTGTTTTACATAATTTATGTATTTTAAATAATGATGATTTAAGGGAAGATGAAATGTTACATTGTAATGATGAACGAAACATTTATTCTTTTACATGATAAAGAAGATAAATCAAAAAAGTTGGGGGAAATAAAACGAAATGCTCTAGCAGATAAGTTTTTTTTAATTTAAATGAGTAATTATGTATTATGAAAGAAATAAATGTCAGTCTTTTTTTTAAATGGATTTATTTAATTCCAGTTTTTCCCTGTGCCTCCTCTCTCTATTCTCTTCTTTGTCGTGGATTTGTAGAAGTATGTTTTGAATTGATTTTTTTTCTCTCTCATCTTTGGTGCATTCTCTTTGTCACTGTCATTCCTCTTACGTTTCAATATATGAACATTATTTGCTGTTCTTAATACTCCGGGTTCAATGCTGTCATCAGCAGTAGTAATTTTGTTTAATTCTTTTTCAAATGGGATTTCTTTCCTTGAAGCCCCCGATGTGGAATTGTTATCAACGGCATTTTTTTTTCTTTTGAAGACAGTTTTATACCTATTTTCAGTTTGCACTGCAGAAATATTGGTACTCATAATTTCATTAATATCTGATGATATTTTGTCCCACATGAATTTTTTTGTTTTAAATTTCTTCATGGGTCCAATTTGAGTCATGTACAAATCGTATTTGTCCAACAATAGTCTTGTTGCTCCACTCTAAAATATGATTAACATTTTATCACTATTTGTAAATAAAATGTGACATTAATAAAGTTACTTGAATTTTTATTTTTTTGTGGCAGACATTGAACAAGACAGCATGGAAGACGGTGTTGCAGGCATTGAGCATGATGGCGAATACGATTATATACTTATTAGCCAATTACAATTAACGTCCGCCAAGTCCCTTTGCATTCGTCTGTTCGTCTTTAAATATCAAAAGTGACAATGACATTTAAACGTCAGATTACAACTTATTGGTTAAAACAATAACCGACACAATAAACTTCACACCATGCCTTATTGGTACTTCCATCACAATGGTACTTTAGCAGATTAACACTTCAGAGTGAGTACAACGATCCGTATCCTTAAATTTGTTCAATCAATGTGTTGGACAATATATTATTCAACGGAAAATTGTTCGTATGGTAATTCGTTTGTTTAGTCTGCAGTCGTCCTAAATTGCCATTAATTTGCCGGCTAATTTAATACAAAGTTAAACGTCGCCCTGACAAGATTCAGTTTCAATATGTCTTTAGTTTAAGCGAATAAATGTAAGGTCGAAGGTAAAGTATAGTACATAACGCGAGTTGTAACGCAATTACGCGCTTGTGAAATTACGTTATTCGCTGCTACGCGGCTCGTACGCAATATCTTTCACTTGCGCGTAATTTGCTACTTATAACTCTAGTTAGGTAATATACTATTATATTGTTAATACTTTAAAAACTTAATTATGATAAAATATGTTTAATATAATGTTCAAAATAAAAGTTTTGTAATATACCGATATTATTTCTCCAACCTTCATCTATTTTAATTTAATATACAATGGAATCCTTTGGAGTCCACAAGACTAGATAACATTTTTTTTTTTTGGCTAAAATGTAATTGACCTTGTATTTGATGATAATAATCATGGTCTTTATTTAAAATTAGGTTTCCCCTAATGTCTTGTGATAAGGTATAATCTTGTTTTTGTGAAAAGTATTCATTGAATGTTTTGTCACGAGCTGTGTAAGGACATTTCACTTCTACAATAGCATCTTCAACAACACCATCTGGCGTAGCACCTAGATATCCACACTCGTGTAGATAGATTCCTACATCTTCTACAGTTAAATTATATATTGTTGCAAACTTCTGTAGAGCTGCCTTTTCATTTTGACGACCCCATTGTATTTGCTTTACACCATCCATTTTATAACTTCATGAATTCAGTGGCATTGGAACTAACGTTGAAATTTTGGTACTCCATTAATGATGAAGGTACAGTGTCACTAAATTAAAAAGTTATAATGAACAAAAATTATATTACTTAAACTATATGTCTATTAATATTACCTGTTAAAGTTTTAAACAATGATGGTGGAAATCGACCTCTTTTCGCAGATTTAAGTATTTTCCCAAAGTTGCTAGCAGACTATCTATGTTTTTTAACAATGAGCCATAAACTATTACTATTCTGCCCAATGGTGGCTTTACTAATTTCAATAATTTTCTCCTGGGTTATTTTTAAATTATTTTCAAGACATTTTATTGAATTTTCAACAGTAATATAACGAGTGCCTATGATTTTGCCGGCAATTATTAGCGGCAGGACCACGATTTTCTAGAAGCAACAAGCAAGAGTGATCCAGACGCTAATAATTGCCTAGGGAAAATCAGTCACGAGTTAGATTCGAGAAGACAATTGGCCGAACAGAAAGTTCACACTTCATAATTTGAAAAGTTAAATTTAGTGACACCAAGTGTCAGACGTGTATTAATCTGCGCCACAATAATTGTAGTAAAAATGAGCTTACCAAGATTTTGAGAAATGCCTATGAATACTATTACTGATGAAAGCACTAACACTTCACCCGAAAATACAAACAGATCGAATTCAGGAGCAAACTACTTAAAAGTCCGGCAATAACTGACGTTTTATATGTTATAGAAAATGAACCAACGCGTTGCTAGGCAATACCAACATGAGAGATTATCTGATTAGATACCACCCAGGGTGAATTGCCATGCATAACATCCAGCGTGGTCTGTTACGCATCGTAATTGGAATTTTATTGGATCATGTCATCAACATTATTCGATTTCATAGGTTAGTAAGTAAATGAGGGCAATTGTCAGATGTATGAAATTCTTTTGAGAATATGCATTCTTCGATGTCCATTATTATATTATTAAATAATGGAATATCAGGAGATAACAGCCATTGTATCCCTGAATATGCAATTTTATCCAAATCTTTGATTAACATTTGAATGTTATCATCAATACATTCTGGATTTTTTAATACGTTGAATGGTTTCAACCTCCCAAAGCAATCTTCTGCAGTTTGTGGCAATTCTTCTGCTGCTTTCTTCTTCGTCCATGCGCAAGCTTGATCCGTTGAGGAAATGTTGTAGTGACCAAATAAAGCTAGAGCCATCATATGGTGGCAAACATCGACCCCACGGGGACACTCACATTTTGCAGTTCTTATTGCATTTTCCTCCAAGTGTAACTGAAAACATGGTTGGTAATTATAAATGTCACTTATTTCACATGATATAAAACCTACCTCTACTTTGTAAATACGATTTTTCATGCTGGCTTGAATCTCGCCACGAATGATGGACAACTCCGCATCATACTCAATTTTCTTGACAAATCCGGACTTATATGCATTTTCTCCTTTGCTAACAAGTTTTTTATTGTCAAAGAACTATAGTCGTTATAGATATAGCAGACATAATAAAACGTAAATAACACTCAAGAAAAATACACTCACAAACTCTAACCTCAAACTATCTCATTAATGAGAACCGACATACGCTTACAAGTGTTTATATGCCTTGCGTTTCATTGGCTTAAACACATAGATGTGTAGTTATCTCTTTATTTGTTTAATGTAAAATGTAGCAACTAACTTTTTTATATTTTCTATGTTCTATTACTATTCTAGAATAGAGTCGGTGCAAAACAAATTTGCTAAAGTATTGTCGTACAAATTAAATTTCCAAGGAATCTATTTGACACCCGAACAATCATGTACTTATGTAGGTCTCAAATCACTGGATATTCGTAGAAAACAAATGGATCTCTCATTTTTGTTTAAGGTGCTAAACGGAATCATCAATTCAGAGCAATTGCTCAGCCTTATTAACATTAATGTACCTTCTAGAGCATTACGATCGGCAAATTTTTTGTACACGAACCGTCATAGAACTACGTATGGCATGCATAGCTCCATTTCACGTATTGTTAAAAACGTAAACAATACAGCACTGTCGATAGATTTCGTCGGAGTTTCTTACTTCCAATTTAAAGCGCAGTGTAGAAACGCGCTGTAACATGTACGTGCATGCGTTCATTCTTATAAAATTTTATTTTATATTTTTATTTGCACATGTGTATATATGCATGCACATGTAAAGAGTTTTGTATTTTTGTAATGTTTCAATGTTTTATATTTATAGCCTATAATGTATTTGTATATATATATATATATATATATATATATATATTCATGTAGTTTACCATGTAAATGCAGTAGCGTTAAATAAATAAATAAATAAATATGTATGTATGCAATTTTATTCCAGCAAAGAAATAATTTCTTAAATATTTAAAATAAAAGAGAAATGGAAGTCTAAACATGACCCATATATGATACTTATACCTATAAGAGGGCAATAAGGATCACTTTTTTAAATGTATTATATTTTACGACACTAACCCGCCAATTGTGACGTCATTACTATCCGGCTTTATTGTGTCTCTAGCTCTAGATCGTTTATTACTTCACATATGCTTTTATTAATAATTTATTTAGCTTTATGTAATTTTAAGTGTTGAATTTAGTTTTTTCATTACTTGTTCTTTATTTAGTTTTATTTTGCAAAAGTTTGTAATCAATTTAGGTTAGATTTATTTTTTTCTGAATTACTTTAGTTTAATTGCAATTACTGCATTATTTTCAACTTTCATTAAACTTTCCTTGCTTATTCATTATTAATTTGTACTTTATCTGTTATTATAAATGGGTAAACTAGCTAGTGCGAGACCTAAAAAAAACGGAATAAGAGGGCTAAAGCAAGAAATCGCTTTGTAGCAAGAAAGCAGATATTGCAACAAATAAATTGTTCGTGTGATAACGTTCCCGAAGACGCTCATCTGGAATATTTTGAGAAGTAAGTAATATAATTTATTTTATAGTATTTGGACACAATACTTTGTTTAATATCACATCTGTAATCATTCCTCGATAATGATGTAAAATTGTAATTGATCAAGTCATCCGGCGCAATTGTTTGAATATTAAACAATACTTTTCGTTTGTAAATCGATTGAATCAAAATCTCTTTAGCGATGAAACATATTGTAATAATAAAATCGGCACATTGTTTGATAAAAAGATTTTTTTAATCCAACTGGTTTCGATTAACTGAAACATTACCAATGAATGAGAACAGAGAGAAATTGCTTACCAAATATTTGCATACTTATGTAATACGGTATATGATGGGAAATTTGAAATCTCATCATTGTCATTTACAATCAACTTGCATTGCATTGCTTTACTTATTTTCAATCTTTTCCGAAATTGTAGTTTTAGGATTGTATTAACCGCGTGAAAAGCAATGTTTGGAACAGCATGTGGTACATGTTATATATATTTTTATGTTCTTATATTCTAATTTGTAACTATCTTTGGGACTATCCCATCTGTTTTGCATCACACTCACCGCACAAGGTATTTCGCTCTGTCCAAACCACGGGGTTATTAATCGAAATATCAAAAAATGTTTTATATAAAAGTTGTGGACAATAATGAATTGCAATTCCTAAAAATCAAATCAAATTTATACAGCATGGTTCATATCAAAATTACTGACCAAACTTGTTTTTTTAATGGAACGCCCTAAATATCTTTCTATTTTTGGATCCTGTGTTACTATATGCGTATAGGGATTGGAACTAACCGTTTCTATATAATTCGGGTGCAATTTATGCAAAAATGTATACTATTTGATTCATTTTTCTTGCACTGATAGGTAATAGCTGAGAAGCTCAAATTCGGTGCGTAGTTTTATTGGTAGTTGGCCTTCAAAAATAAATTTTCATCTGACAGATAATTCACTATAACATAACTCTTGTACAAATGTACAAATTTCAATACTATTATGAAATGCAACTCAATTATTATACATAACTTTTGTATTTTTTTAATATTTCGATTAATTATTCCCTAGTTGACTGGGAACGGTTGGAATACCCTTTTTATATCATAAACCCCACATTTTCCGAATAATCTATTTGTGTATTTGCAACAACAAGAACATAAATATTATTCTACAGTTTTTGTTTTTATTGTATGTGACAGATCATTGACAAATTGTTATATAATTACTAATTCCTTGTTGTTCGTGTTAGTGTCTACAAGGTGGCATTGAAAAAAGTGCAATGAATAGTACCACGCGATAAATTAAAAAAAAAACACATTTTTCAAAACTGTAAGAGGTTGTTTACTTCAAACTTTTTTATTTTTTCAAAAAAAAATTGATATAAAAATATTACAATTTTTTTTAAATATATGTTGAACTTAACGGAGAGCTAACTAACTATTAACTTTGTTAATAAATGTGTTGCATTTCTAGAAAATAATGAATTTGAAAACAGATTTTTTTTTAATTTTGGTGTGTATAATTATAAAATAATAATTGTTACATCAAATTTATATAAACAAAAATTGTAGAAAATGGCAAAATTAATAATGTATAAAAAATAAGTTTTTTTGTCGAAATCGCACTAGTTTTTGAAAAAAAAACATGCTATTGTTTCGATTGCCTGGCACTACGCATTGAACTTTTTCAATTTTACCCTGCATAAGAGTATTAAAAAAAGTTGAATTTTCTATTTTGAAAGTACTATCATAACATGCCACCTATGTTTTTTTACTGAACCTACATTAAGTATTGGTGAAACGGAAGTTTCTACTGGAAAGCCGACGGTTTACTTTTAGTTACGTGTCTTATTTATATTTGCAGTTTGCCTAATGAAGTATTGCCAGAGTTAGACGTTGAAGTCGATACCAATATGACTGTAATGCAACTTTCGGGAACTCGCAATGTAGATATTCAGCATTTTTTACAAGAAATGAAAAAAATCACGAACCACAATGCCAAATGCATCGGAGGTAATATGTTATTACAGAAAGAGAGATACGGGCTGGATATCAGTGTACACATACTTTTGTAAGGCTTGTCACAGTTATCTACAGATACGATCTCACCCTCCGGATACCACTATTAATAAAGATTTAGTTTGGGGTCTCTCGAGCATTGGATCAGGGTATTCTCAAGGTGAAGAATTCTGCGCAGTAATAGACATGCCATTTATGAAAAAAACAACTTACAAAAAGTATGAAGTAAGCCTGCAAGAAACATGGAAAATGTTGCTAATTAAGAATATGAAATCAAATGCCGAAAAAGAACGAGAGCTTGCAATTGAAGCTAGAGATGTGGATTAAGAAGGAGTTCCATTTATAACCGTGATTATGGATGGTGGGTGGGCTAAACGTTCATATGGGCACAGTTTTTCTTCTTTGTCCGGTGTAGCCTGTATAATTGGACAAAGAACAAAAAAACTTTTATATTTAGGAGTTAAAAATAAATTTTGTTATGTTTGTTCAACCTCTAATAACGAACATACATGTTATAAAAACTTTGTGGGTACTTCAACTTCAATGGAGCAGAGAATTATTGCTAAAAGTTTTAATTTGAGCGAATTTGAGTACGGAATCCGGTACAAAAACATTATTGGTGACGGGGATTGCAGTGTATTCACCAGAATATTGGAGAAAGTCAGTTATGAAAGAACTTGCGTTAAACTAGAATGTGCTAACCACACAACACGCGCCTTTACTTCTAGTTTATATAAACTTTCAAAAAACTGCAAATACGATTTAATTATCAGAAAAATATTAAAAGACAAAATTATGCATTTTAAGAATCATATTAGGTCAATTTTAGCTCTTAGTAAAACTAAAGAAAATCTCAAACTTAATTTGACTAATTCACCCTATCATATTTTTGGAAATCATACACAATGTAAAGAGAACCCATGTTTTAATAATATAAAGGATAGTATAAGTTTTAATTTGATTAAAAATTCAAATATGTGGCAAGATATTATAAATATAATTGAGAGGATCAAAGGAAAAGAAGCGGATAGATTAATTGGAAATGTAACTACCAATTTTACTGAAAGATATATGTCGGTAATTGCCAAATTCACTGGAGGTAAAAGGACTAATTTAACTCAGAGGGGTGTTTATGAGGGTAGGTGTTATGGTGCTGGTTTAGCCTACAATTTAGGATCAGAATTTCATAAAAATTCAGGGGAAAATTAAAAAAAAACCTTTAATCAAATATTGTACCAGAAAGGTAAAAAAGAAATATGTAGTCCAAAAACATGCACAATTTGACGATGCCGATTATGGTTCAATGCAGCCGAACCTGACATGTCTGAAGACGAATTTAATCAAAGAAAAGAATTATTTTTAATATCCATAGATAACGTTGATATTATTAATCTGCAAAAGGAAACAGTTGGACAGAGGAATAACATTAATTGGTTTAGATGGCGGAGAGATTGAATTACAGCGTCTGTATTTGCTAAGAATTGCAAACGAAGACCAGACACTCCCACAGATACTATATTAAAAGAACTATTTTTTAAAAACTGTGCTCTAGAAACTCCTGCAGTATTATATGGGGTTGATAATGAAAAGAAGGCAATTGAATTATTTGAACGAAAAACAAATTTGAAAGTAGAAGAATGTGGACTTTTTATAAAAAATACATATAGATTTTTAGGTGCAAGTCCAGATGGCGCAATTAACAGTAATTCCATTATTGAAGTAAAATGTTTATTTTCCATTAAAAATGAAAAAATAAAGGAAGAAGGAATCTTTGTGTATAGCAATTGACGAAGTAGGAAATCTGTATTTAAAAAATAATCATGCCTATATGTATCAAATTCAAGGGCAGCTTATGATTTGCCAGAAAACAAGTTGTTATTTAATTATTTATACTGGACGTTGATTTGGAAATTATAAAGATAAACTAACTGACCCGACAGACGTTTTCCTGTCTTAACTATAAATATTGAATTCGAATTGGTATAATTCATAAAAAGAAAATATTCAAAAACATAGTGTTTATTATTGCAATGCTCTATGATACACAACATTCTTCGTTTTATTTTCTGCCAACGTATTAAAATCGATACCATAATCATGAATTGAGCAAAGTAACTACTGCGCTTCGGCTTCGTCCGTGCGTAGTCCTTTAAAATCAAGCAAGGTAACTGGTGACGAACGACGGCTCCGCTGCGCTGCGCTGTCGTCCGTGCATGGTCCATATATATTTATATATATATTAAGGCAGATAACTGGTGACTGACGACGTCCGTGTGTGGCCCATTAAAATTAAGCAAATAAACTGGTGCGTAGACCTTAAAAATTAAGCAAGGGTGACGAACGACGGCTCCGCTACACTGCGCCGTCGACCGCGAATGGTCCATATATATTAAGGCAGATCACTGGTGACAGACGACGGCTCCGCTGCGCTGAGCCGTCGTCCGTGCGTAGCCCTTAAAAATTAAGCAAGGTAACTGGTGACGAACGACGGCTCCGCTGTGAAGCGCCGTCGTCAATATGTAGCTTATTACTGGTGACGCTCATTAAAATTAAGCAAATAAACTGGTGACGAACGACGGCTCCGCTGCGCTGCGCCGTCGTCCGTGCGTAACCCTTAAAAATTAAGAAAGGTAACTGGTGACGAACGACGGCTCCACTGCGCTGCGCCGTCGTCCGTGTGTGGCCCATTGAAATTAAGCAAATAAAGTGGTGACGATAATGGCCGAAAACGGTTTAGGCTCTAATTTTTGAAATTCACGATCGCTTTAACGTGCAATTATTGCTTCAAAAATTCATAATTTTTTTAATAATCAACGGATTTGAACTAAATAACAAAATTATTAAAGCTTAAGAATGTAAGAAGTGTATTGTTAATAATAAAAACATCTATCGCCAGTTGAAATATTTTTTTAGAATTTTTGAAATTCATAATCGCTTTAACGTGCAATTATTGCTTCAAAAATTCATAACTTTTTTAATAATTAACGGATTTGAACTAAATAACAAAATTATTAAAGTTAAAGAATGTAAGAAGTATATTGTTACTAATAAAAACATGTATCGGCAGTTGAAAATTTTTTTTAAGAATTTTTAAAATTCATGATCGCTTTAACGTGCAATTATTGCTTCAAAAATTCATAACTTTTTTAATAATCAACGGATTGGAACTAAATAACAAAATTATTAAAGCTAAAGAATGTAAGAAGTGTATTGTTACTAATAAAAACATGTATCGACAGTTGACATATTTTTTTTAGAATTTTTAAAATTCATGATCGCTTTAACGTGCAATTATTGCTTCAAAAATTCATAATTTTTTTAATAATCAACGGATTTGAACTAAATAACAAAATTATTAAAGCTTAAGAATGTAGGAAGTGTCGCTTTAACGTGCAATTATTGCTTCAAAAATTCATAACTTTTTTAATAATCAACGGATTTGAACTAAATAACAAAATCATTAAAGTTAAAGAATGTAGGAAGTGTATTGTTACTAATAAAAACATGTATCGCGAGTTAAAATATTTTTTTAGAATTTTTGAAATTCATAATCGCTTTAACGTGCAATTATTGCTTCAAAAATTCATAACTTTTTTAATAATTAACGGATTTGAACTAAATAACAAAATTATTAAAGTTAAAGAAGAATGTAAGAAGTATATTGTTACTAATAAAAACATGTATCGGCAGTTGAAATATTTTTTTTAGAATTTTTAAAATTCATGATCGCTTTAACGTGCAATTATTGCTGCAAAAATTCATAACTTTTTTAATAATCAACGGATTTGAACTAAATAACAAAATTATTAAAGCTAAAGAATGTAAGAAGTGTATTGTTAGTAATAAAAACATGTATCGGCAGTTGAAATATTTTTTTTAGAATTTTTAAAATTCATGATCGCTTTAACGTGCAATTATTGCTTCAAAAATTCATAATTTTTTTAATAATCAACGGATTTGAACTAAATAACAAAATTATTAAAGCTTAAGAATGTAAGAAGTGTCGCTTTAACGTGCAATTATTGCTTCAAAAATTCATAACTTTTTTAATAATCAACGGATTTGAACTAAATAACAAAATCATTAAAGTTAAAGAATGTAGGAAGTGTATTGTTACTAATAAAAACATGTATCGCGAGTTAAAATATTTTTTTAGAATTTTTGAAATTCATAATCGCTTTAACGTGCAATTATTGCTTCAAAAATTCATAACTTTTTTAATAATTAACGGATTTGAACTAAATAACAAAATTATTAAAGTTAAAGAAGAATGTAAGAAGTATATTGTTACTAATAAAAACATGTATCGGCAGTTGAGATATTTTTTTTAGAATTTTTAAAATTCATGATCGCTTTAACGTGCAATTATTGCTTCAAAAATTCATAACTTTTTTAATAATCAACGGATTTGAACTAAATAACAAAATTATTAAAGCTAAAGAATGTAAGAAGTGTATTGTTAGTAATAAAAACATGTATCGGCAGTTGAAATATTTTTTTTAGAATTTTTAAAATTCATGATCGCTTTAACGTGCAATTATTGCTTCAAAAATTCATAACATTTTTAATAATCAACGGATTTGAACTAAATAACAAAATTATTAAAGTTAAAGAATGTAAGAAGTGTATTGTTACTAATAAAAACATGTATCGGCAGTTGAATTTTTTTTTTTTAGAATTTTTAAAATTCATGATCGCTTTAACGTGCAATTATTGCTTCAAAAATTCATAACTTTTTTAATAATCAACGGATTTGAACTAAATAACAAAATTATTAAAGCTAAAGAATGTAAGAAGTGTATTGTTACTAATAAAAACATGTATCGGCAGTTGAAATATTTTTTTTAGAATTTTTAAAATTCATGATCGCTTTAACGTGCAATTATTGCTTCAAAAATTCATAACTTTTTTAATAATCAACGGATTTGAACTAAATAACAAAATCATTAAAGTTAAAGAATGTAAGAAGTGTATTGTTACTAATAAAAACATGTATCGCGAGTTGAAATATTTTTTTAGAATTTTTGAAATTCATGATCGCTCTAACATGCAATTATTGCTTCAAAAATTCATAATTTTTTTTAATAATCAACGAATTTGAACTAAATGGCAAAATTATTAAAAAAATTCCCAACCGCGCACAGAATCTTCCGCAGAATATTTTAATTCGTAACACCACCGCGAGCGACATTCCAACCACCAAGAGATGGCGCGCGTATTATAAATCAATCGTTATCACCAATTTATGTATTTAAAGCCGACTTAATTGTTCATCGGATGCAAGTGTTGCAATTGGGCTCAGTGCAGCATTTGCTGTTAATATTTTGTTTATATTTTTTTTTATAATTTCAGCTACTTATTTATTTACATTTATCGATACGAATCTACAGGGTAAGCCCATTAAAACCCATTAACAACCGTCGGCGCAAACAATGGAAAAGGAATAACTGATCGAGCGGTCGATCGCCGAGAGTAGAAAATTATTAAAGTACTAAAATCGCTATTAAAAAATAGGGGTTGGTGGTAGAAGGGTGAAAATTTAGGGTTGTATGTATTTTTTAATGCCGAATCATAAAAAAATAAAAATAAAAAATTTTGTCCAAAAAATAAAAATAAAAAATTTGCGGTGGACCACCCCTATCATTTAGGGGTATTAAAAATAGTTTACGTCCTATTCTCAGACCTGCTCAATATACACACAAAATTTCATAAGAATCGGTCAAGCCGTTTCGAAGGAGTTTTGTTACAAACACTGTGACACGAAAATTTTATATATTAGATAAAGATGAAATATTTTGTGAAAGAATGTTTATTAATTAAATTAATATATTTTTGGGATACACATTGCGTTCCAGAACTCATCATTTGTATAAAAAATATTTAGATAAAGGGTGGCTTTGTATTTCGGAACGTACGTTGCAGGTTTGACATGTCGCATCACGTCTTCGCCACCAGTTGTTAAAAGTAAGGTTAAGCTAATCTAATTGTCAAATAAAACTTGTGTCAACGGGGGGTCGCAGCGCCGGGTGTGAAAAACCGCCCTCCTTGAACTCCAGCTAGCTCTTGGAGTCACTATGAAACAGCACAAGAAACACACAAGGATGGGGGCGCAGGCAGAAAAATTCTGATAGGCGCGATAACGATCGCTATTATTTACACACGGATTATGTTACAAAAAAAATGTTCAAGAAAATATAGCGATTCGGCACTTTGGACAGGCCCCCGGCGGTGGCAGGCCAACAGTTCGTACGGAGGAAAATATACCGCTGTCGTTGCCACCGAGCCGCCGGTCACTCCTCCGCGAACTCGTCGGGCATCCCGGTGGTAACTATAGGTGGAGTGTGACAATTACTTTCGTGGCTGTTTTCTTTTCGTGACTTTAATTTTATTAACTTAACACTCGTAGGTGCGTGCGAGGACCAAATTGGCGAATCGGCAGTTTGGGCCTTACTGAGAGGTCGGCGAGAGGACAAAGTGCCGAATGTCCGAACTGCCGATTCGCATTCGGGTCCGACGCCTCGTCTACGAACGATGCGACGTCGCTTGGCGTCGTTCGGCACTTTGGGCACGGTCTTTAGTATAGAATTAGGCACTTTGGGCAAAATACCGATTCGGCACTTTGGGCATTCGGCACTTTGTCCCGGATCCCACCGCCGCTCTCTTGTGTTAGTGCCGTAACACACGAGCGGCAACTGGTCGCTGGCCGTTGCGGCATTTGGTCGTTGCGGTTTCTGCCACTGCAGAACACACGGAACGGCATTTTGTCGTTATAGTCCAGTTTTAACAATGGAACGAGAAGGTTTTCTTCATGTACGCCGCGGCAGTAATGCTATGTTGAAAATATATTTAAAAGAAAAGTAATATTTTCTTATTTCGTTCACCAACTTATTAATAAACAACAAACAAGAAGATTTTGGGTGCACCCAATCAATATCCAAAGAGTACCGAAGGGCGCGTTTACTACAATAATGATAGACCTCCGGGAAGATGAAACAAAATTTTTCAATTACTTCAGGACGACAATAAAATCGTTTGATGAACTTGCTGCTCGCACAAGTGATGCGCTCCAGGGCGAAGAAACCACAATGAGAATGCCAGTATCACCACTGGAAATGTTGGCTGTCACTTTAAGGTAAGTATATTAAATAATACATTATAAATAAATTAACAATTTTTTGTTTAAATTCAACATCTAAAATTTTCCAATTAGAATAAGTTTGTCAATTTAATCGTGTTTTTGGATTCAAAACTTACTCTTCGTAGCTGGAACAAATTTGCATCTGATTTTCAAAATATTTAAATTACAAATCTTCGTGAATGTTCAACTCTGTTTATTGAATAAAAATATGTGTAATTTGAATTAAAAAAACTGCAGCAGCGGCTCAATGCTACTTTCGATTAAAATTAGAATAGTTTTATCCTAATCTGTCCACCTATGGGACCTCTACACAATGGAAATCGAATACAGAAGTTGACATTAGTTTATTATCTCATATTTACAAACAACAATATAATACTACATATTTAGGTTTTGACTAAAATCTTCTATGTTGTCTTCGGGGTAGCAGGGTAAAGAGGTTTCTGAAGGAGAAACTGATGTAATTGAATTGGCAGAGGTAATTGAAGTAGGTGAGGGATAAGAAGAAGTCTGAGGAACTGGTGCAAATCGATGTGTAGTGGGAAAATAATGATGACGTGGAGCCACCCCATCTTTATAATTTCAAATGGCACCCCCCATTGTGCGATACCTCATTTTAAAGGGCATGAAAAATACTATCCAGCAAAGCAAAAATAATTAAAATCGGTTCATTTGTTTTAGAGAGAGAGGGTATACATTTCAAAATAAGCCACCCTAATTAACTCTGGTTCTGAAATAGGTACAGTTACAGGAAAAAATATGTCAATTTTGTTTTTGAGGAGGAACTTGAAAACACTGTTTTTAGAATTTTATCTTTCACCCTCTCATCCCCAGCCACCCCATCTTTATAATTTTAAATGGCACCCCTTATTGTGCGATACCTCATTTTAAAGGGCACACAAAATACTATCCAGCAAATAACAAAAAAAATTAAACTAGTTCATTCGTTTCAGAAAGAGAGAGAGAGAGAGAGAGAAAGAAGGTGTTTATTTCAAAACAAGCCACCCTGAAGAACTTTGGATGTTATGGTTTTAAGCAAAAATACGTCAATTTTGCTTTCGAGGGGGAACTTGAAAAACACTGTTTCTAGAATTTTTTCTTTCATTTCTTTGGGAATTTGTCTGCAAGTTTGAGTTATCCTATTTCTGAGATCAAGTATATTTTCTGGGGGAGTGTTGTAAACTTGACTTTTTATGTAACCCCACAGAAAAAAATCAAGCGGCGTCAAATCCGGAGATCTTGGGGGCCATTGAGCACCTCTTCTTCCGGTCCATTTTCCAGGAAATCGTTCATTTAACCAATTCCTCACAAGAACAGCATAATGTAGAGGAGCCCCGTCTTGTTGAAAATGCAAATTATTTTCATCGATTATCATGTTTTCATCTTCGTCGACTTGGTTTTTAATGACTGGGTAATGAGTGGGTCAATTAAATTTTCTAAAATATCTAAATACAATTCTCTCGTCAGGTTTTCTTCAATAAAAATTGGACCAATTATCTAATCTCCGAGTATACCGGCTCACACATTAATCTTTACCGGAAATTGTGTATGATCTTCTCGAAACAAATGTGTATTTTCATTGTCCCAGTATCTACAATTATGTGTATTGACAAATCTATTTAAAAAAAAATGTCGATTCGTCACTAAAACAAATTTGTTTTAATAAATTTGGTTCATGTGCGATTTTTTGACGCATTTCTTCAAAGAATTGAATCCATCTGTCATAGTCATCATCACTGAGCTGTTGGTAAATCTTCAGTTTATATGGAAAAAACTTATTTATTTTCAGCACCTTGTGCACTGAACCAATTGAAATGTTGGTTAAGTTAGCCACTTTTGCAACGCTAGTGTGGATGCATAGCGAAATGACCAATACCTTCAATTTGTGCTGCTTTGTTAACGTATAAACCATCATTATATTAATGATTAATAATAATTAACTGACATACGAATCATAACAAATTATTACCTGTAAATTACCCTGTAAACCTAACCTCAACTAACATAGTAATTTACGTGACAAGTTCCGAAAAATCACTTTTGGAACGAGTTACGTACAATATTTTTTCTGCAGCCGTTTTCTATGTTAAAAAAGCAAAAACGCACACAAATGTTATATGACAAGCGCTGTCATATTTAAATATGGAGTTGATGTTTTTGTCAAAGCCGCCTATATTTATACGCAAAATCGTCCCGAAAGTAACAAAACGCGCCCCGAAAGTAAAGAAATCGTTCCGAAAGTAAAACAAAATCATCCCGAAAATAACTACTTTCGGTACGATTTATGTAATGTGGCACTTTCGATTTAATAAATCATACCGAAAGTTTTATTTTCGGGACGGCTGCAGAAAAAATAATTTGTCCACGACTATCTTATAATATACTCATTGTATTTGTGTTTCTTCAATTATAAGTATATTCATTATTCACTACAGTCAGTAGTTATTCACTGTTTACTATCATTTTCAAAATTTTATCTAGTAGTCCGCGAAGTGTCATATAAATAAATTGAAACGTCAAAATCATTTACATTATAAAAGAGTTTTGAAGTGGTTTAATATCAAAAATTAGAAGATAAATGGAGAACGACAGTGATAACGAGATTTTTTTAACACCGCCAAATATAAAAGAAGCTGCAGAAATTGCATCATTAAACTTATTGCCCGAAAAATCAAGAAAAACATATTTAGCGGCGGCGTATGAATCATTTTTGGAATGGAGAAGGGAAAAGAAAACCAATTCCTTCTCGGAAGCTGTTTTATTGGTGTATTTTACAGAACTATCCATAAAATATAAACCCTCAACATTATGGTCCAATTATTCAATGCTTAGAAGTACGATCAACATTTATCATGGAATACATATAGAAAATTATATGAAATTGCGAGCATTGCTAAAACGAAAAACTGAAGGATTTCAACCCAACAAACCAGCACTTTTTCTCCAGAAAATGTCAATGATTTTATTATTAAAGCCTCTGATGATAAATGCCTGGCAACAAAGGTAAGATTTAAATAATTTTCTCTCCAAAAATCATTCATTTCTTTCTTTAAGGTTGCATTAATAATGGGAGTAATGGGTGCTTGTCGGGCTAATGAAATGTATTGCATGAAAACGAATGATTTGCAAGATCTTGGATCAGCTTTTTTAGTAAATGTGCCCAATACAAAGACAAAAATCACTCGAAAGTTTACAGTCAGCGATAATTTTTATAAAATTTGTAAAAACTACATTAATAGCCGCCCATCTCACATTACAACAAACATATTTTTTCTAAATTATCAAAATGGCAAATGCACCGCCCAAAGAATAGGAATTAATAAATTTACTAAAATGGGTAAAGATATTGCTACATTTTTGCAATTGCCGAACTCAGAAAAATATTCTGGACACAGTTTCCGCAGATCTTCTGCAACGCTGCTTGTTGATGCTGGTGCGGACATAACGGCCTTGAAACGACACGGCGGATGGAAGCCGACAGCAGTAGCAGAAGGCTATACAGTGCGAGTCTCTAACTTGGAATAAATTCAGTAAATCAAACAAAGTTTATTTTTCGGAAATATGCTCGGACACGTCGATTAGTATTTTAAATTGCGCTCTTTTTGTTGTAATAAAATTTTATACAGCGTGTCCCAAATTTGAGATATGACGTCATCGACTATTTTTTTTAATAGCAACCCTAATTTTTTTATCACTATTTTTAAAGAGTATATCAAGTTACACATGTGTGCCAAATTTCAAATTTTTATTTCCTGTCATTTAGAAGATATTTAACAAACAGTATCAAATTTGAAAAATGAATTCAACTTAATAGTCTTTCTTCAATAAATGCTCAAAATGTTGTCCATTTTCTAACTGACAATACCCTAAACGGAAATGAAACTCGTTTTGAACATTTCTAATTACTTCGGGGGAAATTAGTCTACACTCCTGTCTTATTCGTTCTTTCAACTCCTCAAGATTTGGCGGTTTGGTCTTAAAAACTTTGCTTTTCAAGTACCCCCATAAGAAAAAGTCCATAGGTGTTAAATCCGGAGACCTGGGTGGCCATTCAACTGGTCCTCTTCTGCCAATCCATCTTCGTGGAAATACATTATCCAGGTACTCACGGACACGCCTTGTAAAATGAGGAGGCGCACCGTCCTGTTGAAACCAGATGTTTCTATTCGGGACGTCAGCTTCTACAGGGCAAGGAAACAAAATAGCCAAACTCGGAATTAGCTCTTCCTCCAAGAATTGTAAATATCCCGCTCCATTGAGATTATTTGGAAAGAAAATTGGTCCTAAAATTCGATCACCAACAATCCTTGCCCAAACATTAACTTTTTCTGGATATTGAGTGTGGCCTTCCCTCATCCAGTGTGGGTTCTTGTCTGCCCAATAACGGCAATTTTGACGATTTACCTCACCATTTAACATAAACGTTGATTCATCGGAAAACAATATATTTTCTATTTTTAGAACATTTATATCTAGTAGATCCATCATTTTTTCGCAAAACTGAAGTCTTCTATCCGGATCATCTTCGGTGAGTTCCTGGAGGATTGTCATTTTATAAGGATGAAATGTTTGCTCTCTAAGGATTCTTGACACTGAAGACTGGCTAATTTTGAGTTCCCTAGCCATCTGCCCAGAGGAGACATGATGATTTTCCTGAACAGAGAGAAGTACATCAATTTTGACCTCTTCACTCAGCGCATTCTGACGATGATTATTCGTTTTTCCGAAACTGACTTTCAATCTTGCTTACGGTACTTTGAGATATGGCTGGTAAGTCAGGATACTTCTCTCTAAATAAATAAATAACTTCATTTTGTGTTCTTGTCCTATCTCCATAGCCAATCATCATTAAAATTTCGATTTTGTGGGTTTCAGTTAAGTACGGCATGTTAGTATAATTTTTCGACCAACGGTGAACAACAGTCAACACAACAATGGAACGACTAATACTCTCCTCACTCGAATATGCGTGGAATGCGATGCTACACTTCTTACTTGTTTTTATAACTAAACGTCAAAATGATAAACGTCAGTTTGAAAAAAAATGACAAACCAGCACGTTTTGGCATTCCACTTTTAAAATGCATAAAAATTCGATTAAGGTGACTTGATTTCTTCATTCTACAAATTTGATAATGTTTGTTAAATATCTTCTAAACGACAGGGAAAAAAATTTTGAAATTTGGCACACATGTGTAACTTGATATGCTCTTTAAGAATAGTGATAAAAAAATTAGGGTTGCTATTAAAAAAAATAGTCAATGACGTCATATCTCAAATTTGGGACACGCTGTATAAAATTTTATTACATCATAAAGAGCGCAATTTAAAATACTAATCGATGTGTCTGAGCATATTTCCAAAGAATAAACATTCTTTGATTTACTGAATTTATTCCAAGTTGGAGACTCGCACTGTATAGACGACTCCATTAAAAATAAAACAGACACAACTAAAAAAATATCTAGCTTAATACAAATGAATAATTCCATTGACAATACACACCAACCCTATCAATGCAATCAAAATATTTAAAAAAATTATCAAAATCTTAGTTTTGATATCAATTCTATTCCTGCAATTAATTTAACAAATTGTTCAAATATTACATTTAATATTACTAAATAATATTGTATTGTATTAAATTAATGTTAAAAATAAATACTATTCCTATTTATATAACTTCTTAATAAAAACAAAACAAAAGTATTATATTGTCGTGGACAAAGTATAGTGTACAACTCGCATATAATGGCCATTGATCACTCGAACGACTTGCTCCACTCGCCTATCGGCTCGTTCCGCAAACATCGTTCTCGTGATTAATAGCTATCATTATATGCTCGTTGTACAATATACTATTGTTTTCTTTTTGTTTTATAAATCCGTATTAAATTAAACATTTGCAGTTATACCTTTGAACAAATGAATAATATTTTTAATTTCTTTATTAGTATTTCTTGTGCACTACAGCAAAAAAAACCGATGTTTTGAAGTCAAATTAAATGTATGGCGTTCCTCGCCCGTGCGTCTATTTTATCAATAATTATCGGAGAATCATCATTAATGGCTTGTTTTGAAATAAAGACCTCGTATTCCACTGAAATTTAAAATTATTAAGTTGGGGTGGCTGGGGGATGATTGGGTGAAAGATAAAATTCTAAAAACGGTGTTTTTCAAAAAAAACGAAATAGACGTTTTTTCCTGTAACCGTGACTACTTCAGAACCAGGGTTATTTAGGGTGGCTTATTTTAAAATAAATACCCTCTCTCTCTCTAAAACAATTGAACCGATTTCAATTATTTTTGCTTTGCTGGATAGTATTTTTAATGCCCTTTAAAATGAGGTATCGCACAATAGGGGGTGCCATTTGAAATTATAAAGATGGGGTGGCTGGGGGTGAGGGGGTGAAAGATAAAATTCTAGAAACAGTGTTTTCAAGTTCCCCCTCAAAAACCAAATTGACGAATTTTTTTTCCTGTAACTGTGATTACTTCAGAACCAGAGTTATTCAGGGTGGCTTATTTTGAAATGAATACCCTCTCTCTCTCTCTCTCTAAAACAAATGAACCGATTTCAATTATTTTTGCTTTTTTGGATAGTATTTTTTATGCCCTTTAAAATAGGGGGTGCCATTTGAAATTATAAAGATGGGGTGAGGGGGTGAAAGATAAAATTTTAAAAACAGTGTTTTTTAAGTTCCCCCTCCAAAGTTATTCAGGGTGGCTCCTTTTGAAATGAAGACCCTGTATATTGCTGCTGCTGTATAGGAGGCACAAATTGTTGACCTTGTTTAATCCTCTTAAGTACATTCAATACTTCTGTGCGAAATTCTAGCTTATCTTCATCCGGAGGTTCAATTGTTAAGGGCTGCGACATGAAATTTAAAAGGGTGTTCTCTATTTCCCTCCTCCGCTGGCCTGGGGTGGTGCTCTTTGTGGGTGTACACTAGAGTGGTTCTTATTTTCGAAGTATGTGAAAATCAACGGGACAACCCGGAAACTTGTTCGTATAGATAAAAAACTAATAACTGTAAATTTTGAGCCATATCGAACATTGCGTAACCGGGCCCTAGCCCTCTAAAATTTGAAAAAGTCGTTTTTTTATTTTATTTTTTTATTTTGGTTCATCCTAATATTAAACGGTCCACCTAAATGGCCAAAATATATATTTTGTGGATAAAGGACGTTAATATGTATCCAAAAAGTATTTATTTGTTGAAATTGGAGAAAAATTGACGAAGTTATGAATTTTTTAATACCCCTCTATTCATTGAAATCGAAATTGCACTATAAGAAAGCCATGACTAAGTGAACCAGATGCTTCATTTCAATTGGTAACCCCATCTTATTTTTATCTTTTGACATTTGTTAATATTAGTTTGATGCACCACAGCTCGCAAGAGATAATCTGTGCGTGCCCTTAGGTGCGTAATTTTGGGTGATTTTCTTGCGGCCTGTGGCGCAGATTAACACCTGATTAATCTGGTTTGATGTTTTTTGCGGCATTTTGTAACGATATTATAATTAGTTGCTTTCAAGATGAGTGGAAGAACCATATTTGCAGATGCAATTTATTTAATCGGAATACCGCATAGCCAAATACTTTGCTCAAAACCATCATCTAGGAAGCAAGTGGTATCTTTGTTTTTCTCCAATCAGCAAGCACTTAATAAATTTACGCTTCAGTGAAACGCTAGTTGTGGAAGTATTGTCTGTTGGTCAAAAGCTCATATTCCGATTCAACGCAAACAATGTCGCATCGATTAAATGTAGTTATGGCATAAAAATTGGCAAATTCTTAGTAAGCGTTCTTCTCGAGAAACTGCAACTGCTAAATAAAGAACAATAATTTGTTAAAAGTTTCAATGATTTTTTCGTTTTTGCTTCTGAAAATGCATTGCAGACAATGGCAATTGAAGAAGACAAACCATTTCTATTATTGCAGAGAGAGAATGGAAGATAAGGATCAATCAATGGCATTGAAAGTTTCGCAGTGCAAGTGGAAAGACATTTGAAGCGGTTAGAAGTAGAGAAGGAAGCGAAAATCTGATCAGTCCAGCTGATCTGGATCAGGACATAGAACCTCAACCACAACGAGGAAAAATTGCATTTATCAATAAAAGGTTCTCATCTGCTTTAGACAAGTGTAAAATAAGTGACATAAATGCCGTTCATCTTCTGATTACCGTCTCTGAAGGATTGGGTCACAATGTAAACGATTTAATTATTATTACATATTATTCATCAGTGCGGGCTATGAAATTTGAATCCAACATTTGGCCCAATTGTCAGGATTATATTGCCGGCAGTGAGATTTAACAAAATTCTTGTTGTGAATGACATTTTAGAATGAAAAGTCAAATTAATCGACGAATGTAATACTCTATTAACCAATGACAAGGAACAAAAAAAGTTTTTATTATTAAACTTTGAAGAGTATCACAAGAGATTTTAATGAAAATGCATTAATTGGTAATATCATTGTATTTATATATCTAGTATGCCAACGCAATGTAAATTTTTGATGCTAAAAATTGGGTTTCGAAATACACCAAGAGAGCGCGTAAGCATTCACACATTGAAAAACTTGAGTAGCGTATGATATGTGTTGCATACTTGAAAATTATTACTCATTTTAGAATGAATTTTCGATTTATCGATCGATATAGGAAATACAAGGCCACCGTCTGTACCGAAACTCTGTGGACGCGTAGAGCTGTAATGTAAACAAAAATCAAGAAACATAAATAAACACCGCACCGCATAATATATTTTTTCCGCTACCGACAACGTAAATAAGCATTGCATATATGGTTACAGGTACCGTAAGTGGCTGATAACATTCGTGGTGTTTGTTGTCCTTGACGACGGAACTTAATTTTTACTTACGGACCTAGGAAAATAATAAACAGAAACGTAACGCTCCAACATATAGGCGAGCAACACATTTTCGTCTATACCTACAACATAGGCATCCTTTTTACATAACCACTGCCTAAAAGAGTCGTAACAGGACACATTCCTTTTTCGATTTTGTCGGTAACAGGTTCTAACACGCAATATTCGCAGCTTCGTTTGCATCCATGCCCGCAAAAACTGTCACTGGATTGACACAAACAAACAAAATTCGACATTGTTTTCTCGGTTGCTGATTTGCCATATGACGCATAGGTGACTATAAACATTTGAATCCCAAATGTTACAAGCCGTATTTTAGAATATTTTCTGATCTTTTTTAAGTATTATATTTCCGGTAGCGGAAAAAAAATAATAAGCAACACGAAACGTAATGACAATTAACATTTTCGGCAGGCGACGAGCCTCAAATGTTAATACGTCCTTACGTTCCTTGTTGCTTAAATAACTATTAACATAAAGACGATAGCAGCAGTAATATTGAACATATTCTTCATTCAGATAAACTACAATATTGAAATGTATGTGGATAGAGTTAATTAGAGGAAAGAAAAAAAACAATATTTACTTTCTCCGTATAAAGTACGCAAAAGTATTGTGATCGTGAAAATATTTAAAAAAACAGTAATAAATTTTCTCTTTGATATCCCTAGAAACATTGTTTGGGTGCTGAACTGAATATATTTTGGTAAATTTTCGTTCACCGGAAGTGGGCATTTATCTTGACCGTGTTTAATTTTTTTCTGATTTTTTTTATATACAGGGTGTAGAATTGGTTTACGCATCATGGGGATTTCCATGTTAAATTCTTAATGTTCAAATATTGGCTCCCAAAAGTGCCCATACTTTTGAAAAAATTCGGAATCATTTTTATGCATCTAATCACATGATTACAGTGGCAAAAAAATTGTCTGAACAAAAAGGAATTTTTTCTTCTCCGAATCCCAAACCAGGCAAGACTCTTGATGAAATCGTTGTAAAAAAGTTATCGAATTTTATTAATCTCGTAAAAGAAAATTCGTGAAAAGCCGGGATGAAAGGATTGTGCACCGTAAGAACTGATAAATAAAAAGTAAAAGTACAGAAGAGATTAGTTCTGTGCAACTTGAAAGAAGTATATGCTAAATTTAAAGAAATCAATGCACACTTGAAAATACACTTTTCGAAGTTTACTGCACTGAGACCGAAGTATTGCATATTAGCTGGTGCAAGTGGAACTCATTGCTGATGTAACAACATCATAAAGTTAATCATACAGATGATTTACCCTATAAATAACCCTGTCAATTTTTTCATGTGGGCTAACAACAATATTAGGAATGTTAATACCGTTTTTTTATCTTTAAGATTATAGACGGAAGCTCAAACACTTAAAGTCATTTCGAGAAAGCAAAGATGATTCACGGCACTTTAAAGTACCGTTCATTTACTCTAGGACAAACCGGAAAATCGAAGTAAAAATCGTTAGCTACTAAGTATGTTACACGGGGGGAATATGAGACAGCAGATCGCGATTCCCTCCGCGAACTATCGGCTAGTAAAGGAGAGCACAAGAATTAAAGAAACGATATCAAAAATAACTCAGAATTAATATTACAAAAAAAGGCAAATTTCACTTACCTTCTTTTTTTGCAGGCTGCTAAAGCTCTGCACACTTTTGCTCTGTGGCAAGGAACGTGAGGGGTCTATTGTTACTTAAGTTACTTAAGTTGAATAAAAGAATGATTTTGATCGTAAAAAGAAAACGGTCTATTTAGTAAACAACTTAAATGAAAACAACACAAATTAAAACTAGAAAACGATTAACAATAAAACTTAAGATGAGCAATACGCGGATACAATAAAAAAAAAAACGAAACGAAGAAACAAATTGGTTAACGCGATAAAAACGATAGTGTAACGAGACCGTGAGCACTGGCTCAAAAGTAACAAGTCGTTACTTGGCGCACTTGATGAAACACGACTGTTTATCTCCGAGATAAACGAGGAACTCCCGTCTTACATCTTCCCGAAAGTCCTTGTCGGGTGGTAGGAAGGGTGGTCGAACCAAGGGTGGGAGTGGGCACTTGGTTCTTCCACCCTCTATGAGGGCCATCGATATTAAAATTACTAAATTTCTAACTTATTCTACGTGTTTTGTATCTGAAGGATCTAACCTATCCAAAGCTATCTACGTATATGTACAACTACTTGTAAGAACATAACATATGAGCATCGTCTCTCGTGATTTGTGGCAATCTGCTACCCGTACCCGGATGATGGTCGTGTGACGTATCAGTCGATGCGCCATGATCTTCGTTATGCGAATTACGCCGTCTTGCATTGATTGCGACTTGCGCCGCGGCGTAATTCGCGAAATAATCAATTTGATCGACTTGATCAACATGGGCCCCTTTATTGCTGTTGGGCCATAAAACGATTTGGGCCTTTTCGGTTGGAAGCAGCGGAGGCTCCTTTGTCTACACTTCTCCGAATTTGGACAAAGGGCCTCGCATTTCCAAATCGCTTTATTGGCCCAAGATGTTCAAAATATTTGTAGCAAAAGCAAAAGCTTTTAGTTTTTACTGCCCCCAAAATCTCATTGTTCGGACTTAAACAATTGTCCATCTGGGCTTCAGATTTTGCTGGTCGTCGTCACGGCGCTTTTGTTCGGCACGCCGAGTTTATTGCGGTGCCCTAAACCTTAAACCGTTTAGGCCGCGTTCGCACGGTCACCGAGCGCTCGTCCGTCGGCCCGTACGTGGGTGCGCATAAATTAGCCAGGTAGCTGATCCTCACGAAAGACTTACTCACATGCCCCTAATTCCCTAACCTTACGAAGCTTAGAGTTAACATACATCCTATTATTTATATGATTAAAATACGTTTCGTCAATGTATGTGTTACGAACGTAACTCATTTTTAATAACAAAATGCTTATGAAACAATTGATAAAAATAATAGTATTGAAAGCGCGCGGTTTGAAACTAAAAAATGTAAATAAGCGTTGTTACGACGTTCCAGGTAGAACGCCGGTAACAAGTAGATGATTACAAATGTGTGAAAAAATAAAAATGAATTATCTTTTTCTACCAATAGCCGCCCGGCGCCGCGCGGTCATTTTTTTTTTAAATATATTTGGAGTTCCATCTTCAATTTTTCACAGTTTCTTTGGAATTGAAGTGGGAACATGATGTAATTTTTTCCAAAATTTTAAGTTGGTGAGCCGATGATGAAAAATGCTAATGAATTTTATAAACAAATTAATAACAATTCATTAATATTAAACGCAAATTTTAAATATATTACTTCATAGAATGACTCAAGATCTTTAAAATCGACCTGTTGATTATTTTTGTACGACTAATGGATTCGACGATACAGTTGTTTGAATGTTCGCACGACCGACGTTTTTCGTAATTTCTTGCAATTTACAACCGTGTATATCTCAAATTCAAAATCTCAATTTTTTTCGCTAAACATGACTTCCATTATTTCATGTGTAGATTGCGTCTGCAAAATTTAAAAAAAAATCAGAATCACCAGTTATTATTTTTACCGAAAACAGTCCGGCTTGACATGGAATGAGCGATATGTGAAATTCGCTAAAATCCCTGATGTACCCCCAAAAAGTTTGCATTTATTAATGAAATGGCCGATTTAACAATTATAGGAAAAATAGTCTATTTAATTTTATTTAGAAAGAATTCATGCATCCGAAAATATAATCAAGATCAGCGGGTGTAGTGGAACACCAAACGTTATAAAAAAAGTATCGTAAAACTCCGAGTAGGTACAAAAAAAATTAAACAAACCCAGAGCATTTATCAACAGTAAATCTCTCAACGCTGTACGACCGAAAATGCAAACGAGGACGCGTGTTATTAGTCATTCTCCACAAATAATTTCATATTAAATTCAGGCAACTCAGTAGGCATATTATTTTCATAGCCATCTATGAGTGTATAGTAAAATCAATTGAATAGCTATTTTATATCGCAACGGTAGCGCCTCATACGGAGGCTTCCAAAGTAGGGCTCACAGGCTTCCAAAACTTGCCCCTTTTTCTCCCATAAGCGTTGCACTACTAGATATGTATTACAATGGTAATATCTAAAAACATGAAATATCGAAATATACAAGTATGATGTAACTAAAAAATCATAACTCCATTAATTTTAGTCCGATTTCAAAAAATAAATTAATTTTGGATTCGTATTAACCTCCTCTGTTGACACAATACATAATTTCACCATTAGGGCGGACTGTTTAATTTTAGGGGGGGGCCAAGATAAAATTAAAATAAAAAAATCAAATTTTAGAGGGCTAGGGCCCGGTTACGCAATGTTTGATATGGCTCAAAATTTACAGTTATTAGTTTTTTTATCTATAAGAACAAGTTTCCGGGTTGTCCATTGATTTTCACATACTTCGAAACTCCACCATATATGTTAAAACCACTCTAGTGTACTGCCCTCATTAGCCAAAACGCCGTATCTACAGAGAATTAAAAACAGAGTAAAGCTAGTTTAAGTTTAAACGGCTAGCCGTTGTAAACTATTCAGATTAATTTTGTGTCTTTCGCTTTATATTATGTATTAAGGTAACTGAATTCAGACTGAGCAAAAAAATGGGTAAAAATATGTTACTTACCCTAAAAATGCATTTACTTCGTTCTTCCTAAGCATTTAATACAAATTCAACAATTTATACTGCATTTTTACTAAATACAGTATTGATTTATAAATTGTTTATGAAGGGGTTGTATATGAAAATAACTCAATAAAATATATTATTTAGCAAGAACTGCATTTATAATCAAAAATTAACAATTTTAACTTAAAAGTAATTTCATAACATTTTTTGCGAAATTATACAAATGTTAGCACATAATTAATTATGTGCACCTATAGGTATGTTTAACCAAAAATCCATTCTATTTAAGGGTAAAACTTGGTCAAGGTTTTTTAATATATTATTCCTCTTTTCTATTGGAAATCCACGAGACCCACTTAAAAAGTCAGGACGTTTCAAACCATTTTTCACGGCCTTTACCGTTAAAAAGTCAAGGCAATTTAATGGTTCTGTTTCGGAGTAGGATGTCTTGTACAGCAAGTAATGATTTCCTCGAGACGCAGTTATATGAACAATATTTTTTAAATATGTGCGATTCGGTTGCTTTAACTTTTTCTGCGACGAATGGTTTGCCCACTTAAAAAAAATCACTATTCTTCATTTCCTTTGTATCTACTTTTTCACTATTTGCAGATTGTACGGCCTGAACAAAGTCTGAAAAATCATAAGTTTTGCCCTGCTTCTTTAAAGACAATTCCACCTGATGGAAACTATCTGCGGACATAAAAGTATGACCTGGTTCAAAGTAATTTATATTGATATTTTCAGCATCTATTTCATCAGAATTAACAATATAAACTAGAAAGCTTAGGAAGCACCAATTTTTATTTTGGCTTGAACAGTTGTCAAGCCAAATGGTTAAACACTTTAAATCACGCTGTCGCTTACAAAATGCATAGAAAGTGCTTACTATGTCTTCTTGATTTCTGCCACTGATCCCCTCATGCCAAAGCACAGCAAATGGATTTGTTTTGGATTTTTTTCCCAGCGGCACAAAGCTTTCATTGTAGACAGTGAGACGCTTGGTAAAAATTACTTTTTTAAAAGTGTTTACTCGTGGCAGCATAATAATTTTTTCTAAATCTGCAGAAAAGCTTGGTCCTTGTTTATTTTCTTCAGCCATTTTTCTATACAGTTTTCGACTCTCTGTAGCTAAATCAATGTGGACTTTCCATTCGACACATACCTTGCAATCATCCACCATATTTTCTTTGCTATGAACATGGAGATTAAAATGCTCACATGTCTCACATTCTTCATTTCCAAGTCTTGCAAAAGAAATATTTTTTGCTTTCACTTGAACTCGATAAGTGTTATATGACACTTTGAGAGTTGGATTTTTTTCTAAAAAATCTTTGTGCATGAAAGTTACCGTTACGTCACTGGGCAAATATCGAATATTTGGAGCATGCTCCCTACGGTAATGTGATATTACCGGATTAAAAGATTCTATATGATCGTCAATTTTGTCCTTGTGAATGTAGTTAGGAGGGCGCCTTTTTCCTCTTTTATCTTCCAATGGAGTTATAGATCCTTTTGGTGTCTTTGCAAGCACCTCATACACAAATCGATCATTGGTAGCTTTGTATCCCAAGGTGCACAAATAAAATGTCTTGCAGACGCGTTTAATGTCCCCCTCATGGGTTGTTAATGTGTATTTAAAAGTAAATTTTTTACTTACATTATCAGTTTCTTTTGTGCGCCTTTTTACATTTAGCCGTTCGCACGAATTTAAAACAAAGGCCCTTCTTTGAATATATATCAAGTTCCAGAACTGAATATTTATATTGTTTCGTCTTTCCTCAAAAAAATGTGACATACATTTAAGTTTGCAAATATTTTTGCAAGGTGGAAGCACAGGTTGTTTGTTTTTATAATTTTCGTGTTTCTGTTTTAGTCGCTCTGATGGCTTTTCTTCAATTCTTCTTCTTTTTCGTATTTTTCCAGATTTTGTATATTGAATTTCTACATTTTCGGAAGAATTTATATTTGGAGTTTCAACTGCAGTTTTAACCTGTAAAATTAAGGATAAATAAATTGAATGATCACTTCGAAAAAAAAAAGATTTAATTAAATAAACACCCTTCCATGGGTTTTACAAACCTTGTCACTTACATCATATACATAGCTCGCCGGTAGGCTGTTAGATATAATTATTTCGTTAGTTGTTTCAACAGGACACTAAAATTAAATTATGGAGTATAATTTTTGCATTCAAGTATTAAGTTGTCTCTCAAATAAAATATAAGTATTTTTTACTTATAGATACATACGTCGTGCAGCTCAAAATTTAATGAAACCAATTCTTGATAAAAGTTATGATGAACTGAACCATTCAAGTTTTGAGTATCTATGCTGCAATTATTTGCACACAGATCACCTTCAGCTATAGGTAACAATTTGGTACGCTTCGACATTATTTTTAAGTAATTTAACAATTTAATTAACCACACGGCACTTGTATGTTCCGAAGAAAACTAATAGCATCTACGACGCGACGTAAACTACAGCTGCGCAGGCTGGGTGTTGATGTTTTTTGTTACTGTTGTTTTTTGTTTGCAAATACTTAGCGAGAACGCGTTATCTATAGCCTGCTTAGTAAAAACGCGGCAAGTGAGATTTAAATACGGCATTTTTCCTAAGTATTTTGCTGATACCGCATTTATACTAAGCATCGCCGCACATTTTTGTAGATACGGCAACATTTTGTTGCCGTTAATGCTTTTTTTGTTTCAATTCTCACTTTTTTACTAAGTAAACGAGATCGATATTAAAATTTCCAACTCATTGATATAATAAATCGAAAATTAAGTTTTTTGTAGATACGGCGTTTTGGCTAATGAGGGCAGTGTACACGTTGTTGAACTCCCTGTTATCCCACTTCGATTTATGGTAGAAGTTATGTCTTCAAGAGTATCTACTAACTCGTTGTCTGCCCCATCCTCAATGGTTGAATGGGAAACTGCCAAATCAGTGGAAGTGTTCAAAAAAGATAGCTGCCTGGCATAAATATATACACGCCTGTCTTTGCAGTAGGTTGTCCTGATCGACTTCTCTTTCGTTCACTCTTTGAATACGTGTCTCGGACATTCTTCCATTTGGTGACGAACTTCTTCACTGAAATTTTAAAATTGATAATTTGGTTGCAGATATCTTAGAAGTGGTTGCAGCATCAAAGATTTTCACTACGCGTATAGACTAGGCCATTCAACCCTGTGTAAGATTCTTAGAAAAGTTTGTGCAACGATTTGGACGACTTTTGAAGAAGAATGTTTTCCAACATGCACATCAGAAAGGTGGCTTCAAATTTCGGCTGTCTTGAAAAACTGTCTAATTTCCCCCATTGTCTCGGCGCTATGGATGGTAAGCATGTCAGAATAAGGAAGCCGACCATGAGTGGATCATTATATTTCAATTACAAAAAATATTTTTCATTTGTTCTTTTTGCTGTGGCCGATGCAAATTATAACTTTCTTTATATCGATGTGGGTTGTTTTGGAAGGGAAGGAGACAGTACTATATATGAAAAATCATCATTTCATAGAAATCTTATGAATTACTCACTAAACATACCAGGAAACGTACCATTTCCAAACACTGTCGCATCAAACATACCATATGTATTCATAGGAGATGAAGCGTTTGGTCTTTCACAGCATGTTATGAGATTATACAAGGGAACATTTTTGACAAAGACAAAGAACATTTTCAATTATCGACTCAGTCGAGCACGACGATACGTGGAATGTGTATTTGGGATACTTTCCAACAAATGGAGAATTTTTCACCGGCCCATGGATGTTGAAGTCGATTTCGCAATTTCTATCACTAAAACTTGCTGCCTTCTTCACAACTATGTTCGATGTAAGGACGGCTACAATTTTGTGGACATATTGACTATTGGTGGATTAAGTCAAAACAAGGATACAGCACAACATTCACATACCAGTAGCCCACAGGTAAACACTATTAGAAATGATTTCGCAAATTATTTTGAAAGTGATGCCGGTAAAGTTCCATGGCAAAAAAACTTAATTTAAAACTTTTGAATGTTGAACTTCTTAGATTTTTATTATGTGATTGGTTTTCTGTTTTATTATATTGTAGTAAAATCGAATTTAAAAAAATAATATTATCAAGCAAAATAATGATAAAAATGTAAACACATATATGTAGATGAAAATAAAATAATATATTACCGATTTCTTGTTTCTCCTCATTTTGTTTTTCCTCGAAACCCTCCACCAGGTTTTTTGAAATTTCCTCCCATGCTGCATCCCTCTTCCTTTTTTTATCCTTATAACCCTCGCTGCCAATATTCCATATTTCGGGATGGGATTTCACAAAATCAATAAACAATTCCGTATCTACTTCCTCCACAGACGCCATGTTGTTGACAAACCGCAGCGGGAATTGGACGCTCGTGTGTCACGGTAGATAGCCAGCAATGTACTGCCTTGCCGCTGAGGGTATGACGGTCCCGTGACGGTTGGCAGGTACCAGCGGTCGATGCCGCTGGTCGTTGCGGGTGTTTGCCGTCCCGCTGGCCAGAGCGGGACGTGTGTAAGGCAATATACCTCTGAACCGCCACGGCCAAATGCCGTAGCGGCCAGCGACCAGTTACCGCTCGTGTGTTACGGCACTTAGCATACGTAGTACAGTCAAATTAGACATAAAAAGGGGGTTATCTCGGAAAGTGAAGGGAAACGCATTTTTTTTTTCTTTGTGTAGGGCGTAGAAAAGCTTATTTTTGAGTTGTCGTATCATGAGACCTTGAGATTTTTTGAGGGGGGAGGGGGGAAGGGAAAAAATGTTTTTTCGCTATAACTCTGCGAATTTTGGCCCAAATTAAACGAGTAAAACCGCACGTTTTGTAGCTTTTTCCGCCGCGGCACGAAATGGCGGCCATGGCGGAGGCGCGGATCGGGCCGAGTTCGGCGCGTTTTCCACTTCTGTCTTTTTTCTGACACGTGTAATCGAAAAATGACTAATATGAAACTTGTAGAGTATGAAAATACCCACCTTTAGCTGCATATTGCTTCGAAATTAATTGAAAATTGCGCACAGTAGAGTCCGAAAGTCATACGATGTACCAAAATATTCATTTTAATTTAAGAAATCGTTCGTTAAACTTAATTGAAGTAAATTATATAACAAATTTGAAAATTGTATATTGCAAAATACATAAATATTTATTTAAATGATCAAATTTAAATTACAATATTGAAGTTTTTGCAAATATTAAATATTTAAAAAAAAAATTAAAATATGCTACATCAAAATCTTATGAAGATAAAGGAACTTCAATCCTGGAACACGGTGGGCTTGAACATGATTTAAGTGCGAAGTTTTAGCACCACCGATTTTCTTTCGGCATTTGATTCCTGGAGTCATAAGAAGGCCAGAAAAAAAATTTAACCGTTAGCCTTAGAGCCGATTTTGAAAAAATCGACTTTTTTCTATGGATAATGCAAAGATAGAAAAATAGGCATTTTCCACGCGTCGCCTCTAGGAGGACTCCTCTTGGACTTGAAAGACACTCAATTTGGTAAAAATGTGATATCCGAAAACTCCATAATGGAAGATCAAAGAAAGACAAACCTTTTCCTGGATCCACACCAAAATAAAAACTCTGCACGCTAGTTTCTGACGGGAAAAGGAATGAAAAAAAATTGAAATTTTGATGATTAAACTGATAATTTTAATGAAAAATAATGTTTAACTAATAATTGTACAAGAATTAATAGTTTGATGATTGTGAATTAATGTCTAATGTAAAGAACAGGAACACATAAAACGAAATTCTTGGCTTTTTAAACAATACTACTATTGAGCCACAAGTTATAAATGAACACTGTTATGTTCTCGGAATGCGGTCAGTAATTTACTTCCATAATCTGGATGACATTTTTTAATTTTATATTTGTCCCACGTTATCCCAAAGTCATTGTGGACAGATTCCATGGCCTGCTCGCTAAAAAACCCCAACCCTTGTTTTGTTTTAGCGAAAACTCCGGTTCATGGAAAAACACAGCATGGACCTTTGGAGTAACACTGATCTGTAGATCTAGATAACTTCTTTTGAATCTGTCTATTGCTTCTCTGTAGTCAGGTTCCAGAGTTATTGAAAAACAAGATTTCACCACTGCTCGAAATTCCCGGAAACATTTAACATAATTCAGACAACCAGGCTTGCAAAAATTTTGCAAAACATCAGTTTTATCCAAAAGCAATTTGCATGAATTACCCGCGAATGCAGGGGCCCTATGCACAAATTCGTGCCTTTAGAAAGAACAGGCAAATTCGAGCAATGTTTGTAATTCCAATGGACTTTTTGAAGTTGGCTTTTTCCCATTCTAAATAATTTTCTTGGCAGTTTTGTATAGTCCTCCTCTCGCCACAAGCGTCCAAACTTTCTTTCGAGGCGAAGCACCAAGTACATGGAAAGCAACTGGCATGGGACATGATTCCTACCAATATGTTGGCGAGTTTCAAATCGGTCGCAATTGTGTCGGCAAAATCATTGATTTGTAAGAGAGACCATAACATTCTCACATTTTCGTGGTTTTCTTGTGTACCTGCAATTATTGCCAGAACAAATAATTTTTTGACTCCCGAATCCTTGAATCTTTTTGCCCCTACGCCCTCTATATATCTTTGTCGACCGTCTATTATAGCGGAATCAGGTTATTGCACTGAAAGGCAAATCTTGAGAAAACCTCCCCCACCATCAATGCCAAACTTCAGATGGGAATTATCATTGTTTCGAGTTACTTTTATACAATCGATTAAAGCCGGAACATGTGTATAAAATGCCAATATTTCTGTAGAGGTCGTTTTCTCTCCAGCTTTGGATGTTATTATGGGGCAACTTTTGAAATCAAAAAATTCATCTAGTCTGTGGAGGTGTGTAGATAGTTTCGTCTTCAGATGTGGTTCAAACAGGTTTCTTTTTTGGGAGCCAACGCGTAAGTCTCTTGCTATGCCCTGAACTACATTGCTGGAGAGACCGTAATTTAAGGCTATTTTACATCTCCCGCGGAAATCTGTTGCGGGCCTGTAGTTTGATTTTTTAGTTTCGGGGTGATTTCAACGTTGAGTGGCTTTCCGTGGATCTGAGAAAATGTAGCGGTTTTATTGCTCTGCGAGAATTCGTTCATTTAAAACTATGCTCCTTATTAAAGAACACGCCAAATGTTCTCTCTGTTTCAGGGGAAGCGAGTTACTTACATGTTCTTTGAAACTCGGGAAGTGTTTTTCTGGGGTACAATTTTTTTTCCCTGCCGAATAAATTTCAACACATTTTTTGCACTTGTTGCTCCTCTTCTTTTTGTTCTTGTCGTTTTTTTTAGTGAAGTTATATGGCCCTGGATCTTGTACTCATTCACACAATGTGCAACTGCACAACGTTTGAGTTTTTGCCCGAGTATTCTTCTCCAAAATTTTGAACTTTGTATAATCCGGCAGAGTTATTTTCTCGATAGTTTCACACATCACTGACCGATATACGATAATTTTGCAAGCGCTACATAAAACATTAGGAAAACGTTCATCATGTTCAGCATAATTCACACATTTTTTTAGATTCACACATAAAGCACCACTGATTTTGACCATTTGTTTCTTCTTCTGCAAACAGAGAAAACATATGCGTGTTTCTATTACTCTTTCTTGAATAACAGACTTTTTATCGAAGTGGATATTAAAATCGCCTGCTATAAAAAGTGTTTTTCCATTGAATATAGGTTTGGAAATTACATAATTAAGTAGACTGCTAAATTTGTTTAAGAGGTTATCAATATTGCCGGAGGGCGATCTATATAAGCAGATAATGATTATTTTCAGTTCACTTAAAGATATAGCGCAAAATTCTGCATCCTTATCAGTGCAGAACTGACCAATCGAGAGAGTTTCGTATTTTATGTTCCCACGTACGTATATACACGTTCCTCCATGTGAATAGTCAGTTCTGCAGTAATAAGCTGCCATTTTATAACCAGGTAGGTATTGGCAGTCCATCATATCTTCACCCAACCAGTGTTCCGAAATGCAAACAATATGCATAATGTTATCTAGTAAGTAGCCTGATAATTTATTTAATTTATTAGCCAAACTTTGGACATTTAGATGGAATATATAAAAATCATATAATTCATATATATATTTATGGGAATTTATTTCTTGTAAACTTACTTGTGAGGACTTGATTCCTTGGTTCGGAGAAAATTTGATGGCTGCTTAGAAAAATAAAATCTATTTATGTAAATGCTTTTTGGCCAGAATTTAGGGTCATTAATAGTGTCAAAGTAATTAGACGGTACTCCAATTTTGTATGATGAATAATCAGCTTCCTCGTATTTTGGCTTTAGTGATTCAACAACAAAGTTTGCTGATTCATGTGTTCCCTTTTTCAGAAATGTCACGATGTCTTCTTTCGGTGTGTTTTTCTGAAGTCTTGATACGAATAGCCATTTCCTTCCGGTACTTGATGATGCCTTCAGTGTTGAGTCTTCGGATTGTCCACTAAAACTGTTGTTTTGTTTACTTTTCTTGCGGTCCACGAGACAGCGCTTCTCAGTGCCCTTGAGTGTGTCATATAATGTTGTATCGCGGCACATGGGGCGAGGCGGGGCCGCTGTGACTTTGCTATAGTTAGTATCTTGTGTTTTAGCCAGCATTTCTACGTTAGTATGCTCATTGTTAGATTGGCGGGTGTTACAAGAATTACTCATCAAAGAAGAACAATTTGATTTTTCAGCAGACGATTTTAGTATGGCTTTAAATTCTTGTAGTTGGGATGCCAAGCAGTTATTTAAAGTTTGTTCGAATTTCATCTTGAATTGTCCGAACAAATTAGTAATTACTTGTTCTAAATCATAATTCGTTTCCTTTTTAAGTTCAAATATTTCTTGTTTGAGCAGTTGATTTTCGTGCCTCAGTTGCAATATTTCGGTAGAGTAGCGGTTTTCCTGAGTCGGTGTAAGTGGGGTGTCTATTTCTATTGAGTTTTTTAGACAATTAGGGCAGCCCTGAAGTTGACTGTCGTTTTTAGTATACGTAAAATTTTTCTTGTAGCAGCTCAAACAGCTCCGGTGAAAAACACATTTACATTTAACACAATCAATTGGATTTTGAACGTTCTTCTTGCATTTGTAGCACGAAGACATTTTGTTGTTTTTGAAATATATTACTAATATATTTTAATTTGTCGTTAAAAAATACATACAAAAAAGTGAACAGGGGCACCCTTTTCACCTCACAGGACCGATTGTGAGGACTTTTAATACAAGACAGGTAGGCCACGGATGAGGATGAAGTTAGTAAGAAAAAAAAATTAATAAAATTAATAAACATAAATTAGATCATAACGGCTAAGTTCAATTTAAAATTCTCAATGATTGTAAAAGGGAAATAACACTTAATGAAAGTTTTAATTACAATAAGCAACCGTTAATAATTTCCATAAATTATTCCCGGTCGTTCAACCAGACTCAAAACGTGGTAAAAAGCGGGACGCAAAAAATAGTAGAAATTCCTCCGCGTATCGATATATTAAAAGTAACCGGAGATGTGTAAATTTACTTACATGGCTCGATCTGGCATTAGACTAGACAGATCAGAGTCAAATTTTTACACTTCAACTATTATATCAGCGGGCAGCTGTGTGTAAAATTTGAAGAAAGTAGCACAAGGCTGATAGATTAAAAGGCAATGTCACCACCAATTACGCCGAAAGGTACATGTCTATGGTTGCAAAATTTACCGGTGGCTAAAGAAGCAATTTGGTTATGAGTGGCATATATCAAAATAGGTGTATTGGTGCTGCACTCTCTTTTAATCAAGGTTATAATTTTCATAAATCTCCCAACCAAAATAAAACTTATTCAAATATGGTTTGCTTGCGAAGAGAAAGGAAAAAACAATTATACAGGAAGTATTATGCAAAAAAATACATAGGTGAAGACGACTCTGAATATGGATCCCGAGCAGCAGAACCTGACATGAACATGGAAGAATTTGAAATCGCCAAAGAAGGATTTTTAAATGTTTTAAATAGTACTAGCATTCGTGAAACTGAACAAGACACTAGAGGTCAAAGAGAAAACCTAAAATGGTTTGAAAGTCGACGAAATTTAATTACTGCGTCAAATTTTGGACGAATATGTTGTCGTCGAAGAAGTGTCCCTACAGAAAACAACCTAAAATATTTGTTTTTTAAAAACAGTTTCTTGCAAACCGCAGCTATACAATACGGCATTGAAAATGAAAATGTAGCTCGTACCCGGTTCGAGGAAAAAAGTGGCCTAAAAGTGCGAGATTGTGGCTTGTATATCTATCCAAATATGAATTTTTTAGGTACTAGTCCAATTATCGAAATAAAATGTATGTATTCGATAAGAAACCAAAAAATTAAAGAAGCTGTTAGTAACAATATAAACTTGTGTGTTGAATTAAAAGACGACATACTATGTTTAAAACAGAAACATTCATATATGTACCAGATACAAGGACAATTGGAAATCATCGGAAGTGAACGTTGTTATTTAGTTCTTTTTACAAACGTGGATTTGGAGATAATAATAATACAAAAAAATATTGCTTTTTGGAAAGAAATGGTCTCTAAATTATCTACTTTCTGGAAACAAAATGCGCTACCAGAACTTGTAGATTAGAGAATTAAAAGAGGCTTAAAAACAAGGTAATATATTCTCTTTTATACTTATACGATATGATTATAATTTATTTATCTGACTTTAGGGTATGATGCATTCTCCATTCCATCCCTTGCCATGTATGTATCTTGTTTTGTTATAATTTGATACATTTTCGAGTCACCTTCAAAGCGAAACTCAGTACGTTATTGAACTTCTTTGCCTGAATTTAATTTTTGATCATAGTGGACATGTAATAAATGATAAAATGATGCACTTATTACATAAATAGCTATAATTTATCCAGGAACCCAAGAAATAATATACATGAATTCAAAGACAAAACTGTAATAAGCAGTACATGGAAACAACATTTTCCATTTTATACTTTTTCAACATTTTGTAATTTTGTTTTTTTATATGGAGGTTCTACTGCGTTATGCATTTTATATAATAAATAAAGCACTGTTGCTTTGATTGTATAACTTTTTAAAATTTGTTATTTTCGTGACTATAGTTTCGGCAACTTCAACGTGCCATTATCAAACACACACTGTATGTTTGACAATGCCACGTTAAAGTTTCCGAAACTAACAAATTTTCAAAAGTTATGCAAACAAAGTAACAGTGTTTTATTTATTATTTAACATTTTGTCGCACGGCACATTGCAACACGTGCAATTTTAGATATCGGGCATGAACCAACAATTCTAGGAAATACCGGCCAGATGTTATCAAATAAACTTTCAATTCGTTCTGCTATAAACAATTTATGCGTTCACATGTTTTTGTCGGTTTACTTTTCAGAAAAGTAAATTTTCAGAAAATATGATTTGCGATTTTTGTATAATTCAATATTCGTCGTGGTATTAGCCAGGAAAGTAGTTGTTTTAAAAAGTAATTTGTTAATTGTAGTCGTATTCATACGACTAATCATCTACAGCAAGTTTGGCATTTTTGATTTCTTATTATTAACATGAATAAAAGTATGTGACTTATTTTTTCTTTATTAAAAATGTATATAAACAAACTTGTGTTTTTTTTATTGACATATTTCAATTTATTACATGTATATTTCAAATAATAATAATAAACATATTTCAGCATTTTATAGTGCATAAAATCCTCTCTTTACTGATAATAAAATATTTACCTTTTATATTTATGTATACGTCTATTTATTGTTCCCTTTTTATTGCCGTATCAGGATTGGTTACTGCTTTTTGCGTTTTCTAGCGTTATTCTGAATATTTTGCCTTTTTTTACTACCTTTCTCAGCCTTTTCTGCCTATTGCCTTATTCTGACTATTTTTATTTTGTTTAGTACCCAACTTCTTTGATTTTTTAAGCCCAAAATATTATGTATACTTATATTTTAACAAGTAAAATAAATTAATTAATTTATATCTCTTTAATTTGCCGCATTTAGCCCCTCCCGGGCGCTATCGTTGGGGGCACCCCGACTTCGAGGCAAACAGAAATAATGACGCCTCAACACAAATCAGAGAAAGGGGAAGTCCCTGTAGAGTGACGTTTTTAAATAATAAAATGTATTGATCAACTGATCATTTTCGTTAAAAAAACATTAAGAGCGCTGAAAAATACCTCACCCGGGGCGCCCGGATGGCCCCCGCCTTTGGTAATATATCTAATCAGATAAACTAGCAACACAAGTTTTGGTATTGTCGTCAAAAACGCATAAACATGTCGGCTCCAATTTATTGAGGCGTGGTCACTCCGTGCTTGGAGGCGTGTGATATATATTTTTCGTCCTCGATCGCGAAATTCTGCAGACCCAAACATTGCCCTAAAAAGTGAAAGTTGTGTTGCCTATAGTTGTACTAATTTGATTTAATCCCCCTCTAGAGGATCGGTTAACGTACTTCCGATGGGTACCGACCCGTTAACACTTTCGCTAGGGATGGCAACGATACATCGATATATCAAATATATCGATATTTTTTCAAATATATCGATATATAAATATCGATGTAATAGTTTCGATATATCGCAAAATATATCGATATTTTTGTGTAAATACCTATATCAAAAAACTAATTAATTGCAAATTGCACGCACCACAATTTGGCGAAACTTCAATCTAGTTTGTTTTATCACTCGTTAAATTTCTCAGCACCATCTAGCGTCGAGAAGCGCAAATAACTTATTAGGTACCTGTATTTGATACAATAGGTACCCGAATTATCGGCTATAATTGGGATTCCTTTGAATTACTTGAACGGAATCCAGTTCTTCCCCGAAAATTTTTGTCGGGGAATACCCGTTCGAAGTTTATAAATACACCTCAACAAAAAAATTTTCTGCAGTCTGCAAAGAGCTTTGAAAGTGTTTGCTGTGAATAAATAATAGTGTGATTGTTCAAAAGTTTAGTGAAGTTGAAAATAAAATAATCTTGATTTATTACATAAATTTAAAGTGACTGATTGTTGGTCCTGAAAATATGGCTCCTCCGAGAAGTAACATTTGGAAACATTTTCAAAAAGTTACTCCCAATACTGCTAAATGCAATTTGTGTGCCAAGGTGCTGAAGACTTCGGGCAATACAACAAATTTGAAAACACATTTAAAACAAAAACACTCCTCCATCTTACAACATTTAACTGAGGAGAAAAAGGAGACTGATGAACCAAAGAAGAAAAAACGTCCATCCCAACCCGAAAGTCGAATGGATGTAGAAACGGCTGGGACTAGTAGTTCACTACATCAAGATGAGGTATGACTAATAGAACCGCAATTGTTAATGAATTTATTAGTTAATATTATTTCTAGAAAAATCTGATTGCTTCACAAGAATTTGATGATGATGATCATTCATCAACTTCAACAATGACGGTTTCTGAATATGATGTTGAACCAAGCACAAGTACAGAAAAATCAAGCTCATTATACAAGCAAGCTACAATTGTGTCTACCTTCAAAACAATTTCATCTTTCAAAGGTAAAGCAAAAGTTTATAGTACTTGCATGAATGCATCATTTGTTTTTATTTTTAGATGGTGGCTCTAAAAATGTGAAACTAACGGAAGCATTAATAAAATTTATTGTTCAGGATAATTTGCCATTCAATATTGTAGAGGGTAAAGGTTTTCTGTCTTTGATGAAACAAGTGGCACCTTTATACAAAGTACCAACCAGAAACACCATCAAAAATAATGTTGATAGAAAGTTCGAAGTGATTTCAACAGCATTTAAAAATATATTGAAAAAATCGAAGTATTTCACAATTACGACGGATATATGGACTGCCGATATGCAGACCAAAAGTTTTATGGGCATCACTGTCCACTTTGTACATGACATGAAGTTAACATCAGCGACAATAGGTATTGTTGAATTATCAGAGTCTCACACGGCAGACTATATTGCTTTAGAATTAGGCAAAGCTCTTCAAAATTGGGGAATTGATCCTAATGATGTTGTTGCTGTAGTGACGGACAATGCAGCCAATATGGTCAAAGCTATGCATGACAAATTTGGGAAAAACCGACACATCCCATGCTTCGCACATACCCTCAATTTGGTGTGTGAAAATTCAATTACAAACACAGAAGGTTTGAGTATTATTATTGACAAGATACGATCAATAGTAGTATGGTTCAAAAGAAGCGTTAAGGCTAGTGATCAATTAAGAAAAATACAAATCGATGCAGGAACGATAGAAGGAAACATTAAAAAAATGATTTTGGATGTCAAAACTCGCTGGAACTCCACATATTACATGATAGAGAGATTTCTACTAATGTCATCTATGGTCAGCAATATTTTGTTTTCCGATGTTAATGCTCCAAATATGATTACTGCAGCCGAAGTTGAGCATTTACGAGAAATATGCAAACTTTTGAAGCCACTAGAAAGGATGACAGTAGAGATAAGTGGCGAAAATTACCCCACAATAAGTAAAGTAATACCAATGATTGGTTGTCTGATAAACCAGTACAACAATTATTCGCCCCAGTATGAAGTAGGTAAACACTTGAAAACATCATTATTAAAAGAAATCGAAAAGAGGTTTGGTGCTATTGAGAAATCTTATATACCAGCTGTTTCCACAATATTGGATTCTCGATTTAAACAAATAAACTTCAGGGATCCTCAAGCCCTGGGCACAGTGATGCGACACATCAAAAGTGAGATCGCGACTTTCCAAAGCACTTCTTCATCATCAGAATCTTCTGATTCGGATACTGAAGAACCGGAATTTGATATATGGGCGCACCATAAAAAATTAGCGCACACTAAAAAAAGTGGGCAAGGGAAATTACATAAAGATAGTGAACTCAATCAATATTTAAGTTTGCCAGTTAGAAACTTGAACACCTGGACACCTGGACACCTGGAGCGAAATGAAATTGGTATATCCCAACTTATTTAAAGTGGCGGCAAAATATTTTTGTGTTGTAGCAACGTCGGTCCCCAGCGAGAGGCTATTTTCAAAAGCCGGAGCAACAGCTACTAAAAGTCGTAACCGTCTCACGGGAAGTAGGCTTTCCAAATTATTATTTTTGAGCTCTTTGCCTGATAACTTGCATTTGTGGAACTGATGTATTCACCTAATGCACAAAATCACAAATGCAGGCAAACAGTCTTGTTCCTGTAAGACATTTAATTGTAAACTTGACTAAATTGTAATAAAAAATACATTTTAATTTTTTTTTGTAAAAACATGCAATTTTGTAGAACACTTTTAACTTGTACTTACTTAATCAAAAAATACACTTATTTTTTTTTAATGTATTACCTTTCAATATTTCCTCAGTACCTACTTTACGTTTCAAAAACTTTAGATTCGATTGATTTGAATATAATAAAAAAATATATCGATATTTTTCATGATATCGATATTTTTGTTTAGATATATCGCATGTATCGATATATAGCTTTCGATATATCATATGATGATTATATCGATATATTTATATTTTTTGCCATCCCTAACTTTCGCTGCGTATGACGCCTTTTGGCGTCAGTTGCATATCTAGCACAGTGCGCATGACGCCGAATGGCGTTCTGTCCCTGTTTGTTCTACATTCGTCAGTATTGTCTCCGCATTAGACAGAAGTGCACGTGCTTTTGTCCGCATATTCAAAAGTGTACAGGCAAACTATAAATTCTGTGGTTTGCGGATTTTTTTATTTTTGGTGTATATTTTGTGCATTTGAAAATGCGTATTTCTGAGGATGAAATTCCTGGCCCCTCGGGCACAAAAAAACGTAAATGTAGTGTGAGATGTCCACAAAAACTTACGGTAGACGGAATACTACATTATTTGTACAATTCGGAGAGTGATGAAGAGTATGAGGAGCAAGAAATTTTAGAGAGTGAAGACGACAACGATGAGTGTAAGTGACAATATTTTGTAATAGTTTGGCAGTAGCGTTTACATTGTTTATTTGCTGTAGATGTTACCCCGATTGACGCTGTCGCTGCCGAATCAGAAGCACGCATAAAAACATGGCAAGATGAGGCTACAGGTATGAGGCAGTTTGATTTTACAAAGACGAATGAAATGCTGGTGGACCTTCCTCAAAATCCGGATCCATATGAATATTTTAGACATATTGTTGATGATGATATATTAAAAACTATAAGAGAAGAAATTCATGCGTATGCAGTTGAAGTATTTTTAGAAAAATGCAAGTCTGAAAGATCTAGAATTAGTCCATGGAAAGATGTGTCGCAAGATGAATTGCTGACATTCCTAGGTTTGGTCTTTCATATGGGCACAATTAGACTCAACAAAGTTCAAGACTATAGGAAAACTTGTAGGTTATTCAATTTGAACTGTTTTTCTGATCAGATGAGTCGAGATCGATTTTTAGTTATTTTGAGGTGCTTGCACTTTGCGCAAAATCCTAAGCCAGATGAACCTGTACCAGTTGATCGTCTATATAAGATACGACCACTGATAAAATATTTTAATGAAAAAATGCGTTTAATATACTATCCAGGTCAAAATTTGGCTCTTGACGAGTCTATGGTACTGTGGAGGGGTAGAATTGTTTTCAAGCAATATATCCAGAACAAAAGACATAAGTATGGCTTGAAATTGTACACGCTAACCGAACCAGATGGATTAGTGCTTAATTTTGCTGTTTATACTGGTCAAATGGATGAAATGGGAGGCAAAGGTCATGCCCAAAAAGTTGTCATGCATCTGATTATGTCATGCATCAAAATTATTTAAATCATGGACACGCATTATTCATGGACAACTATTACAACAGCTATGGTTTAGCAGAAACTTTAATATTAAATCAAACATACTGCACAGGAACCTAACGCGCCGATAGAAGAGATCTACCGAAAGATGACTGGCGCAAAATTAAAAAAAAAGGTGAATCTAAAGCTAAATATTCTAACGGTATAATGGTTGGAAAATGGAGAGACAAGAGAGATGTCTCATACATTACAACAGAGTTCAGAAATGAGATGGTTGAAATTGTAAACAGAAGAAACGTAGCAAAAGAAAATCCGAAACCAATTGCCTATTATAATAAATATATGGATGGTGTAGATAGACAAGACCAAATTATGTCCTATTATCATGCACTGCGTAAGACAATGTTTTGGTATAAGAAGCTAGGAATTCACATTTTTCAACTTCTTCTTTACAACTCGTACGTTTTTTATTGTAAATACTCGGGAAAAAAAATTGTTTTTATGATTATCGTTTGGAAGTTATAGCAAAATTATTGCCAGAAAAATCAGAACCTACGCAGAAAGTTTCCAAACATATTCCAACAAAAATTCAGAGTAATCGGGATGCAAATCGAACATTAAGAAAACGATGCCGACAGTGTCAGAAAAATAAAATAAGAAAAGATACGGTGTGGGAATGTAAGGCTTGTCCCGAAAAACCTGGTTTGTGCGCAGATCCGTGTTTTACGTTGTATCGCGCAAAAATGTAGTGTAGTTTTTTTTAAATAAAATATTCCTATTTGGTGTTTTTTCTAATATTTATAATTCATTTAGGCCCTAAATTCCTTTAATTTTAGCTGACGCCAAGTGGCGTCATCCGCATATTTCAAAAAATTATCAAAATATGCGAATGACACCTTTTGGCGTCTTGTCATTTTTTTTAAATGTGACAGTTTTATTATTTTTTTATAATAAATCAAAACCTTTATTAGAATGTAAAATTTTACTTTTCAAAATTTTAATTCAAAAGTTATACCGCACACGCTAACAATCAGCCAGTGCGTATGCGCAGCGAAAGTGTTAACGTCATGGGAAAAGTTGGTTTGTACGTACGTTACGTACTTTTTACATACTTGATCAAACGTAGACATTCGACCCCAAACAACTTTGTGTAGTCAATATCCGCCGTCTATTACGGAGAGTGCTGTCTGTCCAGGTTGGATGATTGTTTGTGAAGGCTCGAATTCGTTATATAGCGTAGACTTAGTGCATTTTCTCATCACTTCCGGAGTGAATAAAGAAAGTGGGAAAGGAGCGAGCTCAAATTCGAGGTACGTTTTATGTCATCGTCGGAGTGTTTCATAATACAAATCCTTTGAAACGGCAGTAATGGATTAATTGGTATCTTCATTGAGTAGATTGTAATTCTGCAATTCATAACAGCGAATGGCTGTAGTTTTCCTTTTTTCTTTGACGCAAGGGAACCGAAATTCATGGCGCCTCCGCCATGCCGTCCATTTCGTGCCGCGGCGGAACCAGCCGACGGGGAGCCTGCCTTCTATGGTCAATTTTTGACTAATCGAATCGAGTCACGGCCCATTTTTTTTCGTCTTTTCAAGCTCTACAACTTTGTCTCAGGTCAAAAAATTGTATCTCTTGAACGAAACGAGATTATTGCGACAAACCGTAAAAATTGCATCCCCCCCCCCCCCCTCAAACTACATAAACTCGAAAAATATTGATTTTAGTTTGAAAAAAACTACAAAACACGCGGTTACTCGTTTAATTTGGGCCAAAATTCGCCGAGTAATAGCGAAAAATTCAATGATGAATTACTAATATCTTCCAGTGCCGTTAGTTGGTATGTTTTAAACAAGCAATCCAGAAAACGAAAATATAGTACACATCCGATAAATGTTAAACGTTACGAATTTGGTGAGTTCCATCACTTATACAGTGAGTTGAGAAAGTATCCTCACACATTTTTTGAGTACATGAGGATGCGCATAGAGACATTTGATTACATCTTATCAAAAATTGCCGATGATATTGTAAAAACATGGTGCAATTGCCATTCTCGACCAATTATGCCCGCAGAACGTTACATTGAGGTAAGTTGAAAGATTATTTTGATTATGTAAAATACATTTATTTTTCGAATACAAACAAAAGTAATTTTAATGTTAAATTTTACTTTTGAAACTAACCTTTTACAAAATTCTTAATAAATTATAAACAAAACAACTACAAATTCTCATTTTGATTTGATTCAGTTTCTTGTATACTTTGTGACATAAAATCTTGTGTTACATGCAGTATTTTCATACGATAAGACATTTTATCGTATGGCAAAAATTCCTTTACATGTGGCAATAAACTTAAAAAAAATTGTTCGTCTTCCACGCCTTTTTTGTTGTTTCTTTTCTTCCAAATACTTAACATTTTTCTTTCAATTTCTAATAACGCCGTTCCAAAATCATCGTTTACGCGACGCCGTTTTCTCGTCGTAATATTATTTGGTTGCACTGGTGAATTTGGATACGAAACGTTTTGTGGTGACGATAGAGAAATGGCTTTCAAATTTGATTGCATGCTTACTGCTGAATCTACTATGTCAACGATTGATTCTTCCAAATCGCGTTAAATAATGTCAATGGACCTGTCATCTTCATGAGTAGTTTCAAAATTCCCCGAAGAAACTCTAGGAGTGAACTGATCTTTTAAAAATTAAAGAGACTTGCAAAATGTTTCCAGTTACTTTCATATGAAGGTCCACCCTCATCACCTGACCTCGGTTTTGGGATGGATGCCAGAGTAGTCCTAAACTTATCCCTTAATACTTTCCACTTATTTCTTACTATTAATCCTGAAACAAAGTATGTCAATTAAGATATTATTTTTAGGTACTTGGCGACTGAACAATCTTTCAGAAGCTTAGCTTTTGCTTTTCGTATGGGACCCACAACAGTATCCAAAATTGTAAGAGACTGCAAAGTCGATTTGGAAAAAATGCAACCTCTTCACATGAAAGTAGAAGAAAGATTTTAAAAATGTTGCAAAAGACTACTATAGCATTTGGTATTTTTCAAATTGTTTTGGAGCTATTGACGGAAAGCATATTAGAGTTTTATGTCCCTCACACTCAGGGTCTATGTTTTATAATTATAAGCAGTTCTTTTCGATTGTCCTGCAAGGACTTGTAGATGCTAATTATAAATTTATAAACATTGATGTTGGAGGATACGGAAAACAAATTGATGGTGGAACCTTCAGATCTTGACTTTTTTTTACGTTTACAAGACAGTCGATTGAATATTCCAGATGCTGTATAGTACATAACGCGAGTTGTAGCGCAATTACGCGCTCGTGAAATTACGTAATTCGCCGCTACACGGCTCGTACGCAATATCTTTCACTTGCGCGTAATTTGCTACTTTGCTACAACTCTAATTATGTAATATACTATTTTATTATAGATTTCACGTCTTTTCCCCCAATAACTTGTAATGTTCGTATCTATAATAATACATAAATTTTAAATATGCACATATGATGTATAATATGGTGTTTATTATCAATTGTACAAAAACTTTATCATTATCACGGTCTTCATTGAACTGGCTGATCGCTGCCAATGTTGTGTACATTTGAATTGAATTGTGTGTTGGCAACGACACTTCTGGTAAAGCTGTAAAATTGTGTATTAATACTGTCAGATCATCTAATTGTCTCTTCATTTCCAGCTGATGTCGTAATTTCTTGAATAATATCTGCAACAAACAATAAAATTTATAATTCAATATTTTACAATTATGTGTATACATATCCTTAATTTTTTATGTATGACAAGAAGAGTATTCTTCTCTGATAATTTGTTTGGCTTGTGGTTGTTTATTTTTTCCTTGAGTATAGCTGGAAGTTGCACAGTCTTCCAAAACGGATTGAACCTGTTTTAATTGTTGCTTTCTCATAGTGTTTATTGTTGGTGGTATTGGAATATCCTCTTCTGACTCAGAAGAAATGAATTCTTGAAAGTATTTTGTATTCGGATTGCGCCTGCCTCTGTTTTTCTTGTATACTAGTACTTGAAGAAGCACAATTTTCTAAAGCAGTTAACCTACGTTTAGCTGCTTGATGTATTGCTACAAAGAGTAAAATTTTATTAAATTGAAGCACAGTTCATAATAATGTCTCTATAATAGAAAAACGGCGCGGAATTGATGTCGCTTATAATTTTGTTTGACACAGTCTCACTCAACAAATTGATCAACTCGTTCTGGATCGTAGGACTTTGAATTGAACGCGCGGGTTTCTCGATCAGTTCTTTCAAAATCGCATCGTAATTGGCAAGCAATTCCACGATTGACAAAAAGTTGCCATTCTGTCCATCAGTACTGCCAATGTGTTCGCGATGTCCTCTGAATGGGAGATTACACGTAGCCAAGGTGATTATTATATTTAACAATCGATCTATAACTTTGCGCCAATACGATTGCTCTTTCAAGATCTCATCTTCAGCGACATGATCAATTGTGGAATTACTTTGCCAGATCTCGTACGTGACACACGCAGTCAAATGAATCTGCGACTTCTCGTGTTCGTGGATTTTGTTACTCATTTTGCGCCAGGCGCGAACTCCGTTAATCCAGGATGACTGGAAATGAGGACTTTGTCGATCAGCAAATAACCAACAAGGCTCGCAGTACGCGCAATCGAGTATCGTAGAGTAGCAAAGCCAGCTTCTTGGGATTTGAACACCGGCCTTGTTAGTTATCTCGTAAAAGAAGTCGGTAAAGTGACATTTAGTTTGTTCGTCGACAGGAAATGGTCCACGAGGACGACATGACCCAACGGAAATGATGAACCGTTTCTCTTCCGGTGTCAAAACTGGTTTCTCGAAAAGCCCTTTGTCGGATGGATGCATATCACTCTGCAGCTTGGTAGAAGTTTTTGTGTTTGCCTCCGACGTTGACAAATCTGCACCTTGGCTGTAATATAAATCATTTAATTATTAATTTGTTATCAATTTTTGTATCATATTATCAGTCATCTAAATTATATGTATACATACGCAATCACGCTTGCAAGTTCTGATTCGACGTTTTCATTGAACTCTGCCTCTATCTCGTTCACTTGGACCGCCGACTCCCAGCTTTCTTGTGCACTAAACATAAAATATGACAAAAAATAAATTATATTCTGTTTATAATGTTATTAACATCTGTTAATAACATTGTAAATATGTTATTACCATTCCAAAACTATTTAATCGAAAATTAAACATTTTCTTTGTAAACAGCAATGTTAAATAATTATTTCATAAACACATTGTATAAAGAATGTTAAAACACATTATAGAAGCGATTTTATAAGTACTCGGTGATAAGAATGGTTAAACATTTTGTTGATATACAAAAACATGATTTATTGTATGATACATACGCAGTTTTATGTGGAGCTTCTCTTTCATCGTCGTGATGCAAATCTGAATTTTTGGTGACAATATCAGTCGCAGTAACCTCGACGAGTGCACTGGGAGTCTGTATTTCTCTGAAAATAATACCATTAACCCTACACAATATTCTTGGAAGATTTATAAGTTTTTTTTTGAACGTGCAAATTATTTTTTAACGAACATTTTAACTGGAAAATATTTTTGCACATTTACCTGCATTTTACCTGCTCGTTTCGATCGATTCATCATTTTCGTTGGGCTGAAAAAAGGAAGTTATGGGTCGGAACCTTTGACTGTATACTATTGGACTGCTAGCGCCGTTTCATGTATGTCTCCAAGCAACGGTGGCGCGGCGGGACCCTAAATGGTTGCGGTATGTTACTAAATTGGTAGTTATTTTGTGTCTATGACATACGACTCTATGAGCTCGCATTGCATATTGTGATACCCTGCAATTTATTCACAGCTTTGAATATATAAATATTTATATTGTCTAATATTCACACTATATTAAAATATTGCTATGCGAAAGGCTGCAATACGTTCACGTATATATGCCAACGCGGTTATAATACTCGTCAGCTGATGTACAAGTCAGTTGACTTTTGACTTATAACCTAAAATTCTGTATTAGATTTCCATCAAATCCAGAACTTCGCAAATTATGGGTTGATGCTTTGCTTGTAAAGAACAGGCAGGAAAGTGGACCCGAGTTGCCGAAATATGCTCGCATTTGCATTCTCCACGTTGCTGATGAATACATCGAGAAATATTTTTTTTTGCTTTCCGGTTTTTAAATTACGCTCCATTTTCGGCTCCGGGGCGGGACTTATATCGGGCTCCAGCTCGTAGACAACTTTTGGAGCAGTGATCATATGGGAAATGGAGGGGGAATAGCAGTCCAATAGTATATAGTCAAAGGTCGGAACCTTTTTGCATCTTCGAGGCGCTCCGCTTTCAACTTCCTCTTCTGACATCCACTGAGATATTTGCGGTTTGATGCCATCCTTCTATTTTCGTTGAGCACTAACTCCAGCGTTCGAATTTCGTATCGACTATTATTCCACAGGAGCCAGCTCGAGACGAAACTAGCTGTGTCACTGACAATCACGGTTGGTAACAGTGCGCGGTACAGTCGCCAACGAAACGCAGCACTTTCGCGTCAATGGAATGTTCCGCGAAATTCAAATTGCTTAAACCGAATTTTTGTCTGAGACACCGGAGTTAATGAATCCTTGATTTATTATGTTGTAGTAATAATCAAGGAATTAAAATAATCACACATTATCACAATATACTTGGGCTCCATTAAAAATTAATTGATTATTATTTGTAGCTGTAAGGAAAAATAATGGGGCCCCGAAATTAAAAAAAAATCCCAATTGGGGGCCCCTTGTACTCGGGGGCCCCGGTCCGTGGGACCGGCTGGACCGGCGCTCGTTACGCCACTGCCGAATATTAAGTTCGTAGCACTTTTTTCATAAAATATCACAAAATATAGCCCGATAATACCATCAAATCGGAAAAAGTTACATGATGGCCGCATTACATTTATTTAAATGTAATAAAAGGAAATTAAGCACATGTTTGTTTTACAAAATTTTATATTTATTATTACTAGCTTCAACATTAAGTCACTATCGAGAAATTACCAAATAGAAAATGTATCCTTACATGGTATTACAAACGAGTATTCAGGTTTATAAAAACGGTGGTCATTATCATATTCCAATTATCATTACATATAAAACATTTAGTTTTTTGTATACAGGGTGTAGATGAACAAAACGGAACATTGAATTTACGATGTTAATTTCTGCATGCAGTTATGCGGTTATTTATTTTTTGGCATTCATAATACCACAAAAAATAATACAATAAAAATGATAATTATCACGAAAATAATGGTTGCCATGAAATTTAAAAAAAAATGCTTCGCAGTTAATCTGTTTGGTTTTTATGACTGAAAATAAAAATAATATTATGAATATATGAAGAACATTTGAGGGTAAACATGCCCGCACTTCACGAAAACTGCCACCACTTCACAATTTGCACTTTTTCTTGAATACAATACATTTTTAAATAAATAACTTGTAAACAATTATGAAATATTCAATTTATTTGGCAGAAGCCAACAGATCAACAGCGGATCATATTATTTTTATTTCATGGCAACCATTATATTTGTGAAAATTATCATTTTTATTTTATTATTTATTCCAATATAAAAAAAATAACATTGAAAGTCCTATGTTCCGTTTTGTTCATCTACACCGTGTATAATTATAATTATTATTTGTAAAGAATATTACATTTTATTTTAGTGTTTTTTTGTCTGTGTATGTGAGTGTGTGGGCGCTGTATCTCAAAAACTACTATATATTTCCAAAGGAAACTTTGTGAAAATAATCCTTATTTGACTATCCGTAGAATCGATAAACTTTTGGTAAAATATCGTTCACAGAAAGTGAATGTTTTTTTCAATTTTTTTCTAAATACAAAAAAGATTACAAAAACATTTCCAAATTTTATTAATAAATATTTCACGTAAACTGTTCGATTTAAAGAATAGGTAATTTAATTTAATGTTTTTAATTTTTTGTCTATAATCATGAAATCATAAGTTACATGCCAAAATGAACAACTTAAAAAGTTCAACTGTACGAAAATAGCAACTTTGGCGGTTTCTTTTTAGGCTTTTTATGCCAAAATGGCGTACTTTTCGTACCAGTACAAAATGATAAAATGCCAGTACCAGAAATGACAGAGTTTACTTTTAATCAGAACATCCAATGAATGCAATACAAATTATTAATGAAAATGAGATATCAACTATGGAAGTGGTTTATAGCGAAAATACTTACTATTATTCATTATATTGATTTCTAAAAAATATTGTTTATCGTGATCATACATACACAGGAAGTGGATTTGTAAGTTTTTCAAAAAAAATTTAAAAATGATATTAGATAAATCATTCAATAAATAATGAAGACAGCAAGAAACGGCACATCCTTTGCTATTGAATTATAAAACATAATTTTGTATCAAGATTCTACCAGTTTTTGAAAGAAAAACGATAAATATCCAAAATATTAGAAAAATCACTAGACCTATTCACGAAGGGCGGTTTACGAACTAAGTTCGGAACATTCAAATAATATTGGTATCCTTTTCTACTACCTGATAACCGAGCGGATATTCCCAAGACGTACGATTTCGTCGGCCGTATCTAGCCTGCGTAGCTCGGTAGAAGGTAGAAGGAGAAAGAAATAGTTTATGGCGTCTCTTACCGGTTATTTCATAGGCGCGCGCGATTTAGCCTATGGTGGAAAATTGCAACGGGCACTACTTGATTCGGACGGACAAGACACCCCGACCGCCATCTCTGCTGAATAGCTCTATAAATATGTTGAAATCGGAGAAAGTTAAATGATAGTCACCTAAATTTTTTTGCGAATGAGAAAAACGATAATATAACAAATAATAAATGTTGGGGAGAAATGAGGAATTGTTTACACTAAAATATTTTTTTTTTAATCAGCAATGACCGTTTCAATATATAACGGATCTTTAATTACCACGTTCCTGTTTTTTTCTTGAGTCTACTATTTCTAGTAAAATGCAATCATTAAAGAATAAACTCAATTGCTTTTGCATATTAGATCTCCAAAAATCGTCAACTTGGAGTGTGGAGTCCATACACCTAAAATACAATATGCTTTGACAGTAATGTACAATTGCCCCTGAATTTGGTAAAATCACTCATGGTGGATGTTAATTTTATTATTTACCCATTTTTTTTTAAATCTTATGCCTTCCTTTGGTGTCACATCTACTGCCGACCATGGACATTTTCCACGATCCCTAGCTCTCCCACAAGTCCGTCTGGCGTAGCTACTAAAAACGGCAATACTGAGTCTATAAACAATTCGCATGGCTCAATTGTTTGTCCAATTTGTTTTTTACATCCCGTAGTGCTTTGGGTTCATTAATTATACCAAATTCCGTACTTGTAGAAGTTAAATAGGTCTTTGAATATAAAATTCGCTCTACTAATGGTCCACCACGGGTTGTCATTCTACGTTCACAAAAGTCACCGAAATATGATGCCGACGCTTTTTTTGCTCCAAATGCCATAAATCGGAATTTATTCGCTACTGGGTACATTCTTAGATAGTAAAGATTTCTGCATGAAGAAGTCATGAACTGACTTAGAGTCGACTCTTTTTACAGTCATTTCAATTGCAATGGAGAACGGTTTTCCAGTTAAAATCGAAAACAAAATCATCAAGTCATATTTAAACCTTCTTTAAAAGTAGCAAATGAACTTTTAGCAATTTAATGCTAAAAATAAAAACGATCCCCCTAAAAAAAAACTAGTGTTTACGAAATCCGTGGTTCTGAATTCAAGAGAATCTTCGTGCATTTTGTCTGAATTAAAATTTCAGTTTATTTTCAAACAATTGTTTAAAATGTAATCATCAATTCCCGGATAATCTCAATATTGTTCATGATTGCAACAAAGGCACTGAGCTTAATGTTCTAGAGAGTCAATTTTTCAAACAGAAGAATAATCCTTCAGTAAATCTCCTTAACGAGCAAACGGGCCTATTTTTTTCCACGTTTGAAGCTGGCTCAACCATTCAACTATCAACAGATAACTCCCCTCACCCTAAAATATTTTGTATAAATTCTATCATTTAAAATCAAATTGCAATTCACTTGATAATGACGGTTACACGTCGAACCTCGGGTCGTGAATATTTTTAGATTTATATAACTGCCTTTACACGTTATGATGGGTGATTTTTTGATTCAGTTTTATTTATCTTGCCTAACAAGCAATTAAATAAATCCTTATTATTTCAACAGGGGCCTATCTTTTTACGAGTTGCAAACAATCAAAGACGGCGTTTTTTGTCTCTTCTATAATCTTCGTCGGCACTCATGTCAATTAAAAAATAAAACACACAACTCTCAGTAACTTTAAACAAATACTTATTTATACAGATCACTTATATGCATTTATGCTCGCAGAACAACATAAATAAGACACGATATTATTTTTAATATACGAAAATGACAACTGAAATAATTAGCGCGTTTTCACCGCATAATTAATTAAGCAATCTTCTCTTGGTCCTATAATTGATAATATAAAGGATACTTAAAAAACATCGAAAAATAATACTAGCCATACAAAATCCTTCTTTTTGGAAATAGATATTTCCGTTGAAATTTTAACGATGACAATGGTTTATTGTACCTTAAATGGAGAATACACAAACAACGTGTTAAATTATTTTAAATAAGATACTCATTCGAGGCTTTCAATATACCTGAATACGAAAATCTAGTTGTGCACGCCCCATCGCACTGTACCATCTATTTCAGGCAGGTGGCGTAACTTTACGGTGCCGAACATACGAGAAATCGGGGTCTAGCTCATAGGAGCTTGTGACTTTATCTGACTAATAATTTTAATTTTGATTGTTGCAACTTATTAACAAAAGATCAAATGAGGTGTATAACTAGGTGCGCTTTTAGTCTTTTGTGAAAAAATGTAATAAATAAATCTGCAAAAAACCTCATTTTTAACCTTTAAATTACCTTTATTAAACATGATTAAAAATATGAAAACCAGTTATAAACCTAGTTTTAACCTTTATCTATGGCCGTGCCAAATATGGTTTCTTCATTTTTATTAACAACTGTATAATTTTCTATCGCCGAACATGTGAAATTGCATGTTTTTTCGAGCGGCACTTGCCGCCTTAAGGGGCATCGTAGCAGTTTCCCGATCGCCATCGATCGACTCCGATAGAGTGACCAGCAGCGAAATTCAACAATTGAGTGCGTGAAGTGTATATTCAAATAAGTAACAATAGGCTACTCATTCTATACATGTTATTGAGAAATAAAAAGCAGCTTTCTGACGATAGTATCCTCGTTGACTATTCTGAAAATTCTGATTCTGACAATACCATTTCAGATAACACAACTTCCGATACGCTAGCTGATACATCAATTATTGAAAACAGCTTACAGAAAAACAAAATAATCATGAGCCAGTTGAACATTGATCAACAAAATCATTCCCGAATTTAAGGAGAACGTTCAGAGTTTCATAAATTTGTAACTTGTTGTGATTTAATGAGCAGCAGTTTAACTGAAGCCGCTGACATCACCTTGTTTATAAACATTATAAAAACAAAATTATCCGGTCCTGCATATAATCTTGTAAAATATCAAAATCACGCCGATTGGGCATCAATAAAAAGGTTCCTGCAAGACCAATACTTAGAAAGACGATCAATCGCACAGCTACAGTCTGAGCTCATTACGTGTAAACAGGGTCGTGATTCAGTCAAGGTTTTCGGGAATAAGGTAGAACAACTGCTAATCGATCTAAATGACGCGTGCATAGACTCGCAGGGTATAGCATCAGCTAATATTATTCAAAACTTAAATAACAAATCTGGATTTTAAGCGTTCACAGAAGGAGTAAGTTTCCCAATGAAAATAATAATAAAGGCCGGTCGATTTAATATATTGACCGATGCAATAACTGCAGCGTTAGAGGAAGAACGAACGAGCGGAGTTCAATCCTAATTTAAATTAAATAATTCAAAACCGCAATTAAAATGAACTTTTGTCATAAAAGTGGTCATATAGAAAAAAATTATTTTTCAAAAAAAGCCATCTTTAAATGCATTTTTCAATTTCGCCAAACGCGAAATCAAGCAAGAGGGACGTAGTGCGCAATTAAATTGTATGTATTGTAAGAAAATCGGTCACCACATACGGGACTGATTTAAAAAGAAACGAGCGGACGAATTTAAAAGCAAACTAAGCGTACAAGTTATCCAGTCGGAAGACTTATGCGACGCGGCCGTGAATCAGCCCAGCACGAGTCGTGACGAATAAATTCAAATCATTCTGGGACAAACCGTCAAAATGAAAACACATGTCCTCAACCAAATCCTAATTTTGATAGATGTGTTAATCCTACATCAGCTATTGAACAAAATAATAAAAATCCTACGAAATCAATCGCAAAAAATGATTCATTAACAGTATGTAATATAAATTTAAAACAAAATGTCGACTACGATAGCATCCTTTTACCAGTTTTACAATCAAACAAGGGAACAGTAAACGTAATGATCGATACTGGTAGTCAGGTCACCCTCTTAAAAAAATCGTGTGTAAAAAAGGGTACTCAATTTTATCCTAAATTTAAGGCCGAGCTAATAGGCATCGGGAATTCTTCAATTAGTACGTTTGGAATAATTTACGCCTCACTAAGCCCTACAGATTCCATCATACATCCAATACACTTGGTTCCCGACGATTTCCCGACCATACAGGACGGAATTTTAGGGAAGGAAAATATAGGGCCGAAATAAGTTTTAAACATAATAATCTCACCTTAATTCATAACAACAAAACTCTCGCGTTTAATCTTTTGCCGACGGAAACAAAAATAACCATTCCCCGTCGCAGTGAAGTAATACAATGTGTCAAAGCGAGACTCGATGACGAAGCATTGTGTTTATCAAAGGAAATCCAAGATGGAGTATTCATTGGTAATTGCTTAGTGAAACCTATAAATGGCATGGTCCAAGTTACGTTTATAAATACCACTGAGGAGAATGTAACCATTCCATATCCCGAGTTTAGTTTCGAATATTTTGACAATTACGAAATTCTAATGTTAAAAGATAACAATACTTATTAACCAACAATTACAATCCAAATGACTTGGCCGATTTTCAGAATGAATATCTGATGTCGTCAATTTTGTCTAAAATAAAAGGTGAAGCTGCCTTAAATATTTCTTCGTCTCCTATAAACAATTGAAACGATTTGAAAACGGCTCTTTTAAATAGTTACTCTGAAAGAGAACATTTTAGCTTAAACATAGAAATAACTAATTTAAAACAAAATTTCAATGAAAACCCATTTGAGTTCTATAATAGGCTCAACCATTTACTTAAGTTACAGATCTCCTATGTCGAGAATCATGTTAATTTGAAGCAAAAACGATTTTATTTAAATAAATTCTTCAACGTAGTTCCCAAAATAAAATATCACTTATATTTTGATAGCCCAATATACGAAAAGTTTTGTGCTACTGTTCAAAAATATTTTAAACACTCAGAAATAAAATTCATTCGATGTACTCAAAAATTATTAGATGTTCAAGTAGAAGATGAAACAATTAAAACAATTCAATTATATCATGATGGAAAATTTAAATCATCGCGGTATCGATGAGACCGAAGCTGAAATCAAAAGATATTTTTATTGGCCTAATATGCGCCAATCTATACAAAATTATATTAATAATTGTGAAGTGTGTTTGCTAAGTAATTATGATCGCAACCCAATAAAATTAAAATTTAATATTTCACCAACTCCGTCAAAACCTTTTGAAATGGTACATATTGACTGTATTGCCCTTGAAGGAGCAAAATTCTTAACGATTGTAGATGCTTTCTCCGAATACTCACATTACAAACTAGCTTCATACCAAGCAATTGAAATTGCAAATAAATTAATAAAATTATTTTCTCATCATGGGGTCCCTCTATAAATTATAGCGGACAACCATCTTCAATTTAAAAACTCAGTAATTAAAGAATTACTAGAATTACACAAAGTAAAATTACATTTTATAAGTTCACAACACCCAGAGTCAAACGGTGTCATTGAAAGAGTACATTCCACTATTGTCGAACACGTTCGAGTATTAAATAGTCAAAAATTGTATAAAAAAGAATCCATCGAAAATAAAGTATTATACGCCTTATTAGGTTATAATAATTCAATCCACTCAGTAACAAAATTAAAACCTGTAGAAATAATATCAGGACATATCGAACTAATTCGCCTTTAGATTTCGAATTAGAAAACAGATTATTAAATAACTATATTTCTAATCATAAGGAAAAAACAATATTCATGTTTGAATTTATTTAATATTAATGTATACTCAAATAAACGAGAAATTAATAGGGAACAAAAATAAAACTATAGAAAGACAAAATCAGTTCCGGGAAAATTTACCCGAAATAAATACTAAGGTGTATGTAAAAAACAAACAGAAACAATCAAAGACGAAGCCAAGATATAAAGAAGAAGAAATAGAAGAAACTAATGAAGAATTAAAAACAGCAAAAATAAAAACATCACACCATAACACTGTACAGAAAATTCATATTTCAAATGTTAAGAGATCTCGAGTTAATAAGAAAAATAATAATCAAAACAAGAATAGTGAAAATAATAATATGATAAAAAGGAAGTTAACATCAACTTAACTTACGAAGATTTTGAAAATTATGTGCTTAATAATAATAATCCTTGTAATAAAAATATTACGGAATTAAATGATGATTTATTCTTCGCTAGAGAAGATTTTTCACTAGCACATTGCGTGAGTGCAGACCTTAGAATGGGTGCAGGTATAGCACTTGATTTTAGGGAACGTTTTGGCCAAGTAAAAATTCTTAGAGCCCAAAACCCCAAAGTACATACATTCTTTATGCTTTATAAAAAACGAAAGTCGATATATATTATATTTAGTTACGAAACAAAAATGTTCCGATAAACCTTCATACGAAGACTTGTTTCATACTATCATTAACTTAAAAGAATTCTGTAAAGGAAAACAAATAAAAAAATTAGCTATCCTGAAATTAGGATGTGGGTTAGATAATTTAAAGTACCCAAAAGTAAAACGAATGATTCATTATATATTCGGAAATTCTGATATTAAAATTGATATTTATTTAGATGAAATCAAAACAGATGATTCTGTTCCAGGTCCATCTTGGTCGCATTAACGCGAGCCATTGATCTTAAAAATATTACTCAGAATTTGGGAGTGTTACCTATAAAATTGTGAGAAGCCAAACTTCAAAATTCACAACATACCTTTGTTCAATACTATAACATAACGCCGCTTTACGAAGAATTTAACAAATTAAAAAAATGGTGATGTGGGCATCATGTTACTTTCTCCGACTTTATATTTACGTGTTCATGGGTTTATTTTCAATTGAAATCATATTTTATATGTACATCGAGCGTTTTGTAAACTCGGATGACTTAAAACGTCAAAATCATGAAAGATGGAAAAATTATACTTAGGTTTACTCAAAAACTAACGAGATTTCGAAAAAAACTTATTCTTTAGAAGTTGTTCATTTTGGCATTTTCTACAATTATTATTGATATAAATTTGCTGTAACTATTATAGTTTCATAATTATAAACCAAAAATAAAAAAATATTAATAAATTTTTTTTTCGAATAGCAATGATTTTATGAAAAATATTTTCAAGCAAAAGATGTTCATTTCTTTGTCGTCTTCAAAGTTTGTTTAAATGTTTTTGTGATATTTTTCATATTTAAGAAAATATTGGCAAAAAACAAAAAACAGTTAAGGTAAACACCCACTTCCGGTGTACGAAATTTTACCAAAAGCTTTTCAGTTCTTCAGATTATCAAATAATACGTATGTTCAAAGTTTCGTATCAATCGCTCTATTAGTTTTTGAGATACAGCGCACACAGACAGACACACACACACACACACACACACACACACACACACACACACACACACACACACACACACACACACACACACACACACACACACACACACACACACACACACACACACACACACACACACACACACACACACACACACACACACACACAGCAGACACACACACACACAGACACAAAAAATTTTTTTCCAGAAATTGTTGAAATGGCATCTAGGGACCCCAAAACGGATATTTCCGTAAAAAAAATTTTTGGAAAAAAAATCACGATCACAATACTTTCTCGTACTTCGTAACGGAGAAAGTAAAAATGGTGATGTGGCCATCATGTTACTTTCTCCGACTTTATATTTACGTTTTCATGGGTTTATTTTCAATTGAAATCATATTTTAAATGTACATCGAGCGTTGCGTAAACTCGGATGAAACTGACGTTTAAAACGTCAAAATCATGACAGATGTAAAAATTATACTTCAAATTCAAAAACTCGGTTTACTCAAGAACTAACGAGATTTCGAAAAAAAACTTATTCTTTAGAAGTTGTTCACTTTGGCATTCTGTACAATTATTATTCACATAATTTTTCTGTAACTATTATCATTTTATAATTATAAACCAAAAATTAAAAAAATAATAATAAATTTTTTTCTCAAATAATAATGATTTTATGAAAAATGTTTTCAAGCAAAAGCTGTTCATTTCTTTGTTGTCTTCAAAGTTTGTTTGAATGTTTTTGTGATATTTTTCATATTTAAGAAAATATTGGCAAAAAACAAAAAACAGTTAAGGTAAACGCCCACTTCCGGTGTACGAAATTTCACCAAAAGCTTTTCAGTTCTTCAGATTATCAAATAAGATAGATGTTCAAAGTTTCATATCAATTTCTCAATTAGTTTTTGAGATACAGCGCACACAGACAGACTCACACACACACACACACACACACACACACACACACACACACACACAGACACACACACACACACACACACACACAGACACACACACACACACACACACAGACACAAAATTTTTTTTTCCAAAAATTGTTGAAATGGCATCTAGGGACCCCAAAACGGATATTTCCGTAAAAAAAAAAATTGAAAAAAAAATCACGATCACAATACTTTCTCGTACTTCTTAACGGAGAAAGTAAAAACAGTATGATTTCCTGAAATCAACAATAAAAAATATATCAACTTATAAAATAGATTTTTATAATTACGAGAAAATTGTAAATTATGTCCAAAGAGATATAAATGAAAAAATTTAAACAATAACTATGCAATCAAAAAATAACAAAACAGTAAAAAGAGGCCTAATAGATGGCTTAGGCACAATTATAAAAACAATTATCGGAAATCTAGATGCAAGAGATGGCAATAAATATGAACAAATCTTAAACCATTTAAGAGATAATCAAAAACAATTTAAACAACAAATTAAATTTGGGTATTCACTGAACAGCCAAATTATTGATAAATTTAATAATACTTTAAAAAGTATTGAACATAATGAGGATGTATTAACATCAAGGATAATGCAGCTTCAAGTTTTATTAAGGGGCGAAGTTGATCATCAACACATATTAATTACTAAGGATCTGTTTAACCAATTAATCATACTTTATAATACGATCCAAAATATAATGGAAAGTATTGAAAATTACATTTCATTCTGCAAATTGCACGTCTTACATCCGAGTATAATAACCCCTGTGGAGTTATTTCAACATATAAGTAAAATATCATCGTTTTACGAAACCAAATTTAAGAAACACACTAAGTTTCGAATCAATTATGGAAGTCATTTGTAAAATAGAAAAATCAACAATTGCATACTTTATCTCGTTTCCGATAAACCTCGATAAAGAGTTCGAATTATACTATTTAAATCCCTACAAAAATTGGATCTGAGTTCCTAACCATAATTCCGGATGTAAAGTACTTATTAAAATCGAAAAATGAAATTGTGCCTCTAAGTAACGAATGCATGATGAACAATGTATATTATCAATATCCATCCCATCTTCTGCTAACTTCGAGCATCAAATGTGAAGAGGACATACTAAATTTTGGAAAAGTCCATGATTGCCGATTTACAACGTTGGACATCGTTGGAAATCACCTGGAACCCATCATGCAAATTAAGAAATACCTTGCCGTGTTCCCCATGCCGGCTGAAATCAAATTCCAATGCCCGCAAGGAACCGAAATTAAGACGATCATCGGTATTTAACTAATTAGGCCGGATTCGTGTCAACTCTTCTGTCAAAAATCAAGAGTTCAAGCTACAACCTTCTACGTTCGGAGGACCTGTCATCATCCATAACGACGACCTCAAAATTGTCAGAGGCCGCCATGTTGAATTTTTCTAAATAGCATCCTAGGTTTTTTTGGTATTATTTGAAAGGTTATTTAATTAGAAGTACAACGTGGTATAACATTAGTATGTTTATTCTAAAATAACGTCGAAAATAAATAATTTATAACAAAAATGAAACCTAATAAAATCACAATAGGTACTCAAATTGTTGTCCATTCACTTCTAGACAATAAGAAAGTCTATCAAGAAAAGCGCCCAGTGTATTATGCAGATATGCCGGAGGAATGTTTGTTATTGCAACTCTAATTTGAGCTTCTAATTCATCTAATGTTGTTGGCCTATTTCGATACACAACACTTTTTAAATATCCCTAGAAGAAAAGTCCATAGGTGTCAGGTCTGGAGACCTAGGTGGCCATTCAATTGCACCCTTCCGTCCAATCCATTGCCCTGCGAAATTATGATTTAAGAATTCTCGAACTTGATGACCGAAATGCGGTGGAGCACCATCTTGTTGAAACCATACATCTGGGTGCAAGACTTGCAGATTTATTGAATTTGGTTTAATCTCCTTTATTTTTGGTACAATTTGGTTTTACAATAGTTAAAAGTAAACATTTCATTTTTGTTTTAAATTATTTATTTTTGTCGTTATTTCGGAATAAACATACTAATTTCATACCACGTTATACTTCTAATTAAACAACCTTTCAAATAATACCAAAAAAACCTAGGATGCTATTTAGAAAAATTCAATTCAGAGGCGGCCTCTGACAAAAAGCAAGTCGTGCGAAACAAATGAAACTCATCTTAAAATATGGGTATTTATATCTAATTTAAACCTAGTAAATGTCAAGTCTGAATGTCAAACCGTTTCCATATAATCCCACTTGGTGCGATACTTTTTACGCACCCTGTATAACTCGCGCCATTTTGTCAGTTGCACAACACCCAATCACCACATGCTCTTCACACATACATTATTAGTTTTTTAAGGACGTGTAAGTAAACCTCGTATTTCTCTTTATAATGAATTTTCACTTTTATTTCGTTCAACAATCTTACCACTAAAATTTACTTGAAACCCCATTTTCATAATGTTACGATAACAAACATTTTTTTATTTTTAAAAACAGACTACCTCCCCTGTTTTATGATATTTTGTAACTTATTTTAATTTTTATACTATCTTGTTGTTATCTTTTAGTTTTTTGCTGAAGATGGGCCAATAGCCTGAAACTAGTTCAGAAAATAAAATTATAATCAAATACTGGACGTACATCTATCCAACACTCTCCTTCAATAATATTATCATCGAGAAAGCGTACGTAACAAATAAGGTGTGCGTCTTGATTAGCCTCTCATCAAGTTGCAGAGCAAATTCCTTGCCTTTCATTTTCTCTATTAATTGGTCATTGAGATCCTAAGTCCCATTTTAAATTGCCACCCCAAATATCTCGAAACCTGAGCAACATAGCAAAAAATGTTTCAGATGAAAGTTGTAGGGTTCGGAGGGGGACATATGGGGGGTTACCTTGAAAATGACCTTGATGGTAATTTTCAAGGTCAAACAAAAGTCAACTTTGATTTTCAAATGGAACCCCATATTTTTTATTGCGAGATCGTATTCTACGGGAAAAAATCCAAACTTTTTGTAGGAAACGTTTTTTTTAAATGCTTTTTTTAAGAGTTTTTTTACGAATTTTGTCCGTCATGTTGTCTGGAATCTCAGATTAATCGAATCCAGGCTGTGATTCATGCATTGCCCTCGACATTAGCGTCACCCAATGTTCACCACGTGGAGGTTGCCGATGAGAGTTTGCACATTATTGACCCTGAAAAGGGCCGATGGTTTCAGTGGCTGGAGGTGCGATCTCGTTCTTAGATCAAATGCTCGATCAACTGTCCAACCTCGTCAATACACGTCTGTATCCGATGGCGAAAGGCTACTCGAATATTTCGAGGGTTTGGATAGATACTATACTAATTAATGGAAAAGTTTGAATATTGATGAAACTTAGTGCCATCAGACGTCGTGCAGAGCAGCTGACGGCTCGTCGCGTTGCTCTGCTCCTGCACATTTGATGCTAATGCCGAAGATATTGCATAAATCATAGCCTGGATTCAAAATGAAAAAAAACCCTTAAAAAAGGCATTTACAAAAAAAACGTTTCCTACAAAGAGTATTTTTTTCGTAGAATACGATCCCGCAATAAAAAATAGAGAATTCCATTTGAAAAATCAAAGTGGGCCTTCATTTGACCTTGAAAATTAACGCCAAGGTCATTTTCAAGGTCACTAGCATATGTCCCCCTTCGAACCCTACACTTTGTGTTTGATTTATGGCTCAAAATGTTCTCGATCGCCCACCAATCGTGGCTAGGGTATTCTTCGGTTCTTTTAACGACACCGCATCGGCCCGCTCGACATTCGGGCCGAAATCAGGGAATACTTATATTCCATGTATTTATTTTACAGAAAATATTTTCTCTATTTAATAATGCATTATCCGTTTACATTCCGAATTGGATTCCATTTTCGTAATAAACTTTCGTTATACATTTGTGATTGAAATTACTACTATAAAGATGCAAGAAAATGCATTGTACTAAAAAAATATTAGTTACAATAATCATAACAAATAAAATGTGACAATATGGCGATTGCTTGATTCTTCCCGAGCATTTACTTTTATAATATAATAATGGTTTATGAAATAAAAGAAAAAATTGAATTTATTGTATTCTACACTATAAAAATGTACTGTTGCTAAAAATTTAAAAAATCTAGAAAAAGCATTCCAAAGAAATCCTAAAAAAGTCCTGATTACTATTCGCGAAAAAAAAGATAAGAGTTCCTGTATAATAAGTTTTTAAAAAAATGTCACAAAAACAATCGTGAAAAAAAGGAAAGTTTGTAAATTTTAATCTTGCTACATCGGCGTTTTTAACAAGTTTTAATATGTTTAACTGTTACGTTATCGAGCCATTTTATTAATCCTTAATGTTTACCGGTTTATTTTTCACATCTTCCATGTAAGTAGTATTTTCAAAAACACGTGCATAACCTCAAATACATTTAAGTTATAAAATTTTTTCTTGTAAACAATTTGTAGCGTTACACGTGAAAAAACCTAATAAACATTAGCGAAAAGCTCTGTTTTATGATAAATAGATGATTTATTAACCGCCCCTTTTTGGTCGGATTCCCTGATACGAGGATTTTCTTCGATTTTTTATTTTACTATTCCCCAACAAGTACGTTAAGTTACTTCGCTCCAGCAATATATTACATTGATGCTCTACATTGGACAGACTTGCGTGTCATTCTTTTACATAAAAATGTATTGACTATTTCACAATTTTCAACATTGTTAATCAATTAAATCTTTAGAAAGAAAATCACTGTTACAATTTAAAAGGTAGACAAATATGTGGTAATTTTTCCAACAAATTCTTCCCTATTTTGTTTTTTTTTTGTTTGTTTGCATTTGAATTGAAGTCTTTCGATTTCGGTGGCAACTATGAATGAAATTCAATTAAAAATAGAATCAAAGTCAAGGTTGATCCATAACGAATGTTTTTGACTTCAAAAAAATAGTCTACTAATCTATTTTTATCTGTAATTCGTGATTGGTATTTCTTCTTGAAATATTTATTTTCTCGTTCAGTTGAAAATTTCATATTTTTTAAGGTGTCTGGTATCATAAAAAAAGAATGATAAACTTAAAAAAATGTTGGTATATAAGCAATGTTTTTTTTGTCATTTTTTTTTCTTATTTCATGGCCAAATTTCCAAATTCTATCATACATTAAATATAAATCCTGGACATACAACTGATTTTTCCGTCTAATCTTATACACAAAGGCAAAGTAGATTACCAGGTACTTTGTCGGTTTATTAGAATCTGTAGCGAAGTTCTCTTCAGAGGTTGGAAATAAGCAGCAGAATGCCGATCTTCGTATTTATTCACATCATAACAGAAACAAATATGTACAAACTTAAGGTAATTAATGAATAGAGCGACGTGAAGCGTTCTAAGGCCGTAGTCAGCGCTTAGAAGTTTCTAAAAGGCCGTAGTCAACGCAATCGGAAAAACTGATGATTTCTTCCCTGGTGCGATGCCTTTTATTCCATTCTCGTCGGTCGGGGCGCGTGGGGGATGAGCGCGTACGCCGGCCGGGTGGAGAGAGGGCGCACGTCGAAGGGGGAGTGAAACGGTGGTGAGTCGGGCGCGTACAAGGGAGGATGCTACAGTCTCCCCCTCTGGAGTTGAAGTCGTCCCGACAATCCATTCAGAAGTCACTGCATCCTATTCCGGGGGAGTAACCTTCCGTGGGCGTCCTCGTCGACGGAGGGGCACTACGGGCGGTGGAGGAACCTCTGATCCATGGTAGGGCGTCAGGGCCGAGGTATGGTAGGTCCCAATAGGTGTCTGTGGTTGATCCAGGGCGGCGATCTCGTATGTAGTGGATCCGAGGGCCTGTAGAATCACGTACGGCCCATCTCGGCGAGGAGCGAATTTGGAAGTGAATCCTTTCTTCACATTACTGAGCGGATGGAGGGAGACCCAGACGCGATCCCCTGGAGTATATTTGGGAGTGGGACGCCGGTGGTGGTCTGCTTGGGCCTTCCGGGAATCCTGCTGAACATCTTGAATAGCTCCAGATCTTTGGAGGTAGTCATTGAGACGTTGTAGATACGGGGTGATTTCGGGCACGAAATTTTCGGATTCGATGATCAGTCTCATATCTTGGGTTACATCGTGGGGACTGCGTAGTTCTCGTCCGAACGTAAGGAACGAAGCACTGTAACCCGTGGCTTGACAGGAAGCGGAGTTCATGCTGAACCGAATGGAGGGCAGCATTTCTGCCCAGCGGGTATGTTGTCCTCCTACTAAGATACCGAGTTGAGTCTTGAGGACGCGATTCTTTCTCTCGACCGGGTTGGCTTAAGGGTGATAGCTTGGTAGTAAGGTTTGTTGTATACCCAACACTTGAGTCACATGCTGCATAACGGCGCTCACAAATTGTGTTCCGTTGTCACTCAGGAGTCTACGGGGAAATCCAAATCGTAGGAACACCTCTTCCACCAAGGTTTGAGCACACTGGGCTGCAGTGGCACGTTCTAGCGCAAAGAGCTCAATCCAGCGGGATGCCAAGTCTTCTACGATAAGTACCGTGGTTTTCCCATTGGCGGTGGTGGGTAACGGTCCGAATAGGTCGATGGCCAATACCTCAAATCGTTTATTCGGACTTCGGGTCTGAAGGAGTCCGGCGGGTCGGAGATTGGAAATTTTGTACCTTTGACATTCCTTGCATTTCTTAATGTAGGCCTGCACATGATCTCTCATTCCTTTCCAGTGGTATCGTTTTTGAATTTTGGTCAAGGAATGATGTATACCATAATGTCCTGCGGTAGCGTCATCATGATGAGCCTTGAGGATGTGGTATTTCAGCGGCGGGTACTACTTGTTGGGCATCTTCTTCGTCTCCTTGGGGATCGTATCGATACAGGATTCCGTCGTCCACAAGGTATCCTTTTCTTGCCCAATAATTGGCGTCTTCGGTGGGGTGTGGAGCTTCCAAGTGGTTGATGATGATCTTCAATGCACCATCCTTTAATTGTGCCTCCCGAATGTCGCTTCCTTTGCGACCTGAGAAGTCTATAGAGATTTTCCGGATGTCCCATGGATATAATGGGTCATGTTCCGTATCCGTGGGTCTGGATAATATGTCCGCGACTCGGTTCGCTTTCCCAGTGATGTATTGAATGTCTGGGACGTAGGTCTGGATCTGCAACGCCCATCGAGCCAATCGTCCTGTCGGGGACTGGATACTCATAAGCCAGCGTAAGGGTTGGTGATCGGTGGTGATGGTCACGGGAGATCCATCTAGGTATCCTCTAAAGCGAGCCAACGCCCATATAATAGCCAAGGCTTCTCTTTCTATGGTGGCATAATTTTGTTCGGCCGAGGTGAGCAAACGGCTGGCGTATTCAATCGGGTGTTCTTCGGAGGCCTCCCCTTGGCTCAATACCGCACCAATCGCGTATCCGCTGGCGTCAGTCCGGATGGAGTATGGGCGATCCGGATCGGAGGTGTGGAGCACGGGAGCCTCAGTCAGCGCTATTTTTAGAGTATCGTAGGCCAGTTGTTGGGGCTCCTCCCATTTCTATGTTACGTTTTTCTTTGTCAATTCGCTGAGGGGTTTTGCCGTTCTTGCAAAGTTTGGTATGAAACGTCTATTCCAGCACGTTTGCAGGAAGGAAACAACTTGTTTGGCGTTGTTGGGTTTGTTTCGTTCTTTGATCGCGGCTATTTTGCTTGGATCAGGAGTGAATCCCTCTTTTGAAATTATGTGGCCGAGGTAGCGTACTTGATCGCATCCAAAGTAGCCTTTCTTTCGGTTGATGTTTAGGTGGTATTCCTTCATCTTCTCGAAGATTCGTTCTAGGTCCTCTATATGTCGTGGTAGAGAGTCAGAGATGATGATGAGGTCGTCCAGATAAGTGAACATCCTAGTGTCGTGGATTTCCTGCCGGAATCGGTCCATTAACCGTTGGGAAGTCGATGGAGCGTTTCGTAATCCAAACGGCATTCTTTGGAATTTGTAGGAACCGAACGGGGTAATGAAAGACGTCTTGTCCTGGTCTTCCGCTTTGACCGGGATTTGCCAATATCCTGCCCTTAGATCCAGCGTGGAAATAATGTTTGGTTTCCCAATCGAGTGGAGCAGATCGTCGATACGGGGCAACGGGTATACATCCGGTACAGTAATGGAATTCAATTTCCGGTAGTCGACGCACACCCTGGTACTTCCGTCCTTTTTGGGAACCATTACTACGGGCGAAGCCCACGGAGATTGGCCGTCCGTGATTAGTGATTATACCATGAATCTTCATTTCTTCGATTTCTTTCCTCAATTCAGCTTGCCTAATGGCAGAAAGCCGATAGGGTCTGGACGAGCATGGGTTGTCTTCCGTTAATTTAATTTGGTGTACAGCTTTGTCTGTTGGTGGACCCCAAGCCGCGAAATTCTGCGCGTACTTCCTTAGTAGCTTGTTAATTTCTATTTTTTCTTCCGCTGCTAGCGAAGTGGCTTCGTTGGATCGGAGCTGCACGTTGATGGAGAACAACTTTATCGGTGTTACTTTTCTTGCTCCTTTTGGGAATAATTTTCTCGAGCGTGCCTGATTCGCGGATTTTTCTTTCCAATCCGTGGGATTTGCGTAATCCCCAAACAGCACATTTATGAAACTGTGAGAGTAGGTTTCATCCGTATATACTTCCTGATGCTTTTCGGGAGTGTCTGGAATCAGGCTCATGCATGGTGGTCCGTACTCGTCGGTGTCCATGCTCATCTCTTCGTCGGTGTCTTCCTCTTGGACAATGTCCTCCGTTATGCCCAGCACGTGGCATGTACGAATTTATCTAGGCTTTTTCTCCTTTTCTTTTAGGTCGTCGTAGTTGAAGTGCACGTTGGGTTCATCTACAAATGCCCAAGTTCGCTGAGGAAGATTTAAGATTATTCCTGCATCTTCGATGAAGTCGACCCCTAATAATGTTACATTGTCGGTGCTGTTCGGGAGCACGATGACTTGCGTTTATATTCTTTTTTGTTTTATGGAGATGATCACTGTTGCAGCGAGGATTGTCTGCTCCTGCGAGTGTCCGTCTGCTAGTGTTATTTGAGTCTGCATGGACTTGAACTCGTAACCTTGTGCTACCATGTGGCCGTATAGTGATGCGGAGGCGATCGTTTTCTCAGCGCACGAATCCAGGAACGCACTTCCAGTGATTCCATTTACACTACTGTGCACGGATGGGCTTTTTCGTTGATTGTTGAGTCGTACGGCGCAAAATGCTAATTTGGCGTTTCCTGCTGCTGTAGGGTTGCACACATTGCATCTTGCTCTTATAACCCCAGGTTTACCGCATCCGTAGCACGAAAATTTGGGTGCTATTGGTTTTTCTTTTTCTTGTTTATTTTGAGGACTCACTGCTTTATCCCGTTTTCTGCATTCGGTTACTGTGTGTCCGTGGGAGCGACAGAATGTGCACTTATTTTTTTTTGAGTCGGTCCCTGGGTGTGTTACAGTTGCGTGCTTCCGTTCTTCGAATATTGTTTCTATTTCCCTTGCCTTCGTCATCAGTATTTGAAATGTTTGAATCCCTTCCCTGGGCACTTTCTCCTTGATGGTGTTTTTCAGGAGGCCGAACACTATGTCTATTTGCAGCGCTTCCGTCATCGCATGGGTTGCCGTGATTTGCGCAATCAGCGCTCGTTTTTCTGCTATAAACGAGTCCGTGTTCTGCTCAGGTTTCTGCTTGGATGTAAATATCTCTTGGAAAATAGCGTATACAGGTTTCTTGGGAGCGAACGTCTGCTGTAACATTTCCATGGCTCCTTTCCATGTTGTTGTGGTGTTTTTGACTCCTTGCCACCATACTGCTGCGTTACCTTCGAATAGTAGTGGTAGTCCGAGTAGTGCATCGTCGTCTGTAATTGTTTCTATCCGTTTGTATACCTGTATAGTGTTTATGAAGCTCTCCACCTGGATCGGATTGCTGTGATTACCGGAGTAGCGAGCCGTACATTTCGCGTTTGTTCCTGCTTTGGAATGACCGTCTGTTTTTTCCAGTAACTGCCGGAATTGCTCTTCCGAAAGCGTTATTGGCGTCATCTTTTTACTTCTTGTGTGGTATTCGTGAGCCGCACGTTGGGAATCCAGATTGTAGCGAAGTTCTCTTCAGAGGTTGGAAATAAGCAGCAGAATGTCGATCTTCGTATTTATTCACATCATAACAGAAACAAATATGTACAAACTTAAGGTAATTAATGAATAGAGCGACGTGAAGCGTTCTAAGGCCGTAGTCAGCGCTTAGAAGTTTCTAAAAGGCCGTAGTCAACGCAATCGGAAAAACTGATGATTTCTTCCCTGGTGCGATGCCTTTTATTCCATTCTCGTCGGTCGGGGCGCGTGGGGGATGAGCGCGTACGCCGGCCGGGTGGAGAGAGCGCGCACGTCGAAGGGGGAGTGAAACGGTGGTAAGTCGAGGGTACAAGGGAGGATGCTACAAATCTCTAATACGATTAAAATACTAATTGTCGGAACTTGGAATGGCTTATTTGGAACCATAAATATTTCCAAATTTCCCCCCAATTATCATCTTCGCAGAAGGTCGAAAGCTGAGGGAGGATGCTACAAATCTCTAATACGATTAAAATACTAATTGTCGGAACTTTGAATGGCTTATTTGGAACCATAAATATTTCCAAATTTCCCCCCAATTATCATCTTCGCAGAAGGTCGAAAGCTGATAGATTGCGTGGAGGCCGGTCTGAGTTTTGAAAGGGTGTTCGGATTAGGCGGAAATTCCAAATTAGAGATTAAAGGCCTCGTCAAACAGTGCAATGTAACACTTGTATTATGCTGTATTTTAATTAATAACTTTGAATCTCAAACAAATAGGAACATTAGTGTATCTCTAAATTCCTAAGTGGTGACTCAGTGAAGTGCGTTATCGTTAGTGGCGGCGGTCCGGCAGCGAAATATTTGAACAGTGCGAATTTTGGACATTGTCCGGTAAATTTCCGCAACGAATAATGACCGTTCGTGTAACTAAGCCCCTGTTAGTTTTTAGTTAGTTTTAAGCTGGTACTGTAAGAAATAACATGTGCCCTGTAAGTTTGATTTGTGTAAAGAATAAATAAATAACAGGAATTAATAAAGAATAAATAAATAACAGGAATTAAATCCGTTGGAGTATAAATTCACAAAAACCACCAACGCCTGCGTCCAGGTTCGCACGTCCGAAAAATTGAAGTACCCACGTGATAACGACCTCGAGGAGAGTTCGACCAACTGGGTCGGCGAGGGACGTTACAACAGAAAGCGAACCGATCGCGCGGTCAGATCGCGCAATTCAATACCGTGGCGACGTCTTCGGCTACGTTATTTCGTTTCGCTTTTTGGGTGGAGGGGGCAGCATTTCTCTGTCGTTCTGGATTTCATCATCTTCATCAATTTCCGATGGTTCGCTCGTAACATTGGAACTAGTCGGCCGTGGTGCTATTGTATCTCGGAGAAATTCTAGATGGCCTGCCCAAGGCCAATTTTGGTACTTCTTGGACGAACCAGTACCCCCCTTCAGGATCTTAAGCTACTTTATATAATAGTCACGGAGATTTTTCCATTTCTGTTTCACGATGTCGCCTGTAAATCAAAATTCAAAAACTTGTATCAGAGGATATAAACAACATATAACAACAATAAAGCAATCACAAATTAAAAATTATTTCATTTATAACTGTAAAATCATTTAGTATTACAGTGAACTCTCTCTTAACGGACACCTCTCATAAACGGACACCTCTCATGGCCGGACGTTGGTTGGGTACCGAACTCAGTATATGGACGTTGGTAATAAAATATTTTCCCTCAGCCGGACACCTCTCGTGGGCGGACGCGGACAGTTTTTTTCAATTTTGTCCACAGATAAGTGAGAAACAAATATGAGTATGTTCTCGATGTGTATTTTTCGTCGACAAAAATCATGCAGCGCTTGTACCATGCGCGTAATGAACGTGCATCTTTTTTGCGACCATAAAAATATTTCGTCGGTTATAAAAAAAAGCGAGACTCGTGAGAACGGCGACAGAACTAGTATTAACCCCGGCATCACACGAAACGGTTCAGCAAGTGCTTGTAGTTAAATTGAACATTTAAAAATCTTTATTTTAATTTATAAAATGCCGCCTGGAAACAAAAGACGTAATTTAACGTTAAAAGAAAAAGTTGACATAATTGAAGTGCATAAAAAAGAAAAAGTAAGTGTGCGTAATTTAGCAGCTCGGTTTAAAGTAGGGAAAACACAAATTTCCGACATTATAAAAAAACGGGACGAAATTATAAAAAAATGGGAATCAAATGCTGTAAATGTGAATCTGGAAAGGAACTTTCTCAGCAAGGATGGGGCTTGTATAGACAACATGTGTTATGAATGGTTTCTTAAAGCAAGAAATAAAAACATCCCAGTTTCTGGACCTATAATAAGATCAAAAGCGAAGGAAATTGCAGGTAATTTCTTCACTGATCAATCTTTGAATTTTTAAATTAAGTTTAATACATTTTTTAGTTGGTTTGGGACGAATGAATTTTAATGCATCTTCAGGATGGCTTGAAAAGTTCAAAGTTCGTCATAACATTAGTTACAAAACAATCTCAGGAGAGGGAGCTAGTGCAACCCCAGGAGATGTCTCTTGTTTTAGAAGACGACTTCCGTCAGTTCTCAATGGATACGAGCCAAATAATATTTACAATGCAGATGGAACCGGTCTCTTGCTCTAAAAGGCGAGAAGTGTGTAGGGGGTAAAATGTCAAAAGAACGATTAACAATTTTACACTGTGTAAATATGGATGGTGAAAAGGAGAAACTTCTTGTTATAGGAAAGGCAGCCCGACCTCGAGCTTTTAAGAAAATAAATTTAAATGACTTACCTGTTCAGTGGCAATCAAATAAGAAAGCTTGGATGACAAATACTATAATGACAGAATGGCTACTACAGTTCGACCGTAGAATGGGTGCCCAAAAACGTAACATTCTTTTATTTTTGGATAATGCTGCTTCTCACCCTCGAGCTCTAAATCTTAAAAATATTAAAATAGTTTTCCTGCCTCCAAACACCACATCTTTTTGTCAGCCCCTTGACCAAGGCATTATAAAAAATTTTAAAACATTGTACAGGTCATTCATATTAAAACACATTTTGGCAAGAATGGATACGGTAACATCAGCAAACGAATTGGGTAAATCATTTGATATCTTAGATGCAATTTATTTAATTATTGCTGCATGGAAAGAAGTCACACCAACCATATCGAACTGTTTCGGAAAATCGGGATTTTCCTATGAATCAATCAAGATAGCATGGATACACAGTTTGATCCTAGTGATGATTTGCCATTGGCCAGATGGGCTGAAATCTCAAAGAATATACAAAAAACAACTGGTCAACATACAGATCTAGAGGAATTTATGGACATTGACAATAATTTAATAAAAGAAGATGAAAATTTGGATGTTATGGATTCATTGGTTGAAGAAAATATAGAAGTAGATTCAGAAGATGAAGAAGATCCAGCTGAACATGAATGTCCATTAAAAACATTTAAGGATGCCTATAAATGATTTGAAAATATTTTCAAAAAATAATAATGATTTGAAATCTTTTGAATTATTAGTAAAATTAGAATTAAATTATCAAAATAATGTGGAAACAGGAAAACGCCAAACTACCATCTTGGATTTTTTTAATTGAAATTTCAAAATTATGTACTTAAGATGTAAGAATTGAATATATTTAATTTATTTGTGGAGTTTTAATTTTTAAAATAAAACATTTTCGTATAGGTAAATCCATATTTATTACGATTGTGTATGTTCTGCTTATTCAATTAGAGTTTCCCTTAAGCGGACACCTCTCTTGAGCGGACAGTTGGATGGGAACCACTTATGTCCGCTCAAGAGAGAGTTCACTGTATAATGTAATTTTTTCTTTTTTGTTTTAGGTATTTGGCTACGGGTGATTCGCACCAAACTATTGCTTTTTCTTTCCGAGTAGGGCGAAGTACTGTCTCCAGCATTGTGAACGACGTATGTAAACAGCTATGGAATATTTTACAACCGTTGTATTTACCAAAACCAACAGTGGAAACATGGAAAAATGTGAGATTGGTTTCAGAGAGTATTTGAATTTCCCGAACTGTATTGGGAGCGTTGATGGGAAACACGTTTTATCGTCGTAGATATCGGAAGTTATGGCCGCCATAGTGACAGCAGTATATTCGAAAATTCTTCATTCTATCGTGAGTTCCTCGACGACAAAACTATTCTACCTCCCAAAATATTAACTGGAACAAACTCTCCCATTCCACATGTATTCGTAGGTGATGAAGGTTTTAAATTGCAAACATTTTTAATTTCCCCAAACCTGCAGCAATGACAGACCAATCCAAAAAAATATTTAATAAACGTCACAGTACAGTACAGCCCGTAGAGTAGTAGAATAGTATATTCTGTAACAAGGTTAGAATGGAAATTCGATGCGAGTGGAATATTTCGAGCGCGAGCCGTGAGGCGAGCGCGAGGAACCACGAGCATCTGAATTTCCATTCTTACCGAGTATCAGACTATACTTTCTCCTCGACCAGATAAAATAGACTAATAAAATAATGAACACAAAGAACTTACGTTTTATCACGTTTGTGGTTATGTTTATAGTATTTTGACAATTGTGATATCCAAGGCTAATTGTTTTATTTGAAACGATGTGAGAATATTCATTCTATCCCTTGTTATGGAATGAATTACATGCAAAACGCATAAGCGCATAGTGTTTTGTTCCATAACAAGAGTGAGAATGTGTATGTTCTATGATCAAAATTGATTTCAGAAAGCTTAAATTCTATGGTGGTCGTGGAGAAAACGTATTTGGTATTTTGGCTCAGAAATGGAGAGTGTTTTTCAGACCTATAGAGTTGGACGTGGATAATGCAATAGATGTCATAAAAGCTACGTGTTGTTTGCACAATTTTGTCCGTAGCAACCCAACACACGACTCTACAAATGAACAAGAAAATGAAATGGAAAATCAACCACCCGAAGCATTTTTAAACACACGGCCTTCGAGAGAAAGATTAAGCAATACTGCCCACGCCGTGCGTGAACAATTTGTCAACCACTTTTTTTTAAATTAATAATAAATTATTTTAATTTATGGCATTTTTTAAAAATTCATTAAAGTAATATTTTATACTTTCAATACCTACTGCTTTGATTCAGTTCTTCACCCACTTCTTTCCAAGCTTCAGCCTTCTTTAGAACGTCTTTGTATGCAGCTTCACGAGTATCATACAAAAAGTCACGAACCCGGACTAGATCTATTAATTTTTCGACATCCGACATCGTGCGATCTTGGTAAAAATTTGCAACCTTGTCCTAGCCCGTCGCGATCTGAACTGATCGCTTCGTCTTCCCGCTTTCAGTTTGACATGGGTGATGCAATAATAAGTAGTACAGAGATCGCGACGGTCAGAGCGATCTGACCGCGCGATCGGATCGCTTTCTGTTTGACGAGGCCTTAAGGATGTAATAAATCGTACTACAAAAATTGCACAAAACCAAAATAAACTAGTATAGTCGATTTCGATATTTTAAAATTGTCATTGACCGGAGCATTGAATTATTTATTTATAATAGATGATTAGCTGCTAAGCCGTATTGTAATTGTATTCTGCCTTCAACTAAATACATAAATAATGCAGAGGAAAAATGATATGATAATGAATAAATATGCTTTAAGAATCATTTCAATATCGCGGTATCGCCAGTTGGTTACCTGACCAACTTACTAGGCATGGGCGTTTGCCGTTTCTTTTTCCAATATTTTTTAAATATGCAAAAATTAGAGAAAGATTATGTAAAATGCTGAATACTACAAACAAGACATCTTTTGTTAACACATATTTTTCGTTCAACTTTGGGTTTCGTAAAATATTGAAACATTTTTAATCCAAATTATTAACAATAATTGTAGAAAATGTCAAGATTACCTATTAATAAAGAATAAGTATTTTTTGAAATCCCACTAGATTTTGGAAAGAAAGCGATAAACATGAAAAATATCACAAAATCCCTATTAGTATATTTCGGAGAAATTACATAATGATCATATTATCATTATTTGTATTGTATAATTTAGTAATTTAATAAAATATATTCGTGTTAATGAATTATCTGTTTTAAAAACCACAAAACTTCTAACTAACTAAAGTACAAACAACTATACAATTTGAATGAGCCAAAAGTGGAAATTCCTCATAACTTTTACAAAACAAATACCTTAAACTGTTTAAAGATTTATGCACATTAAATATACAATACTTTTTTGTATTGGTAAAGGTTGACAGTATTTTTGACATCGACCGAATAGTGTGCTAATCTAATTTTTATCTGCTACCCTTAATTGGTGTTTCTTCTTTAAATATTTATACCATTTTCTCGTTCAGTTGAAAAATTAATAGTTTTATAAGGGTGTGTTAAACATAACCCAATGTTTACAATATGTTTAATAAACTTTTTTTAAACGTTTATGTTTTAAACGTATCAACCCAGGTTAAAATTGACAATAAGCGCTTCTTTACAAAACAGGAAACATAACAAAAAAAATGAAGTAATGTGTATGTGTGACATATCGTTTAAATCCGGATCCGGACATAATCCGTGTGCTAATCTAATTTTTATCTGCTACCCTTAATTGGTGTTTCTTCTTTAAATATTTATACCATTTTCTCGTTCAGTTGAAAAATTAATAGTTTTATAAGGGTGTGTTAAACATAACCCAATGTTTACAATATGTTTAATAAACTTTTTTTAAACGTTTATGTTTTAAACGTATCAACCCAGGTTAAAATTGACAATAAGCGCTTCTTTACAAAACAGGAAACATAACAAAAAAAATGAAGTAATGTGTATGTGTGACATATCGTTTAAATCCGGATCCGGACATAATCCCAACAGCCGAAATCCCGACTGGGTCGAAATCCCGGCATCCACATATGTCAGTGTTTTCACATGTGTATTGTACCCTAATAAGTAAGTTCACTAATAAAGAATATGGAAACAATAAATGTATTTATAGATTTTGTGGCGGCAACGCTGCAGGTTTTGTGCTCAACAACATTAAGTATCAAAATCTAAGGTATTACGTAAATTACATAAAAATAGAAGAAAAGTTAATTAATTTGTTAACTCTACTGATAATAATAAAATAATACTATAAATTCTGTAAGGTTGGACCATGCGATATCTTCGTTAGGAGGCATTTAATGATTTATGTTTATAAGAACTTTTTTGTTCCTTTTGATTAGTTTAGTACACGATTTAAGTTTCATAATTTAAAATTTAAAATTTTTAATTAGTAGTATGTAATATTTAGTTCAAAAAGTCTTTAATTAATATTATTATTGTATTATTAATAATAATCTAGAACTTATGATTTGTCGGGATTTTGCGCTGTCGGGAAAAAATGCAATTCATTTAAGTAAACGTTTATGTATGATTCCATACGATGAGGGCTCCAAATTCTATGTTGCCCGGGGCCCAGAAAAGGCTTAATGCGCCGTTAATCCCTCTTCTTTAACCTACATTTCAATAAAGGACCCTAATTGGCTAAGACAATTCTACAATTTAGGTATATATAGTTTTCAAAAAACCAAATCGTTAGTCTTCTTGACATACTTCTGTCGAACAGTTTGTGCCGCGATTGTACCATTGTTCATAATGGAAGTTATTACAAATATTTACGGGTTTTGTTACTATCTCCATGAGGGATACATATACATTTCCAATAGCCGAAGTAATAATAAAACGTATTTAAAATGTCGTAAAAAGTCTACTTGCTTTGCAAGGGCAATCCTTCACAATGGAGTGTTGCTAGTGACTTCACAGCATAACCCCGAAAGTGAATTAAACAAATTAAAGTTTGAAATAGGGTGCCAACGTGGTTGCCAATTAAATGAAAGCAACCCAAGAAAGGTTTTTATGGATCAGGCTGCTGAAAACTTAGAAGGTACAGCTGAAATAAGAAGTTATGCGTCGATCAAATGTAAATTGCATAGGGCGCGAAGGCACTTTCATCCTGCTGTGCCGGCTTCTTTGGAAGATGCTGCTGATGCGGCTACAGTTAAGGTTTGATGAACGTATTGCTTAATTAAAATACGCGAATTAACCTCGAGCATAATACAAACTTGTATCCCATTTTGCCCCGATAAACTTTTCCACTTATTTAAGGTAACTTTATTTATATGTGATTGTAAAGATATTCGGTTTATAGAAAGATTAGTTATTCATATACCTTTAACTTGTTTCTTTAATATTTCAAATTTATCTTTGTGTGAGTTACCTTTTCTATCAGAATTTTATTCAAAGGATCGGGGATTTGAATTGGCTATGAATTTTCTAAATTTTCTTTAAATTATTCCCTGAAATCTTTAAATCAATTAAAATTGTAAAGTTTGTTTTTTTCTTCAATGTGGAATATGCCTATTATATCTACTTTTGGGGTTTATTATTACCCTATTTATTTAGGTAAATTAATTCATAAAAATATAGATCAAGGTTGATTTGAATAGTTAGGTTAGTAAATTTATTTAACAATATGAAAAATAGGTCTTTATTTTTACAATTTATCTTTAACAATAATTTAATAATTTATTTAATTCTTTTAGTTATATGAATTATATATTTTATATTATTTAAATAGCTTACATAGAGCATAATATTGAAGATATTAAGGAAATAATCTTTATTTTTAAATATTTAAAAAATATATTTTAATTTTACAATGAAAATGTTATGTTTTTCATTATCAATAAGAGAATGTGAGGGTGCATTAGGCCTTTCTTTGTTAGTTTCTATGATTCGGACTCATGGGAATGATTATTTTTAATCATTTAATATGTTATGATAAAATTTAAAAATTTATTTTATTTACAATAGTTTTTATGATTCCTTTAAAATTTAAAAAGAATAGATTTTGACTAAATCAATGATTTTATTTTATTATAACAATATTTTTTTAATAAAATTTAAGTTTAATTACTTAGTTTCTCATATTAGCTATAGATTTGTGATTTACTTAGATTTGTAATGATTTTATTAACATTTTGAATTTGTTCTTTAATGATTTTAGCTAGATCAAAAAGTTTGTAGCGCTTTCAATTATACACAAATTATTTATCTAATGTTCATTTTATGTTTTTCTTTTCATTCTTATTTCACTACAAGTGTTAAGCTACTGAACATAATTGTAATTTCATTGATTAAAATGTTACATTTCAAAGTAAAAGTTTTGAATTTGATAATTGCCGGTTAGATTGAAAAAGTACGTGTAATATGAATTAAATATGAGTTAGTTTTATTCAGCGTATGTTAGTTTGGAACGGATATTGAGTTGTGTAGCATTCATTTAAACGAATTCCTTTTAAAATTTAAAGGGAAGGTCGAACGCAGGTACTAGGGGTAAAGAGTGGGAACATCTGGCAAACATAAAAGGCAAGGTTGCCAGCCCTATAAATATTTGAAAATTGATTTTCATAGTTACTGTTTAAATTAATAAAAGTTTTTAAGTTTTCGCGGTACTATTATTACTATTATACTCATTATAGTATTTGTACTATTATTACTATTTTCAAAAGGGGACACTTGAATTTCTTCGTTCTTTTACTTCTTTGATTTAGTCGATGTATAATTTAATTGAGCTCTTACTTTTTTAGGCAACGAGAAAACTTAATTGTGTGATTGCACAAATTTCACTAGTAGATGTTTAAAATTTTCCATCGATTGATTGGGAACACTACGAATAATATAAATGCAGATTACATATTTGATTTGGTTTACTTACTTCATCTGGGTCTGCGGGATGAATATGTGGGGTCCTTAAAACAAACACTCCGCCATTTTTGATTCTAGCACTACCCAGACACAATATGTTTCTACTACATCTTAAATATAAATTTCCATTTTGTGTCATATTTTGTGATATATAAACATATCATGAACATAAAAAGTTTTAGTAGAGTCGCAGATAACTTCCATCTTCTTACTTAGAATACTGTCACAGTACTGTTCAACTTTCTTCACCAGAACATTCAATTTACATATTCTATAGAGTCCAAAATTTCCAGATTAGCAGTGCAATATAAAACTTCCAACAACTCCTTAGAAAGAGCTTATATAATTTTAATACTCAAATAGTTTTGAAGTTACAGTTTATATAATTCAAAATGACTTTAAGATATCTTAAAAACTGCTGAGATATCGTCAGCATATATCACCATTGACCATTCTTCAATGTCTACCTTATGTGCCCAGTAAGAAATTAAATTGTGGTGACCGCCTGGGTCATGGAACGGAGAAATGGAAACGAGGATCACGGGTAGCCCGGAAAAACGCGGTTACCAGGGAGGCGAAAAAAACAATTAATAAAAAAAGAAGAATTTTGCTGGAATACAGAAAACACACTCATTTTTGTAATTCCTACCAAAAATAAAGTAATCACCTTATTCGTCGACCTGCCTCTCTTTTTGAAGTTAAATTATATTGTATCAAGTCGATAACGACTGATCTACAAGTGTTGAATTGTTGGACCAACGAGAATCATCAACCACAACAGCTAGTTCACACGACGTGATCCTTCAATTACAACATCTGGTGACCCCGACAGAAGACGCCCGAGAGCCACTGAGCGACACCTTCCAAACTCCACGAAAAACGCCGCGCGGAGCCCCACTGTCATTTTTGACGTTTGACGCTGTACAACCGACGCCGTTGGAACCACACACCCGACGTCGACCGTCTATCTCAGACAAAAAAAGGATGCAGCAACTCCTTTCTAACGTGGCTTAAACAGGGTAACAACTCCAGACCGGTATCCCTTGCCTCTTCTTCACGATTTCGCAAATAACTGTTGTGGTTGCACGTTATTTTCTAAAATTGATTTGGTCAAGGCATACCACCAAATTCCAATTCATCCTCCTGATATACCGAAAACGGCAATCACAACACCTTTCGGACTATTCGAATACACCAGGATGAGTTTTGGCCTAAGAAACGCCGCTCAAACCTTTCAAAGGTTTATGGATTCGGTTTTACGCGGACTACCATTTTGTTTCGCGTACATTGACGACATACTCGTCTTCAGCAAAGACGAACGCGAACATGATCGTCACCTTTTCCAAATTTTTGAGCGGTTGACATCATTTGGTATTAAAATTAACCCTGAAAAATGCGTTTTCGGCCAACCTAAATTGAGCTTCTTAGGACACAGCATTAGTGGTGAAGGGATAAAACCTCTGCAGTGCAAGGTGGATGCCATCTTGTCTTTCCCTCAACCCGCTGACCTAAAAGCACTTCAACGTTTCCTCGGCATGATTAATTTTTATCACCGTTTCGTAAAATCATGCTCGAGCATATTGTCACCGCTAAATCAACTTGCTGCAACAACTCCACGCAACAAACCAGTGATCTGGAATCAATCTGCATTGCACGCGTTTTCGGCAGCTAAGGCCGCCTTGGCCAACTCTGCCATGCTCGCGCTTCCAGATCCTGTTGCGGAATTAAGCATAATGGTAGACGCAAGCTCCTCCTCTGCTGGTGCGGTTTTGCAGCAGAAGGATAAATTTGGCGTTCAACAACCGCTATATTTCTTTTCAAAATCTTTCACTCCGACAGAACGCAAATACAGCACGTTCGGCCGTGAATTGTTAGCCGTATATTTGGCAATTAAAAAGTTCAAATATTATCTCGAAGGTAGAGAATTTACTGTCTTTACAGACCATAAACCTTTGATATCTGCTATCTGTTCTCACTCAGATCGTTTTTCAGGACGAGAGCACAGACATTTGAACTACATCGGACAATTCACCACTGACATCAGGCACATCCCTGGAAAGGACAACAATGTGGCTGACACACTGTCGCGAGTCGAAATTAATGCTTTAGACCTCAACCAACTGGCAAAATTACAATCTGAAGATGTGGAACTCAAATCCCTTCTGGGTAGTGGCACTACAGCACTCAAACTGGAACAGTTTATTCCGGCCGGCTCCAACACGTCCATCTACGTAGACACGTCTCTAGCTGCACGACGACCCTATGTTCCTCCTGCAATGCGACAGGAAGTTCTTTGTTCGCTTCACGAACTTACACATCCGGGTACTCGTGCAATGAGACGTCTCGTAGCAGCACGGTACGTGTGGCCGCGGATGAACCATGACATTGCACTTTTCGTCAAGTCCTGTTTGAAGTGCCAGAAGAACAAAATTCATCGCCACACTGTGTCACCCATTGTGAAATTTCCAGACCCGGATGACCGATTCACCGACATCCACATCGACATAATCGGCCCTTTGCCTATTTGTGACAATTTCAGATACCTTCTGGTCTGCATTGATCGCTTTACGCGTTGGCCAGGAGTAATTCCTCTTACCGAAATTACTGCGGATTCCGTTGCACGAGCATTTCTGAGTGGTTGGATTGCACGTTTTGGAACTCCATCTACGGTCATTACTGACCGAGGTCGACAGTTCCAGTCCAACACTTGGAAGGAATTCTGCAGGACTTTTGGTATACAACACAAATCCACAACCGCCTACCATCCGCAATGTAACGGCCTGGTAGAGCGGCTCAATCGCCAAATAAAAGACTCAATCCGAATGAGCAACGATCCTAAGAACTGGGTAACCCAACTCCCTTTAATTCTCCTAGGGCTCCGGACAGTCTTCAAATCATCTCTTTTGGCAACGACTGCAGAGTTCGTCTACGGCAAGACATTACGCTTGCCGGGCGATTTCATATTTCCAAATTCCGCGCGTAAAAAAATTCCTTCTGGTTCAAAATTTCTCGACGACCTGAGGGACAATATGCAGACACTTGGTCCTGCAGCGGCGCGGCCATCCGTTCGCAGGAATTACGTTCCTGCCGACTTAAACACTTGCACGCATGTTTTCGTCCGTCGGGATTGCGTAAAAAACATTACACATCCATGCTACGACGGCCCATTCAAAATTTTAAGTCGAAATTCAAAATTTTACACAATTGAAATTGACGGTAAACAAGACAACGTTTCCATTGACCGACTGAAACCTGGATATTTTTCCACTATTTCGGCCACTTCAGTTAAAAACACACAAAACACCACCAACCTTTCTGTTTTTCCACGTTCAATTTTAAAATCTAACAAATCTTCTACAAAACCTTTTATTTCTCGCAAACACGTATCTTTCTCTTGTTCTGTTTCCTTCCGTAGCCTCTTTTAGACGGGGAGTGGTGTGGTGACCGCCTGGGTCATGGAACGGAGAAATGGAAACGAGGATCACGGGTAGCCCGGAAAAACGCGGTTACCAGGGAGGCGAAAAAAACAATTAATAAAAAAAGAAGAATTTTGCTGGAATACAGAAAACACACTCATTTTTGTAATTCCTACCAAAAATAAAGTAATCACCTTATTCGTCGACCTGCCTCTCTTTTTGAAGTTAAATTATATTGTATCAAGTCGATAACGACTGATCTACAAGTGTTGAATTGTTGGACCAACGAGAATCATCAACCACAACAGCTAGTTCACACGACGTGATCCTTCAATTACAACAAAATCATATTTAAAGCTTATATTTTCCTATTTTCTATTCATAACTGTACATTTTATGATATTTTCAACACTTTTTTTTAAGAATAATAAGTAATTAACGCACACTAATAACATATGAGTTATTTAATGTACATTTCCTACAGTACAGTACAGTAATAATTTAATAGTATTATAATCTTCGTAAAGATATCAGCTTTAATTTTCCTATTTCCTATTCATAATTGTACATTTTATTACCCCAATTTACTAGGATATCTTTTTGGAAGCTTGTGTTGAAACCTCGTCTCTAGAAGGTAGAAAATGTTCGAATTTGGTCATAAATTACAATTTATATTTAATCATGTCGAGAATAGAATCCCTAATCGTTGGTAGTAAACAACCCGCAAATTGTACCCCTTGTTAATACCGCTCTGGCCGGATTACTATGGTCGCGTTATCGTATGTTAACATTATAGAATAAAATAAAAACATTTAGGGATACGCTCGTTGAACTTTAATTTTAGCCTTTTATTCACTAATTAACAACAAGTAGTCTGGTAATTCATAATTTAAAAAAAAATTGTTGGAAATATTTACTTTAGATATGACGGAAAGTACAACACGGACATCGCCGGAAACAATTTCTTTTCCCAAATACTGCCTGGGTCGACAATGTTGTTCATATCGCATCGGATAGTTCGCTCCACAAGGGATGAGGGAAGAACAATTCTGGGGATGGATGGAACTTTTAAATGCGTCCCACACGTTAGAGGAACCAGCCAACTATTTATGGTCCATAGAATTTTTAACAATACAGTGAGTATATATGTATATACAGGGTGTTTCAGTGCTTAAGTAACGGACAATCCCGTGCTTATTTATCAAAATATCAAATAATATTTGTATATATTAAGAATTATATTTTTTCAGGCATTTCCATTTATATGTGCATTGATGACCCGTAGGACGGAGGAGGAATACGACGCTATTTTAAATATAGTGTACGAATTATTGGAAGGTTAGTTGAAAAAAAATGTTTTATTTCATATTTTATTAAACAAGTTATTTCACTTAGGTGTTGAAGTAACAGAAGCTATTTCGGATTTCGAGAGAGGGTTGAGGAACTCGTTCCAGCGAAAATTTCCTAATACGCATTTATATGGTTGCTGGTTTCATCATGCCAGGGCAATTTTATTAAATAGTAAGTATAGGCTATTCAGCAGAGATGGCGGTCGGGGTGTCTTGTCCGTCCGAATCAAGTAGTGTCCGTTACAATTTTTCACCATAGGCTAAATCGCGCGCGCCTATGAAATAACCGGTAAGTAAGAGACGCCGTAAACTATTTATTTCTCCTTCTACCGCTCGGTTTAAGACCGAGCTACGCAGGCCGTGTGTGTCTTTTCTAGATACGGGCGACGAAATCGTACTTGGGAATATCCGCTCGGTTATCAGGTATTAGAAAAGGATACCAATATTATTTGAATGTTCCGAACTTAGTTCGTAAACCGCCCTTACTCATGAATAGGTCTATAACTATAATACAGTTAAAGTATTATTTATTTATTTCAGGTCGTTCTATAGGCTTATATTCGAATAATAACCGAAAGATTATTAGAATGATCTCCGCCTTAGCTCTCATGCCCGAGGAGTTTAAGGAAGACGGCTTCCTTTACGTCATGTGGAAACTTGCAGAAAATAATGGCGATGTCATGCAAAAGGTGCATAGATTCCAGAATTACTGGCGAAGGCAATGGGGTGGAGAACACATTAGTGTATGGGGCGCTTCGACGCGTTGCAACAACAGCGTCGAGTCGCTGCATAACTTTTTAAAAAACACACTGCACGTGGCCCACCCCAATTTTTGGGCCTTTTTAACGTACCTCATTAAGTTCGAAAATGACAAAGCACTAGATTTTCAACGGATTGTAAGGTTTGGCAGAGCGCCAAATACTAAACCGCAGTACGTTTAGCTGGACGAACGAATATGTATGTATACTTATCATGGATTATAATTTCTAATTAAATAAAATTTAAATTACTATTACAGAGGAGGAGCAACTCATCTTGCAAAATGCTGGGAGAGGAGGGGTTGGCCTGTTTTTAGATCGAGCAGCGTATTTTACTATCGGTTTAGAAGAAGCTGTTATTGGACCACGTAAGTCTATTATCTCTATTACTTGTACCTTAATTTATGTAAAATAATTGATTGAATTTACAGAAGGTACATTTAAAAACAAAATTAACAAAATGTCCTTCAAGACATTCGCACAAAATTAAAGTTTATTGATAATAATACAGGTTAATATTAAAATTTAATTTGTTCAAAACGGTTTCTTTCTTGTAGATGTTCCTGAAAATGCAGTACATGCAAGTACAGATGTGAAGAAACAAATAATAATCTCCTCAGTCGTTTACGACTTCCTCACGTTCAAGATCACCTTCACGTACGTGTATTTTATTATTTAACATTCAATTTAAATGCGAAGCTGCACTGATGAGAGATAAATCTCGAAACGCGTCTGCAGATGGCTTTTTACTTAATTTTTACATATTTTAGGGTTCAGTTTTATAGTTTAAAGTTTTCAAATTCAATTTAGTTTAATTTTCAAGTTAGTCCTGTGGGTAGAAATAAACGATCTTAAACCAATGTTATTTCGCTAGTAGTACTAGTAATAACATGCAAACTTCTTTTGTATCATTCAATATCCGGCGTGGCACTAGCCAGGGAAGTAGTTTCAATAAGTTATTTGTTTATAGTCTTAGTAAGACTTAATTTTGCTTGCAGAGTTACGAACTGGTTGAATATTCATATATTCAGGCTACATTTCGTTTTATTGAATTTATATAAATGTGCCATCAAACTTAATAACATTAAAAAAGGTTACGCGCGAAAAATAGATTGAGAAACGCAGGTCTATGGTAATGCCTATTGTGTCCCAAATAGGTTTCTAGGGCATATTCCAAAACTTTTATAAATTGCTATGCAATAATCACTTAATAATCAAGTACTATTAGTACGGCGCCTTGTGTGCACCTCCATTGCAATGTCTTAGTTGTTCCATGCCACAGTGGTGTTCATGGGATCATTCGAATGACGATAATCGTTTAATTTGATTATCAACAGTAATCTAACGAGTGCCTATGATTTTGCCGGAAATTATTAGCATCAGGATCAGGATTGTTTGTTGCGGCGAAAATCGGCACGACTGCGAAACAGGAGTGCTGATTTTCCAGAAGCATTACATGACAATATGAACAGATCGAATTCAGGAGCAAATTGTTTAAAAGTCCGGCAATAACTGACGCTTTATACATTATAGAAAATGTAGTAACGCATTGCTAAGCAATACCAACATTGTGGATTAGACACCAGCCAGGGGGTTCTTCGAACGAACGAAACCCGCCCTCGTAGACCTCTGGCTAGCTCCCCGGACTCCGCGTCGCTGAGGAATTCAGGTAACGGTGGTTTTGTCCAAAATCAAAAATAATGTTCCACTTCAGAAATTGTATTTCACACAAAAAACAAACAAAAATAACACGGGGAACACATGATTGTTTGAAGGTGCGGAGAAGGGACGCGATTTGTATCCACGATTTTCGGAAATGGCCCGATATTTATGCCTCTCTGCTGCAGTCCGAATGTCCAACCCCCTGAAATGAACACATCCCATTAGCTGGCTCAGTGTTTGATGTCATTTCTGGCTGGACATCGGATGTGAACGAAAATGCAGCAGTTCGGCAACACCGGGGCATCGCCACCTGACAGTGACTGCTTCTGGCTGCCGACGAAACAGCTCATTTTATAAAAAGAAAAGGAATTTAAGTGTGAAGTTGATGGTAATGGTTAAGCTTGAAGAAATGTAATTAAATTCGCGAGCCTGCGTTTCGTCGAAACGAAACGCCGGTGACACTATTAAGTGTTTTCATATTTAGTGCAAAAATTAACATTATAACAATGAGCCCCCTTTATTAACCCTTTCACCACTGAATATGTTTTTAATAAATTTTCGTTTCAAATATACATTTTGTAATTAAATGGTATCTATAATGAAAGATATTTGCATAGTAAATATGGTTGGAATATTATTATTTTTTCCATGACAAAATATTATTCTTGAGTATAAAGAACTTAAGCTAACAATGCTTTTACAAAAGTCAAAATAGTCATACATTTTAATGTCAATAAATTGTTTTTCAAGGCCACCTTCGATTTTTATTTAGTAAAATGGCTATTGAAATGGTTAATAAAACGAGTTTTTTTCAAATAACTTTTAATGCGTTAGGAATTGGGTCAGGGTTGTTATTAGGAAAAATGTTTGTTTTTTTAATTTTGCAAGGAATGGCATAAAAATATACAGGCGCTCCAATTTAAAATAAGAAAAATAAAGTGCTTTAATGATTCAAATGTTTGACACTAAATTTTGGACACCCTGTATAATTCATATCAATCAAACTTAGTTAACGGGACTATTAGACCTTAATTAATAAGTACCTTGTATGATTTTATTAACACGGCACTATTTTTATTTTTTATTCATTTTTTAAAACAACAGTGCAAAACTGTTTTTTTCGTTTTAATTTTTTTTGCTGATATCCTCGAATCGATTCCAATAAAATTATAGGAGTATGTAGGCAACCATAAAAGGTACCCAAAGAAGTAATAAAATACATAGCATGTAGTTTAAAAAAATATATCATTATGGCACCTTGTATAATCGAAAATATTTTTCTGAAATACGCCTTAAGATACAAGTGAAGTCTGCAAAATATCGAAATCCTAACTTAATTAGTAACTAAGCTATAGAAGGCGGGAGGTGAGATACAGGACCCTTTACATACCGGGTGTAACTGAATTCTGGTAGACCCTAAATATCATTTTTATTATAAATAAATAATAATAAAGATATATCTTTATGAAATTTAATATTGTGTTTTAATGAAATAAAGTGCGTCGATATGTCTACTTTTAGTAAAAAATCCAATTCCGGTTTAACCGGAAATGACTATAACTTTTCTATTTCAAATAGAACACCCTATATATTTTTATATAATTTATTTAGTCTCTAAATTATGAGTTTAGAAATGTATCATAAGTGACCTTTTGGTTGTTAGTTTTTTGTTTAAATTTTAATTAAATTTAAACAAAAAACAAATTTTAATTAAATTTAAACAAAAAAGTAATAACCAAACGGTCACTTATGATACATCTCTGAACTTACTGACGAAAAAAATATGTAAAAATATACAGTGTTAACTTTGAAATAGAAAAGTTATGATCATTTCTGGTTCAACCGGAAGTGTATTTTTTATTTAAAATAGGCATGTCGACATATTTTATTCCCTAAAAACATTATACTAAAGTTTACAATTTTTTTTTGTAAAAATGCAAATGATAGACGCCAAAAATCATTTGCATTTTTGCATATACCGTGTGTTCGATAAAAAACGCCCAACGCCATAACTCTGTTATTTATTGACCGATTTAATGAACTAAAAAAGAAAGTCAATGGCTATTCAAATACTATAAAATAACGGTAATTATATATTTTTTCAAAATCAACTTCATTGCCAAATGATAGTCAACTTTTAATTTTTAAATGGCTGCATATACTTTTCTAATTTTATAATATTAGACATTGTTTTTTTGAATCCAATTATGCCCGTTATGTTGGTTTTAAGTTAATATTTATACCAGAAAAAGATAATAATAAATCCTGTTTACATCATTTTTTGGTAATAAATGAAGTGTGCTTTGAAAAAAATTTGAATCGACAAATGTCATTTATTGTATAAGTAATGTCAACCATTTGTTATAAGTGTGTGTTTCAGACATAATCACGAACAACAATAGCGAATTAACAGACATGTTACAAATTTATTTTCTATGTAATAGAAATCGAAGAGCTGCGGCACGAATTTATTATCTACGGTTTCCAGAACGGCGAATACCAGAACCTAAATTTAGAAGGTAAGCAGGAAATTTGAGATGATATGGATCCTTTAAAAAGTTGAAGAGAGTGGATCGACAATTTCGTGGACTTGCACGAGTTAGACGTTCTACTTAGTGTTTACAATAATTACAGAACATCTAAATCGCAAGTGAATTAATACTTGCACTACTTATTTATTCATTCTACCTTGAGATGTAACATAGGTACTTATTTATTGGGTCCTTATTATTCATGTTTGACATAACTTTACAATAAATGACATTTGGCACTTTTTTTCCAAGGCACGCTAATTATAATTTTCTTAAATATAATTTAAATGGAAGATTTATTTTAATTTTTTGCGACCAAAATATTGAACGAAAAACAACATATTGGGCATTATTGGATTCAGAAAAATAATGTCGAATGTAAAAAAAAAATAAAACATTATATGGTGCCATTTAAAATTTTTAAGTTGGCTATCATTTGACAATGAAATTATTATTGAAAAAAATCAATGTTGATGCCATTTGTTAGTATTTAAACCACCATTGACTTTTGTTTTTAGTTCATTCATATCGGTCAATATGAGTTATGGCGTTGGGCGTTTTTTATCAAACACACGGTATCTTTGTCAAATTTAGATGTGTATTATTCTTCATGATGTGGAAAATTCGTTATTAAAATATCTTTATTAATAGTAGTTTATACATTTTAAGACATATTATTATTTTTTGTTATATTACAGTTATTAACTGGCGATCGACTAGAGGTCTTTCAGCCTATGGTGGTTTGTCCTAATTTTGTATACGTACAGAAATGATTATTATCAAGGATGTGGATGTTTGTGGCGAATTTCTCGGCGAGGTATGACACGCAGCGGATTGTTGGGATGTCTGATTTTTGTTAGCACTCTCAGAGCTGATCGTTCGGCAACCTGCAAATTCGCTAGGCTTTTGGGATGGGGATTATTGTAAAGGGTGGCCACATAATCAAGTAGAGGTCGACAAATCATTTTATAAATATTTATCCAAAATCGGGTATAATAATCGAATTACGGTGGTCATTTGAGCCATGTAATGTGGCTCATTACCCCCTAGTGAGAGAATAAGTTTCTCTCACGGAATGTATAGATCCTTCATAGGATTTTTGAAATATTTCAAATTGACACCACGTACGTCAAAATTTCTTGTCAAAATTTTATAAACATTAGTTCATATTTAATGCAATTACAGACGATTTTGGATAAAATTTTATATTTCACTCATGTGGAATTCCTCATTAGTCCCTTAAGAATATTGTAATCTTTTTCTTGCGGGACTAATTACGCACATTCCACATTCGTATAATAAATAACTGTTACCGCCGTTTTAATTGTCATTCCGTCATTACGGTAGGTTAGTGATCTGAAATGTCGAGCCCTATTTTTGATATTTACTTGGGTGTGGGTATTATTAATGGTAATTAAATTTTAGTTTACTGTCAAATGTTATGCCTAGGTATTTGCAAGTTTGGGTGGAATATATAAGGTTATTGTTGATGTTTTGTTTATATTATTCTTAGAAGAAATGTATATAGTTTTCTTTATTCCATTCATTTTTAACAGCTACCGTATTTTGCGAGATATGACATCTTTGGCAGTATTTTCTAAACGATGTTATTATTTTAGAAAAATAGGTCATAGCGTGTATATCAGATTTTTTTCTAACTCTTGAGGTTACCTAGATATTTGGGCTAGCCGGTACAGAACAGTCGCATATAGATTACCATTCACATTTGAAGTAACAGTCACCGTTTAAGTAGCTATCATACTTTGGGTATAAGTTGTGGTTGTTAGTAGCGATCTTATGCAATACTTCTATTTTATTACATTTATGTAATTAGCTAAGACTATTGTAATGTTTAGGTTCGAGTTAACAATGGAAATTATCACTAGTATTTATGGTAATTTTTATTATCTCCACGAGGGCTATGTTTACGTTTCCGACAGGAAACATAATACCAAGAATTACTTAAGATGCCGTGGTAGGAGAATGTGTCTTGGCAGAGCAATACTTCATAATAAAGTGTTGCTGGAAGTGACCTGAGATCACAATCACGAGGCAAATCCGGCCGACTTGAAAAACTTGAAATTCGAAATTAAGTGCGCACGTGATTGCAAGCACAAACACGACAAACCACGGAAAATTTTTATGGATAATGCTGCAGATGCTATAGAAGGAGCTGCTAAAATTAGAAGTTACGATTCAGTGAAGGGTAAATTGGGAAGGGCGCGCAGGTTTACTCACCCTGTACTACCTACTTCCCTGGAAGAAGCTGCCAATATCATTATTGATCCACGGTAAGTGTATTAAGCCTGGTAATTCATTACTGGAAAAAAATAATTGGATGGTATTTTTTTTTTTAAATTTTAGTTATGATGGAAAGTACAATAAGGACATCGAGGGCAACAATTTCTTTTTGGACATTTTGCCAGGCCCGATGTATCACATCGAATAATTGCATCCATTCACGAGGAAGACAGAACCATCCTGGCAATGGATGGGGCATTTAATTGTGTTCCGCAAGTTGGCGGAGCAAGCCAATTGTTTATGGTGCATGACATATTCTTAACATACATAAAGAAGTTTGAGAATGATAAGGCGATCGACCTCAAGCGGATCCGAAGATCCACATAATATAAAACCCCAGTACGAGCAATTAAATGAACGTATACGTATGTATAATTAGCATGCTTTTTAATTTTCAATTGATAAAAAAAAATAATTGTTATTTCAGAAAATGAACAGATGATACTAGAGGATGCCGGACTCGACGGGGTTGGCCAGTTTTTGGAGCGAGCCACATATTATACACTGGGACCGTGGGGTTAGAAGAAACTGTTATTGGACCACGTAAGTCTTTTATCTCTATTACTCATCGCTTAATTTGGTAAGAATGGTTCATTGTAAAATATGCTTAAACATGTTTACATTAAATTATATAATTTCGAACAAGAAGTTAACTGATATAGATTGACATTACAATTTGTTCCTGCATTGTTGCTTTTTTTTATTATAGAGATTCCCGATACAGAAATAGATGATCCTGAGCCTGACGATCCACTTCTGCCACCCCAATTTGTACATCCACTGCCGTCGCCCAACCTGAAGACCCACTTCCGCTGCCCCAATTTGAAGATCCGCTTCCGTCGCCTCAACCCCTGCCGCCTCTATCTCCGTCGCCTCAACCTTGTCGCCGCAACTTGACAATCCATTTCCGCCACCACAACCTGATAATATACTTCCGCCGCCAGAACTTGAAAATCCACTGCTTGTTATCCAACCACTTCTACCGCTCCAATTTGATTATTTAAATCCACCATTCCAACCAGCAAATCCAGTGCTGCCACCCCAATTTGACCTTCAGCATCCAGCACCCATTCTTGTAAATCAACTTTTGATTTCAAGTAGTTTATTGGATTTATTGTATTTAATGGGTGACACATAATTGTTCATTATAAAGCATTTTGAAAGTCCCATGTCATTTCGTTATTATTTTTTATTAACTTCTATTTTCCAAATTTTTGAGAAACAATATGTGTCTATGGATGAGGATTTATTTGTGAATTTAAGTTACGCAGCAAAATAGGTACAACCATTGTACAATGCACTATACAATGCTTGTATTTATTTTTTCATGCTGCCTTGAAATTGCAAGTATATGTCCCATACTTGTAAATATTCAAGTGTGAAATAGCCATACTGGTGAGCCATGATATGCGAAACACATATTGCCTTTTAAATCTGTTACTATTGTGGTTATTTTATTTTTATTATTAAAAAATCATATTTGCGTTGTCTACTCTTATACTTAATATAAATATTTATTATTTCTATTGAAATAATATATTTTTCGTATATTTAACTAAAATATTTCATTTCACTTTTATTGATCGCATTATTAGTTAAGATGAATATTTAATTTAATTTTAATAAACATATTTGTAAAATAATTATGTATTTATATTTTTTAATATATGGTCTTTATTTCAGTTTCACAATTAAGTTATTTTAAGTACTGTTAAAATGACAATAATAAATAAAGTTTCAAATTCGATTGTTTTTTTTTCGCGCATTTTTCTACCTTTAGAGTTTATGTGCAACTTATACAAAGCATACGTGTTTATATAGTGTCGAATCAATTTCATTATCATTTTAAATAATAACAGCAACAGTGTATGTACAATGAAAGTGTATTGTGCAATATAAAGAAGGTCCATTCATAAATTCCATAAATGGCTACCAGGCAATGTAAAATAACTTCTCGGAATACCCGAGCCACGATTGGTGGGCGAAGGACGACACTTTGGGTCTGCACCCCCCTTCCGTCGATGAGGGGTAAGCAGGTAGTGTCGACAAGAAGTCACGGACCCGTTAACACTCGGTATATAAATGTATTGGGGGTGGGGGGCTCAAGCCTGATAGCCACCCCCTGGTGCGCGCCTGGGCTGTAGTTTCTTAGCTGTTTTTTATTCAGTACAGATATTGACATTTCATAATAATTATTAAGCATTGAAGCCCAATTTACATGACTACATCCCGCCAAACGTGGCATGCCGAAATTTGAATGAATTAGAACCAATCAGATTCTATATAACTTCTGTTTTCAGGAAACATATCATGTAGAGTTCGAATGCGACTTTGTGATTGGTTCTCTACTCGCATTATGTTTCAGCACATGATTGGTTTAAAGACAATGTTAAATGTCAAACGTCAGTTTGCGGGCAGAACGCTATTAAAATTAGTGAAAACTCCGCATTGGAAGTGTTTCTCTTGAAGTAATTCAAGAAAAAGGGAAATAAGCCCAACCAAAAAGTTTGAGCGGGGTCACTAACATGACCTGTACTCGGGAAGTCATTTCTACAATATTGGAAAACAGGGCACATAACGTGCGAAACGCGAACGGTACGTACTGCAAAGAAAATGTAAAGTCCATATGGAATACCAGTGCTAAGTAAGTGCAAGAGAAGTACGTTTCTGATTTTCAAATTTTGTTTGATCCGTTTAAAAATTTAAAATTCAAACCGGCACGACACACCCGCGATGCCAGTAAATGTCAGGACTTGCTCATTTTGCCCAATGGACCAGGCGCATGGCTTCCCCCGCTACGGTCCTATTCATAAAATTAACAATGGTTGCGGTTTGTTTACTACCAACCATTAGTGATCCTTTTCAAGATCTAACCGTGAAGAAATTTAAATTTATGACTATGCCCTAGCCGTTTTTATCAGGTAGTGAATAAACTACTAACAATTCTAGGCAATACGATCTATAATTATATACAAATTACTCGCATGAAAATTATGCGTTTAATTGAAAATCCTTTTTGAATTTTAGTATAATTACTGCCAAATTAAATAATGAGGATAAAATCAAATAAATTTGGTTGTTAATTATGGGAAACTCTGGATTACGCTTCGCTTTGTGTATTTCAAAAGCCTTTTTTCGGTAAAATAGATTAACTTGAGTATCTCACTAAAAGAATGTCTATTTTCTATTGATTGATTTGCGAATTGAAATTGGTTTAATTTAATGAGATGGACCTTATATGTTTCTTTAATCTGATCCAGAAATTACGACCAGAGTGAAATTGTTAAAAAAGACAATATCAACAACAATAAGTTTCGAAGTGCCACTTCTCAAAAAAACATCGCAAACGTCTTAACCATGCGCTTGCCGATTAAAAACATTTAATTATACTTATAAAAAATATTTATTTAAAATTACATTATCGTATTAAGTATTATTTAATTTTTTTATTCCCATGAACGAGCTATTCGAGGTTGATCTGGAAAATACAAAATAGAACTACTAAAATTTGGCCACAATGGCTTGCCATTACTAGGATGGTTTGTTTAAAAAAATGTAATAAAAAATGTAATTATCAAATTTGATTTTTTTAAGTGAACAGTGATAATGCAGAAATTACGTTATTATTATTATTTGGTATTTATTTCTATATTAATATTTATAAGCAATGTATGAATAAAGTATTATTGAGAAAATGGACGTAATAAAAAATGGAAAATATAACACTTATTTCTCTAGTGGCGTTACATTGAAATTCAGTTTAAAACCGCAAAGAAACTTATAGAACGGTATTAATTTAAATAGCAATATTAAAAAACTATTTTTAAATATCTATAGAAGTAGGAGTCATGCCACATTTTTTTCATATTTTGCAGATGTTAGCATTCGTCACACCCCAAGTTTTCTACCTGTTTTTGACCATCCCTTTAAATTTTAAAGAAATTCGTTCCAATGAATACGTCACATCCCAATATCCGGTTCAAACTAACATACTTTAAATACATTCAATTCATATTTATTTCATATTATACGTATTTTTAAGTTTTAAATAGCGATTAACACTTAAAAAAAAACGTTTACACATTTACAGTAGAATGAGAATGGATAAAATAAACCAAGAAATTCAAATTAGATGCATAATAGGAGCATACAGTGTGTCTCAGCCAAATGGAATAAATTCGATAATAAATAAATGGGGGCGTATTCGAAAAAACGATCGGATACGTCGATTGGTATTTTTAGTTGCGCATTTTTTCCAACAAAAACTTTTTATACATATATAACAGAGGCCAATACCAACTTTCTTATTTTAAATGCAACTGTTTATTTATTTATTTATTTGTTTATTATTTCATTTTTGGATTGTTCATAAAATTCTAGACATATTTCAAGTACCATGTCCTATACCTATCTTCAACTGTTTCGGAAACAAACACACACACACACAGACACATTTTTTTTCCAGAAATTGTTGAAATGGCATCTAGGGACCCTAAAACGGAAATTTCCGTAAAACAAATTTAAAAATGTTTCACGATCACAATAGTTTCTCGTACTTCGTAACGGAGAAAGTAAAAAAAGAATATTATTTGATTACAGAAATTCACTACAATACAAAAACTAATAAGTAAAAAAACAGTTGAAGATAGGTATAGGACATGAAATATATCTAGAATTTTCTGAACAATCCAAAAATTGAATAATATATAGGGTGTTGCATTTAAAATAAGAAAGTTGGTATTGGCCTCTGCTACATGACACACCCTGTATAAAAAGTTTTTGCTGAAAATAATGCACAACTAAAAATACTAATCGGCGTATCCGAGCGTTTTGTCGAACACGCCCCTATTTATTTATTATCGAATTTATTCCATTTGGCTGAAACACACTGTATTTTAAAGTGCAACATATACAAAATATCCATTTATGTCCATTTTATGAACGTAATTTAAATCGTAAAAAGTCACTGAAGGAAGGAATGTAAATCTGGTATGAGAAAATATTTTTTTTATCGATTAAATGTCTTTGCAAATAAAATAATTTGTGAATTATATATTAAAATCTCTGTTTTGAATAACTGTATGAACTTATTCCTGAGTATATAGGCGAAAATTAATATTTTTTTAGCATTTATTGTTACATTGCTACGACAAGAAACATTTTTTCAACAAATCTATTCAAAATTAATTTGCCGTTACAATTCTAGCAAAATCTGTAAAACCCTGTCCCTAAGTTTCTGGGTAATCAAATAGATAAAATCAATAATTTCTTATACAAAATCTAAAAACAATTGGCGTCGACTTGAAGTTTCAGAAAATTTGCAACATGTGGGATTTTTTTTTATTAATTAACGAAACAAAACTATTGTAAAAATTTGGCGCATCCCTTTCTATTTTATTCAATATTGGCAAAAAACAAAAAACGGTTAAGGTAAACACCCACTTCCGGTGTACGAAATTTTACTAAAAGCTTTTCAGTTCTTCAGATTATCAAATAAGACGTATGTTGAGAGTTTCATATCAATTGCTGTATTAGTTTTTGTGATACAGCGCACACAGCCTGACACACACACACACAGACACACACAGACACAAAAAAAAATCCAAAAATTGTTGAAATGGCATCTAGGGACCCCAAAACGGATATTTCCGTGAAAACAAATTTTGAAAAAAAAATCACGATCACAATACTTTCTCGTACTTCGTAACGGAGAAAGTAAAAAACACCATTTTCTCATGGACAATGTGTACATTAAATAACTACATGGCATCTATCGAATTTGGCACCGACTTAAATGTTCCATCAACTGAAATGTTTATATTTTGGAAATTCTATCTTACAATTTCCAAAATTTTGGAAGACATCCAAATTAAAATATTTGTTTATATACAAATTCGCAAAAAATTGTTACCATCCAAATCTTTTCCAAAATTTAATTAGATATTTATAAGATGTTTAATTTGGAAAAACTTGTGTTTTTTCCGTCAATGTTTTACCAGGAAAATAATTATAACATTAATAAATGGTATTAACAAGTAACGGGGAGACACATAACCCATAGTTGTTTTTTCTTGTATTTTGAGATAACTAAATATTAAGGTTCAGTAATTAATCTGTGCGTTGAATGATATCTCACAAAAAGGTTCTACCTGCTTTTGAAATGGATAGCGAGACCCGTGCCGGAAAACGCCCTGACATTTTTATGAGCCCATAGTGATTATTACTTACCCCAACAAATTCATGAATAGAATTGCGGGGAAAGGAGGGTCGCTGTTCGACTGGGCAAAATGAGTACGTCGCGTAAATGTCATTCAATTTTGTTGTAATATTTTTGTTGGGATATAGTCTAAATTGCTCTCGTGCATTGTAAATTATCGCAAGTTTGCACTCTTTCGATAAACTCAGTCGCATTGTTTTAGGCAACAGCCCCGAGCCCGGAAGGGACAATACGACTTCGTTTGGCGAAATCGCACAAACTTGTTTCCAATGCACTTGTGCAATTACTGTTGAATACATTATAGAAAAAAAAAACACGCATTAGATTTCAAAGGTGTCCTATTATTTTTTGATGGCAATTGTACATTTATAGTATATTACATAACTGGAGTTGTAAGTAGCAAATTACGCGCAAGTGAAAGATATTGCGTACATTTAACATTTATATATGCTCTATATATTCGTAATGGGTCTTTTGCGATTGGTGAAAACAGTTCGGTAATTCATCAATTACAAAGTGGGAGTAGGTAAAAATATTATTAAAATGAAAAATAAACCGTATATACATAGTATAAATATAAAAATTATTACATGAAATCGGAGAAAGTTACGTGATTGTCTCCAAAATTTCATTACAATTATTATTATTCAAATTCTACCGTGAGATCAAACAGTCAAAAATAGTTTAGCAGCCCTTAAAACATAACTTAACCAACAGAAGTTCAGTGAAAGAATTGGAATTTGGCATGGAAAACCCTGAAATTTAAATAAAACAGCAAGATTATTAATCCTAAATGTATTAATAATAGTAATAATCAGTTCTATAAATAAATGCTAATGTTTATTAAAATGGAAAAAATCGGCAGATAAAAAACACACGAAACTATTTTTAAAACAAGTAACCGTAAAATAACAAAATGTCAAAATTAACCAAATGTACACGCACTGCTTTGGACAGCCAATATAGTTTTACTTGGATTATTATAGGGGTTTTCAGTAAATGTGATGCCAACTATTTTCGACTTTCTGATCTCACTGTATAAAGTGCCATATTTAAGTAAACTCATATGTTTATTTATTTCATTAGTGGTACAATGTCCAAACTTAGTGAATATTAGTAAACCACTTTATACATTTGACGTGTTAATTAGACCTAAATCCTTAGACTAGCACGAACATATAAAATATATAAAAGCAATACATGTTATAAATATGGTTTTGAGAAAACATGATGTGTAGTTTTATAAATATTTTTATCCAAAATCGTGTGTAATAAGTGAATTACTGTGGTCATTTGAGGAAAATAATGTTCATTACCCACTAGTGAGAGAAAAACTCGGACCCACGGAATGCATAGATCCTTCGTAAGATTTTTGAAATAATTCAAATTGACAAGTACGTGGTGTCACGTCAAAATTTCTTGTCAAAATTTTATTTCAATTTTTTACCCACTCCCATTTTGATAAATTACCGAACTGTTTTCACCAATCATAAGCGAACCATTACGAATATATAAAGCATATATAAATGTAAAATGTAGTGGATAAGTTGTAATATTATTACAACTTATGTACTACGCTATATAATATTTACTTATTAGCCAATTACAATTAACGTCCGCTGAGTCCACCTCCATTCGTCTGTTCGCCTTTAAATATCAGTGACAGTGACAATTAAATGTCAGATTACAACATATTGGCTATGAAACTAACCGACACAGTAAACTCCTCGATATGTCTTATCGGTACTTCCTGCGCAATGGTATCTTAGCAGATTAACATTTCAGAACGAATATAGCTATGGGTGTATATAAATTTGTTCAATCAACGTGTTGGACAATATATTATTCGGAAAACTGTTCGAACGGTAATTTGTTTGTTTAGTTGGTAGTCGTCCTACATTATCATTACTGGGAAATTTCATACAAATTTAAACGTCACCCTGACAAGTCAGTTTCAATATGTCTTTCATTTAAGCCAGTGATGGGGAAACTACGGCCCGCGGGCCAAGTCCGGCCCGCGGAAAGGTTTAATCCGGCCCGTTTAAGAGTGCCGTCGTGAGAATGTTTGAACGCGTTCTTACTTCGTAATGTGACGACCCGCATAAAAACAACCTGCGGCGATATTCAAAACACAATAGTATTCTGGACAAATCCATCCGACCTAAACAGATGACGCATCTTCGCTCGAAACTTCCAGACACTCTCGCAGGTAGGTATAAAAACAAGCGAGGCCGCCCGAAGATCAGTTAGTTAGCGACTTACGTCAGTCATCTGCAACGACCCGCTGTGACTCGAGTAATTGTTTGTGTAATCCCCCAAACTCCCAGTGCCTCAACAAACTCCCGCGTAAGAGCGTTAGTTAGCAGTAAGCTTTCGTCAATTGCGTTTCTGTGTGTTGTTCTCCGTAGTAGGTAACGTCTAAAATGGATGTTAAAAAAAGAAAAGTGGATTCAGAATGTCGAGTTTTCAAAGAAGAATGGACGTGGAAATATTTCTTTACTTTATTTAAAGAAAAACCTGTGTGCTTACTTTGCAATACAACTGTTGCAGTTTTAAAGAATATAACATTCAACGCCATTTCAAGAGCAAACATTAAAACCACTCCTACTCATCGTTAAGTGAAGAGGTGAAAAAAAATAAATCGAAAGATTTAATAAAAAATTTATCAAGTCGACAACAATTATTTCAGAGAGCTAATCATTCTCAAAGATGCGCTACGAAAGCCAGTTATATGTTGGCTTATAATATTGCTAAATCTAATAAAGCATTTTCAGATGGTGAATTTATAAAGCAGTGCATGATAGATGTGTGCGATATTATGTGCCCTGACAAGAAAAAGGATTTTCAGTCACTGTCTCTCTCAAGAAGAACAATCACCGAGAGAATTGAAAATATTGATAAAAATCTAATTTCACAACTGACTACAAAAACTCAAAAATTTATTTTTTATTCAATTACCATGGATGAAAGTACAGATATCAGCGATACTGCGCAATTACTCATATTTGTAAGAGGAATCAATGCCCACTTTGAAATTACAGAAGAACTTGCAGGGCTGCAGTCAATGAAAGGAACAACGACTGGTGCCGATATATTTTGTGAATTTGAAAATTGCATCGATAAACTTCGTTTACCTATTGAAAAGCTATGTAATGTAACTACAGATGGTGCTCCTAATATGATTGGAATCAATCAAGGATTTGTTGGGAAATTTAATTCTAAGTATCCGGAAAATTTTTTGCATTGCCTTATACATCAGGATGCTCTCTGTAAATTGGCTTTAGATATTGACCATATACTTAATATTGTTGTAAAACTAGTAAATATGATTCGTTCCAGAGGATTATTACATCGCCAGTTTCAATAGTTTTTGGAGTCCGTACATGCTGAGCATTCCGATATCCTGTATTATTCAAAAGTTCGTTGGTTAAGTGCTGGAAAAGTATTTGAAAGAATTTGGGATTTAAAAGAAGATATTGTGAATTTTCTTCTTGATAAAGACATTTATAATCAATTTGACGTCTTAGAAAACGAAACGTGGCTTTCTGATTTCGCTTTTTTCACAGACCTCCTCGTACACATGAATAAACTTAATCTCAAATTGCAAAGAAAAAATCAGTTTCTTCACGATATTTGGCAATACCTGAAAAGTTTCAAATTACAGTTATTATTATTTGCTAATCAGATCTCTAAATCTGTTTTTTCTCATTTTCCAAGAATACAATCTTTAAAATTCACAAAATACGAAATTAATTTGAGAAAACTATCTACAGAATTTGAAAGGAGATTTCAGGGCTTTAGAAAAATGGAACCAGAGTTTAGTATTTTTGCGACCCCATTCAATGTTAATTACGAAGAAGTTGATGCAAAATTTCAACTTGAGTTAATAGAACTGAACTGTAATACTCTCCTGAAACAAACTTTTCATACAGAACCATTCCTAGAATTTTATAAAAATTTAAGTCCAGATAATTTCCCAAATCTAATTACTCATGCAATGAAGATAATGACAATGTTCGGCTCATCTTATATATGCGAACAAATCTTTTCAACAATGAAGCTTAGGAAAACTTCTTTAAGAAACAGAATTACAGATGAGCACCTTTCATCAGTTTTAAGAATTTCTGCTTCGCAAATGGAACCGGACTATGATGAAATTTTGATGAAACAGTCTCAATTTCATTTTTCTCATGCACCATCAACCAGTAATGACACCAGAAAATAAAGTGATAATACTTCACATCAAGAACTACACTAAATTCATTTTATATTTTGTGCTTATAATTTTGTTACCTTTTGCTTTTTTACTATTAAAATAATAAGTGTATGTAATAGAATATGTATATGTTTATAGAACACATAAATTAGTTAACGATTGAGCATTATTCTTTGGCCCGCTACGATTGTCTAGTTATTACAAATGGCCCGTCTTAAAAAAAGTTTCCCCACCACTGATTTAAGCAAACAAATGTAAGGTCGAAGGTAAAATATAGTACATAACGCGAGTTGTAACGCAATTACGGGCTCGTGAAATTACGTTACTAATACGTAGATTCCACACTTGTATATTAAATAACTATTATCCAAAATCGGGTGTAATAACCGAATTACTGCGGTCATTTTAAGGAAGTAATTTTGTTTACTTCCCACTGAGTGAGAGAATAACTTTGACTAGCGGAATATATAGTCCTTGTAAAGATTTTTGAAATAATTTAAATTTACACCACGTACGTCAACATTTCTTGTCAAAATTGAATGCAATTACAAACGATTTTGGGTAATATGTTAAATTATACTCATGTAGAACTACTCATTAGTTCCTTGAAAAAATTATTAACTTTTTCTTGCGGGATTAATTGCGTACATTCCACACTCGTATAATAAATAATTATTTAAAGCTCTGAATAGCTTAATTGTAGATAAAAAACAGTTAACTTGTACCTCACTGGTTCATGGCTATCAGTTTTCTTCAAGTTACTAAAACAGCTGGAAATACATATCTAAGGGTTATCAAATGTACCTTTATACGTTTATCCGTTTATTTATAGAGTTAATACATATAATATATACTCGTAATAAAATAATAAATGATAAATAAATTATGTTTCATTTTTAATGCAAAACTAGCAATATGATTTCTCTTTTTAATTTTAGTATTTAAAATGGGGAAAAAAGATCGACTGAAGATATCAACTACATAAAAAATAGTTTTCCTTATTTGATCCAAAACTACTGTATTTCAACAGTAATTTTGCATCGAAACATGACTCAATATGGTCAAATATTTCAGCAGAAATCAATAAGGATGGGATATTAATAATATCAACTGATGCTGTATTTACAATTGCAACTAAAAATTACTACGACATTTGGAATGTAATTGGTGTTCCTTCGAAGATTTTACATAAAACTCCAAAATTTGAAACAGATTTATTACATTGTCCATCCACCAGTGATATTTCAACATCCTCACCTGAAACCAATTTAATTGAATTTATATTAAATATTTCACATGCGGACTTTTTAGAGAATTTTCATCCCACACTAGTTCTATATGATGAAATAAATGCGCCGAGAGAATATGAAACTTTAAAGCAGCGATGTTGGGCTACATATTTAAATAGACGTATAATTGAAACCATACACATTGCTTGTATTTTGTCTTTTAAGCGAGCAAAGGTGCAAAAAAGCGGGATTTATATAACCATTACTGGTATTTTCCGAGAATGTCAATCAGAAATCAGATGTATAGTTTATAATGAACCTAACGAAAATGATGACATAATTATATACTGTAAAAGAACCGATATTAAAAAGGGCGCCACATGATTTAAATTTCAGATAACAGGCATTAGTGACGGTAATCATGAACCTTGGATTACCACCTTTAAATACCAACTGGGAAAATAATATCTCGACAAGAAAGAAAAAAATATAGTTTTGAGTAAAATTAATGAACTAGTTTTATTTCAACCAAAGTTTAGAAAAAAAAAATATCATCTACGATTAATATTTAAGTGTAAATTAACCCTTTTATGAAACTTATTTTGTGGTTGATACGGGAAAGTTGCAATAACGTTATTCCATTACATATTGTCCCCAAACTAAAGTAACTGAATTATAGATATTATAATCGGCTGAGAGGAATTTGTGTAGGACTTCAATGCGAAGTTTGCTAAAATTGATACCAATAATACAGGGATACAGTCTTGTTCAGGATTGAACTAGTCACTGCTTTAATTACTCTCAACTTCACGTAACATATAAAAATAATCGTGCAGCCGCAGGTAATCAGTTACTTTACAAATTGAAAACAGATAATAATTAATTTCAAAATTCAAACAAGTAATAATGAAATTCAAACAGGTAATAATTAATTTCAAAATTCAAATAGGTAATAATTAATTTCAAAATTCAAACAGGTGATAATTAATTTCAAATTCAAATAGGTAATAATTAATTTCAAAATTCAAATAGGTAATAATTAATTTCAAAATTCAAATAGGTAATAGTTAATCTCAAATGCAAACAGGTTATAATTAATTTCCAAGAGGTAATGAGTCATTTCAAAAATTCAAACAGGTAATAATTGATTTCAAATGCAAACAGGTGATAATTAATTTCAAATTAAAAAAAAAATCTTCTAATATGAAGGTTGAATTAACAAGTTGTGAAAGAAATTACGTATTTAACAAAATAATAAAACCTTATTTTTCCCTTGTGCCGAGGTTTCTCCCGTTCACGCGGTGGAAAGGTATAACAACCAGCTCCAATATCCGGCGTAATTCCGGTATCGGCGGTGGTTCGGCAAAATATCCTGAGGATCGACACTCCGTTGGATAATCCAAATTTCGGAAATCCAAAAGTCGGAAACCAAACGGCAAACAAACGGAAACCAAATTGAAACCAAATTGAAACCAAATGGAAATCAAATGGAAACCAAATGCAAACCAAATGGACCTACATATATCGACTTAGTATTAGAAAATTCAACTTCCATCGAGGAAAACAAATTACCACTCACCTAAGTTCTAGTGCGGTCCTTAAGAATAATTTTTCGATTCGGGATAAGATCTGTAAAAATTACGTCACACGTGGTCGCAACTCCAAACCCCAATTGCTTCACCCACAATGGTAATTTCTCCTCCTCGTGTAAAACTCCCTCCACAGAGGAACACTAACTATATAAGTGTTAAATATTCCACGAGGTGGTATTCCTCAAAATCGAAAAAAATTACTTGTGCTCTCTCCAAAAGCCGAAACGGAAAAGAACTTGAACCTCGATGGTTCCTCTCAAGAAGAGAAGAAAACAAAATTCTTGTCGAAATATTCGTCACATCCGAGAAAAAAAATTTAAATATTTTCCACCATTTTCCCTTCAATTAAAAAAATAAATTAGTCCGATAACCCCTAGGATAATTCCGCCACTGGAAAAACGACTATCCCCCGGTAACCGTTACTAGTCTGCTTCCATTATATTATGGAACATCATTCCGCGCTAAATCCAAAAGATGGCGCCACGACTATCCCGATAGTCCAGGTTTAATACGATCATCCAGTAAACGTAGATCAGTACTGATATTGAAATCATCCATTAACCCCTATTATTACCCCACCCCCAAGTACAGCATCCAAGAATTTACGATCTAATTTATCCCATCCAAAATTTATCAAAACGAAACCTGTAAGTTGCTTTACCATCTTAGTAATGCATCGGGGTTATCTGTCATTCCATGGTTATCTGTCATTGCTACTACCAGAATTGTAACCAGAAAATCATAAACAACAAGAGATTTACCGAATTACTGCGGTAACTGAGTGCATTGTGATGTCCAGGATAAGTTTCTTAGGACGTGGAGCAACCAGACGTAAGTACCGGCTTAGTAACTCATTTTAACCTCAATGTTATGACAATATTGAAGACTAATCCACAAGCTCTCATCACTCCGCAATTATCTAATCCCATACTACGTTGTTTAGGTAACACATCGACTTGAGGACCATCCCCCTATGCACCCCTAAACTGAGCATACCAGTGCAAATGGAAGAGTCCGAACCATTACTCTCTGAAGAATTTATACCAGATTTAACCGCTGAAAATTAACCACTCCGGCTCTACAATCTAATGGCAAAAATGAACCGTAACAACTTGTAGGTAATTTTAGATCCGCACATAAAAGTGGAACTAAGAGGCTACTTTCGGGATATAAAAGAAAAGAGTGTATCAGAAAATTAACTAAAGAGAACATCACGGCTAGTCTGTACAGAAAAATGGAGACAGATAGTCTAATGAAATTTGGGGATTTGGAACCTACAGATTTGCCAACACTTGAAGTAATACGTAATGCTAAATATATTTTTTAATAAATATATTTATTAATTAGCTATTGTAAAATTAAAAGAAACAATAGAATTTAACGGGATTATTCGCCAAATTAGCCACATTCTGTTTAGAATTTTCTATTGGAGTAATTATCAAATATATGTTTATAGACAGTATTGTAAACATAATATATATCCTAAATTACAAATTGATGCAACTGGGGGTTTAGTAAAGAAAATTAATTATGGATATACCAAACAAACTTTTTCTGTACAGTATTGTTATTCATGACAGGGATCTTAAGAAACAATATTGTATTGGAAATCTTTTAAGCAGTTGCCATACAACGGAGGAAATTTGCCATTGGTTACAAGTATGGTTTAAAACCACATCAATACTTCCAAGAGAAATTGTAATGGATATGTCAAAGGCACTTATGTATGCTGCAGTTAAAACATTTACGCAGTTTAAAAATTTAAACGGCTATATTCAAACATGCTATGATATAATTTTTAACGAAAGTAATAATATTCCAGAATGTTATGTTCGGAACGATGTTGCGCATTTTTTGAAATTATGTTCCAATTGGAAAAGTTTGAAAGGTGTCCATCGGCTAACGAGAAGTTTTTACCTTCGTACCATAGGGTAAATTATACAATGCAGGGTCCCCCTGCGGGTGGGGGTTAGAATACACCCGCTGCCCACTCAGCAGGTCGTAAAAGGCGACCAACGAGTACCGGCTTCCGTGGGTACCACCCGGGTGTCAACTTAATAACCGCAAGTGTCCTTGTACTGTATGTTCTTTGTCTTTCGATAAGCGGCCTGTCCCTCCTTTATGGGTTCTGTATGTCTGTGTTCTGTCTTGTGGCCATTAGAAAAGACATGACCCACCTGCGTGTCTGCCGTGCGCTGCAACCCATGTCGGGGGAGAAAAGGATCATGGTGGTTGATGAATGTCACGATCTGCAGAAGTGACCACCAATACACCACTTTGGCCTTGTATTCCCCTAAACGGGAGGTTCTTACCTAGCCCAGTGAGGATCAATCGGCAAGTCACCATGTCCTTTTGGGTGTGCTGATGGGGCGAGTCGTGTGGGGTCTGGGGGCACGTTTAGGCTACGTGTGGCTCATACCATGACGGCTATAGTTCTATGTATCTCTGGAGATTCTAGTAGTTTGTACCAGGACTTCCCATTTGTGGCTCCAAGGAGGGTGGGGAGCATAGGGACCGAATATAAAAACAAATAACATGGAAAAACAAAACTACCCAAACTTGCCTCAAAAAATACTAAATGACAGTAGCTCCTCTTGTAATTTTAGCAAATACCTGATTGTTTCTCGCATTGATGGTACTTTTGAAAAGGTTTCCCCTTTTGTAATTTCAAAGATTGTTTCTCGCATTGGAGATGTCGAAAACATACAAAAATTAAGAGATGGTACTTTAATGATAACCACAGCCAACGAGAGGCAAAGTAATACTTTTCTCAAAGCTGCGCAGATGGGAGATTTCAGGGTGTCTGTTGCACCTCATAGATCTCTTAATGTGTCTAAAGGGATAATTTATTGCTTTGACTTGACGCACTGTGAGGACGAGGAAATTCTTAAAGAGTTAAAGGAACAAAATGTAATAGAAATCAGACGTTTAACAAGTAGGAAAAATGGAACTGTTTCCGCTAACGGGTGTTTCATCCTAACCTTCAGCACTTCCCAGAAATGTGAAAATAACATCTATGTATAGTCTTGACGTTCGCCCATATATTCCAAACCCTCTTCGTTGCTTTAATTGCCAACAGTTTGGACACGTGTCGGGTACCTGCAAGAACGACTCAGTTTGTGCACAGTGTGGCAATCGCCCTCACGAGGGTAGCAGTTGTCCCACTCCTTTTAAATGTGCAAACTGCTCTGAACCGCATTCACCACGATCAAGAAACTGTGCATCCTTCCAACGCGAATTCGCTATCCAGCAGATTCGTGTTGAAGATCGTATTTCATATGGTGAAGCCAAAAAGAAACACCGTACTCTTGTTCCATCTGCTTATAATAATCAAACTCCCTACTCTAAAGTTGTCTCTTCGAAAAAAACCTCAACCATCGCCATTCAATGCGACCTAGATCAGGTAACCACAAAAAATGAAGTGAAAATTAATGAAGCTAAACTTGAAACAAAACATAAAACTAAACCTTCTACCTCTCATGGTGGTAGCACCTCTCATGGTAGCAAACCATCAACTTCATTCTCCGTAAAGGAGGCAAAACACCCGCCAAGAGCATCATCGGTAGGCCTTACCGATGATATGATCATTGACAATTTAGAAGACGCCGATCCGTCGTCCTATCTAAGTAAAAACAAAAAACAAAAGAAAGATAAACGGTAGAAGAAAAAAGGCCACAAAACCAAAACCGAAACCATGACTAGTTTACAATGGAACATAAACGGATTTTATACACGTCTTTCCGAAATTAAATTGCTCTGCAACTCAATAAACCCTGTCGCGGTTTGCCTGCAGGAGACCCACTTCCGGGAGTCACAAACACCTACTCTACGTGGGTACGACTTCTACCGAAGAGACTTTCCTGCTGGGGAGCGTGCGTGTGGGGGAGTTGCAGTCCTAATTAAAAACACCGTTTATTCTGAAGCCATAATTTTAAATACACCTCTCCAAGCTGTTGCAGCTAGAGTGCATTGTGCTCGTCCTATCTCTATATGTTCACTGTACATTCCTCCTGAAGAGGTCCTCCAACTAGCCGATATGCATGGTCTCGTCGAGGTTCTTCCGAAGCCCTTTCTTATCATGGGCGATTTTAACGCCCACAATCCATTATGGGGATCGGTACATCTTGATCCCAGGGGTAGGGCTCTCGAACTACTATTTCAGAGAGACGATGCCCTCCTTTTGAACAATGGACAGCACACACATTTTTTCTGCAGCAAATGGCAGTTTTTCGTGTATAGATCTCTCTATAACGTCGCCTTCGTTAGCCTCGGAAATTGTGTGGGAAGTTACTCCAGATCCATGCGGCAGTGACCATTTCCCCATAACTTGTAAATTGGCCCAGCGTGCAGACGTATTCATTAGGCCATCTAGGTGGAAAATCTCTGAGGCTGACTGGCACCTTTTTGAGCGCTCCGTTAATATAAACAACATTGATTTCAGTACTACTAATAGTGCTATTGATTCTCTAAATCAGCTGCTACTCGATGCAGCTAACAATAGCGTGCCAAAAACTCTCGTATTCCCGTTCCCTGGTGGAATGATGCCTGTCGCCAAGCGATCTGCGAGAGAAAGAAAGCACTGCATCGCTTTAAACGTGATATGTCCGCACAAAATTTAGCTGATTTTAAGCGAAAACGATCAGCAGCACGAAAAGTAATCGCTGATAGTAAACGAAAGTCATGGTTCGAATATATATCTTCTATCAAGGGATACACTACATCCCGGGAGGTATTTGAGAAAATTCGTAGAATCTCGGGGAAAAATGGTTTCGGCACAATTTCCGGCATTGGAGTTAACTCTAGTGTTATAACTTCTCCTCAGGAAATCGTTAACACCCTAGCTGAGTCATTCGCTACCGTCTCGAGTTCTTCGACTTATACTGAACAATTTCAAACAATAAAGATGAAAGCTGAAGAACAGCAAATACATTTTATTTCCAATAATTTCGAAGACTACAATGAACCTTTTACACTCTGGGAACTAGAAGCTGCACTTAGGGAATGTCGGGATTCATCTCCGGGACCCGACAATATTCATTTCCAATTTTTAAAACATCTAAGTCACTTCCAGTTAATTGGTATTCTAGGAATCTTTAACCAAATCTGGTTAACAGGAACGTTTCCCGATGCTTGGCAAAATGCCACCCAAATACCTATCCTCAAAACTAATAAAGATCCTAAAGATCCTAAGAGCTACCGACCCATAGCACTTACCAGTTGCGTCTGCAAACTCTTCGAAAGAATGGTCAATCGGAGACTGACCTGGTTTCTAGAAACTGGTAAGTTTCTATCAAACGTACAATGTGGTTTTCGTCAGGGGCGTTCTACAACCGACCATCTCGTGTCACTGGAGTCCGCGGTCCAGAATGCTTTCATTACCAGGCAACATCTGGTGGCGGTTTTCTTTGATATCGAGAAGGCATATGACACCACATGGCGCTATGGAATTTTAAAAACCCTTCATAAATGGGGTATACGAGGCAATATGGGAATGTTCATTAGTAATTTTCTGTCAAAAAGACTTTTCCAAGTTAGACTGGGATCTCATCTTTCCGACCTCCAAACTCAAGAGAATGGGGTGCCTCAAGGCTCTGTCCTCAGTGTCACTCTCTTTAATGTGGCAATTAACGATATCGTAAAGAATATCAGTTCGCCTGTCCAAACACTCCTCTATGTTGATGACCTAACAATTCACTGCACTTCACACTCTTTGAAGCTAGCAGAGAGGCAACTCCAACTAGCCATAAATAAAATCAATAATTGGACAAACACCAATGGGTTCAAACTATCTGTGGAAAAGACCCGATGTGTTCATTTCCACCGCCTTCGCGGTCTCCACTTAGTCCCTGAAATATACCTTGGCGACAATCCGATCATCGTTAATGGCTCTGTGACATTCCTTGGCCTAGAATTTGATTCCAAACTCACTTGGAAACCTCATATTGTAAACCTCAGAAAAAAATGTATGCGAGCAATGAACTCTTTGAAAATCGTTTCTGGAACAACATGGGGAGCTGACCGAGTCGCCATGCTCCGGCTTTATCGATCACTAATTCGATCTAAAATAGATTACGGGAGCGTAGTTTATAGCTCTGCAAGACCTTCTTATACCAAACCTCTCGATACCGTACACAACAACGGCCTTAGATTAGCCCTCGGAGCGTTCAGAACCAGTCCTGTCCTGAGTTTGTATGCTGAGAGTGGGGAACCCCCACTGCATATTAGACGAGAAAGGCTGATGCTATCCTATGCATCAAGCCTGCGATGCAAACCTCGGCATCCTTCGTACAGCTGCGTCTTTCATCCACCAAATAGCGCGATATTTAGCACCAGACAAAATGCTACACGTCCATACGGTATTCGTCTGCAGAGTCTTGTAGAAAGAATGAACTATTCATTCCCAACAGTCTCTAAATCAAATTTCTTTATAGCTCCCTGGAAAATTCCACGACCTCAAATAAATCTGTCTTTGTCTTCATATAAAAAATCTGACACAAGTCATACATTATATCATCAGAGATATCTCGAATTTAAAAATAGGGTTCAGCATGACAAGGAAGTGTTCACAGACGGATCCAAGTCGCAGGAAATGTGTGGTTCTGCTTTCGTTGTTGGTTCTGAGAAATATATGTTCAAGCTGCCTAATACCTGTAGCATTTTTACCCTCGAACTAATTGCGATAAAAAAGAAAGATAAATTTCTAAGAACAGTGTTTTTCTATTCCCCCTCAAAAACAAAATTGACGTTTTTTTTTAAACCGTGACTATTTCAGAACAAGAGTTATTCAGGGTGACGTATATTGAAATCGATACCCTCTCTCTCTAAAACAAATGAACTGATTACAATATTATTTTTGCATTTCTGAATAGTATTGTTTAAGCTCGTTAAAATAAGGTATCGCACAATGGGGGATGGCTGGGAGTGAGGGGTGAAAGATAAAATTATAAAAACAGTGTTTTGAAGTTCTACCTCCAAAACAGAATTGACATATTTTTTTCCTGTAACCGTCACTACTTCAGAACCCGGGTTATTCAGGGTGGCTTACTTTGAAATGAATACCCTCTCTCTCTAAAACAACCGATTTCAATTATGTTTGCTTTGCTGGATAGTATTTTTTATGCCCTTTAAAATGAGGTATTGCACAATAGGGGGTGCCATTTGAAATTATAAAGATGGGGTGGCTGGGGGTGAAGGAGTGAAAGATAAAATTCTAAAAACAGTATTTTTTAAGTTCCCCCTCGAAAACAAAATTGACGTATTTTTTCTTAAAACTGTAACTACTTCAGATCCAAGGTTTTCAGGGTGGCTCCTTTTGAAATGAAGACCCTGTATATTGGAGTAGAGCTTATTTTTATCTTTTTAGTAGGACTGGTTTTGTTTTATAAAATTGTATTTTCAAAAAATCGAGAAAATTATAAGCTATTGAACAAGCTTCCAGTAATTGAAGCCTATGCTGGAACAACGTTGTAATCGCCAATATGTGTAAAAGCAGTTTTTCCGTGGATAAATGTTGTATGGGACCTAAATAATCCGCTAGCAAAATAGTGGAGCCATAAGAAAATATTCTGGTGGTTTTCTAGCCGAAAACGACACGGCCAACTAGTTTCTCGCGCGTTTGTTTTGTTTACATCTGTTTGGTGTGAAGTTTGTTGTTGTTATAAACAAAAATGGATGTTTCTTTGACAGCGTCGGTTATAACACAGCTAAATAGAGGCAAAAAACGAAAGATGCATATTGACAATTGAAGACGTCAGGGGAAAAAGGATGAGGGTCCAGAGAACATAGTTTTGAGATAAACGCTTTTCAAAGTTCAAAAGGAAATAACCAAGAAACCCCAATGAGTTTGATGTCATTTTATCCAGTATCTTATCTGGTACATGTACATTATGTTTTTGTGTTTTTATACTTTAATGTAGTACATTAAATGACACACTAATTAATTAATGTCACAAATAATACGAAAAAAAAGTCATTGTGTGTACTTGTAAAGTTGATATGAAACTAACATTCTAAGCTAGTAAAAATACACAGAAAGCTTTACAAATGAAGGAGTGCTTCATAAAATGTTCGGGCCTTTTCAGAACAGAACTTTTTCAAGTGCTGAATATCTTCAAACTTTGTTTTTGGGATAGGTATGTCCGTCATATGCTAGTCCTGGAAGATGAAAGCTGCCTTCTGGTAGAGATACTTGTTTCCTCTTGGGTTTAATCACAACACTTTCTTCGTACATGCCATTGTAGGTTCGTCGATGTAAGATCATTCGAGAGTGGTGACGGACGATCTTCAGTTTCCGCACTGGTCGTGTTTTGAAGGGACACATTCTCGCATACAGAGGGGAAAGGAAGGTGGTCCACGACCTGAAGATTTCTTGATTGTCACAAGGAATGACTTTAAATGATGCTGGTTTAGATCTGGAATTTTGAAGGACTTCGTTCCACTCTGAAGAAAGTTCACAGACAGATTTTTGGTTAACTAAACCCATGTTCTTGTCACATTCTAAAAAAGAATGTCCTCTAATTGGAAATACCATTTCTATTGTCTCTAGTCTTTTGCTGGAGTGTACAATGTAGTGGATCATTCGAAACACCGCGTAGTTTTTATTCTGACCACTACACGAGTTACAAAAAATAGTAAGTTCTTTTACTTGAGGGTTAAGGTGGTTAAAAATGAAATCCCACAGCATGGAACAAACCTCATCTCCTCCTTTCTTACCGTAGATTTGAGCATAGGTGTAGAAAATCGATTCAGAGTTTGATAGTTGGTGTATGTTAAACATGTAGAATGATAACTGCCTTCGGTAGTAAACATCGTTTGTGCTAATGTTAGGTAGAGGTAGTTTTTTTTGGAAGTCCATGGCTATTGCTTCTTTGGTCTCGTCTTTTTGGGAGCCAAACCTAGCTTTTTTCTTAAGTTTGTAAAAACATTCTGCTTGCCTCAAGTGCAATTCTCGTTGTTGTAATAATATTTTCAATTCAGAGGTTTCATTTTGAGGAATAGTAGGTAGGCTTAGATTCAGTTGAAATAACTCTATTTTCACTGTAAACTCGTCACAGGTACTACAGGTGTCACACCTTGGATAACCAAAAGACAAATTAAACTTTGTGTTAAATATTTCTCTGTATTTCTCCAGTGATATTTTATTGTTTGGAAAAGATTTCTTGTACAGAGAAAACATTTTACTAACATTCAGTTCCTCAGGTAAGTAGTGCTTTTTAGACTTTGCTAAGCCATAGTGAGACTTCCTACTTTTAAAGGATTGAATATGATCGATTGCAGAAGTTACAACATCGTCAGGAAGTTTGTTAGGTCTCGAATTGTGCTTTCGTCGCATGTCCAATGGTGCTGAGCCTGTTGTTTTTAGACTTTTTTGTAAGTTTTGCAGCCTTTTAGCGGTAATGCCATGAAGTGATATAATCGATTTGTAACATACAGGGATTTCACAAACCACTTCATGCCTTACCACTCTCACTTTGTATGAATACGAAAATGTGTGAAAATCAGCTTCTGATTCTGGTTTTCTAGGCCGATGGCGCGAGACAGGGGAGCACCGGATCAATCGACAAAGATACATAGACTGTTTTTCATGTGAATCAATTTGGTTAAACTTTGAAATAATATCATTTCTCTCACTAACACTTATGTTTTTAAAACACTCTAATTTTAGGCACTTTCAGTCTGGTCCAGTTTCATGGCTGCTTAACCTCAACTTTTTCATTACTTCTTGCATGCGGCCAAAAGATTTCCTTTTCTTCGAACTCTTTTCAAAGGTTGTAACTTCTTCATCACTAGACATTTTAATTACTGCGTTATAAACCACACACGATTCAGCGAATAAGCGAACACTAGCTTGAAACTGTAGAGCACATTGTATCAAAACAGTAAACAATCACCAGCTGGCTGAACTGAACGCAGAGCACTCTGTAGTCAGCACCAGCCAACTATGTGGACCCTCATCCTTTTAGCTCACATTCACTGGCACCCTCATCTTTCTTGCCAAAACCCCGTAATTTCATTGCTTCATATCATGACACATTCATCCTTTTTGCGTTTTTGACGTAATCCACAGTATGCTGTAGGGGTTGAACTATACAAATTCACAGCCAGCTCAATTTTCATAAAAAGTGGACCCTCATCCTTTTTCCCCTGACGTCTTCAATTGGAAGCAGAATATCAGAAAACGTCTCAAAGACAGTGGAGACAATTACGTTTCATCTAGAAATATCCCCAAAGAAGCTTTAAAACGCCCAGATGAAGTAAGTTGATTTGAAGCTTGTACTATTAAAGATTTCGTAATAAAGTCATAATAAAATTTAAAGTGTTTTCAGTCGTGTGATAGGTGCTCTGCCGAATTATTGGTGGGTAAACACCAAACATTATTCCAGAAGTTCAGAGAGCTAAGTTATGATGGTCAATCGCAATACCTATCACAAGCTATTACCATTGAAGAACCGAAGAGAAGAAGAGTTGAAAAGACAATATCCCGCCGCCAAACTACTGTAAAATACGCCATAAATAGTATACGGGTATGCAAATCAACTCTCTGCTACATATTCTCTATCACCCAGAGACGAGTTCAGTACCTTGTGGATAAAATAAAATCTGGTGCAGATATAACTGTCAAACGTGGAAAGCATATGAACCGCCTAAAAACTTAAGCCAACAGATACACAGAAAATATACGAACATATTAAGTCATTTCCACAGCAGGAAAGTCATTACAGCAGAAATGAATCCTCGAAGAATTGCCTTTCACCTGATTTAAGCATCTCAAAAATCAAATCTCATTAAGGACGTGTCATGATGTATTTAAAAGTAAATTTAACTTGCGGTTTGGACTTCCCAGATCAGACACCTGCTCATACTGTGATAAATTATTTATGAAACTTTGCTCGACCGACGATGAACGTGACAGACGGGAAATCGAAAATGAAAGTAAAATCCATCATTTGCGAGCAGAAGCAGGCTACCAATCATTGATAGAAGATACCGAAATGGCTAGGATAAATCCTAATTATGTAGTTTTATGCACAGATTTGCAACAAGTACTTTTTTGCCCAAATCTAACTCATTCGTCCATTTTCTATCAGAGGCAACTTTCTACCTATAACTATTGTGTTCATAACATGGGAAATGGTATAGCTACCATGATATTATGGGATGAATTAATGGCACATCGAGGCTCTACTGAGATCGCCTCGGCATTACTATTTCATGTCACTCAACATTTCCACCGTCTTGATCAAGGACAGGAAAGAAAACTTGTTGTTTGGTCTGACAGATGTGTGGGCCAAAATAACAACTGGAAAATGATAACATTGCTCCGACTGATACTGAGAGAAAAATACTTTACCCAAGAGGAGCAGAAGTTTTTAGTTAGTGGACAGTTTTTTACCCTGTGACAGAGACTTTGCTCTGATAGAACGGATGAAAAAACTTTCCTCGGTTTATGTGCCATTTCAGTGGACAGATGTAATCGCAAAATCAAAAGTAAACAATCCCTTCACAGTTATTTATATGCATCAAACATTTTTTAAAGATTTTACCGATGCAGAAAATTCAATATGGAAAGATCCTAAATGCAAAATAACACAGGGAGTGTGGATACAAATAACATTGGATGACCCGAACAGTATCCGGATAAGAAAATCTCACAACACAACTCAACCATGGATATTTTATTCGCTAAAGTCACCCAAGAAGGCGACAATTGAAGTAACCCTGGACGATCTTAGGGAAGCGTATGAAGGACCTCTTCCAATCAGAAAAGAAAAACTGTCCAACTTATTACATATGTGTGATTACATTCCACTAAAATATGTAAATTTTTAAAAAAATATTAAGGGCGATGCCTAAAATTATGTACCTACTACATTTCATTTTTGTTTAATTTGATTAAAATATTACATTTTCACTTGTACTTTGTTTTTAATCTTATAACAACGTTGTAACCACCTTAGTTCCGTAAAACAACGTTGTAACCGACATGGATATACAACGTTGTTTGATTGAAATGAGAAAAATATGCTTGTGAATCAGAATCCTGTATGTGGTCAAGTATGCAGTGCCTATCATATGGTTAAGTTCTTTCTTTACCAGTTATATTAGCCATACATTTACCTAATTAATAAAGCAATCGATCATTTTTGGTTTTTTTCGATTTCCCAACAAAACAATTTTTGGCGTTTACAACGTTGTTCCAGCATAGGCTTCAATTATTGAAGTAAATGAGGATGATTTTGACAGAAGAAAGGAATTTTGCGAAAATATGATGGAAAGATGTTGTAATTTGTTCACAAAATTCCATTCTTCTGCCAAAATCATCCTCATTAAGTTCATGAATGAATCTAAACTTTTACAATAAATATTTATTTTCACGATTTTCTTTTAATACAATATTATAATAAATAATAGTTTATAAATAAACACACATTTTTAACAAATAAGCATGATTACATCCTAGAATAATGATAATCACATCGCGCACTATCGCCTAAATTTTAAAAAATATTCCCTAGATATCTTGAGACCTAAATTGTACTAATTACCTGATGATTTGAAAAACATTCAATCAAAGTGTTTTTTTAGAAAATACTAAAAATATATTTACTTTCCAATTTATTCTATACTTTCAATAAGGTAATTATGTAATTTGCAATTTATTATAAATATATATATATATATATATATATATATATATATATATATATATATATATATATTTGTATATCATGTTTATAGTCAATGGAATACAGTTTTTTTATTATTAAAAAAACAAAACTGGTGACTAAAACGAAAAATTTAAAAATAAAATTAATATTCGACAATTTTGTTACATGGATTCTTTAAAGAAAATGTAGTATTTTGCACGTAATTTTATCTTTTTGCAAAATTGGGGTTTTACATACATAAGAAATCTTAACAATTGATATTTGTAATATGTTTGTTAAAAATATATTTGCATTAATACATTTACCACATTTCCCAAAATATAACACATTTTCTATTCACAGTCTTTACGTTCTACCAAAAATATAATTGACGATGAACACGTTGATGACGTCTCCAACAGTAATGTGCAAGACATTAATCAGGTAAATTATACATGGTGTATTATGAAAATAAAACCTAGTAATTTATTTTATTCACAATCACTATAATAATATGCATATTTTTAACCTCGAAAAAGTTGAGATATTAGCGATTCCCTCTTCGAGATGGGTAATATTCTATTACTAACGTCTATTTCGAGGTACAGAAACATTTTGCGAACCTCTATTTCGAAATACAGAAACAGTCAATTGTCAGTTTATATAAACGTCAAATTGACATCAATCATGCGCTCGGTTCTCCAACGAATCTACTCTGAAGTGAATTTTACAATTCTGTTTAATTATGGATTACCACGTCATAACGGTCGCAACCATCCTCTTCATTAAGTACTTCTTATTTATAAGTGGATATTAATGATTTGTGCTCTTACACGAAACGGATTTATGCATATCTCAGGTTGGCAACATCCCAACAACCCATCAAGTGTCAAAACCGTAACCTCATAATAAATGCGCCTTCACAACAACCCGCGGACAGTAACGAGGACGGGAACGGAGGCGAAAATATAGCAAGCTTCTCGTTCCCGTTACCCGAAATTAGTTATTAGTTATGTCAACATGCGAATCATTTAACTTTTGGTTCCCGGACCCGGATTGTTGTGAAGCGCCCTTAAGGTCATTGTTCTCGTGCATATATTCCAATTCAAATGCAATAGTGATAGTGCAACGACGACGAGTGATTTTGATGACTGAACACGTTTACTGGGTCGCTATAAATATCAAATTAAATCAATCTTATTGAGTGGCTGGGCTTAATAATAAAATGTTCATGTAATTTTATAGGGTTAAGCATTAATCTGTATCGAAGTATTCAATGCTGAATTCCTCTGTGAAAACAAAATTCTAATCTGGGTGAGCGAGAATTATTCAGTTTTTTAGCCTGGCTATACACAGTCGAGTGCATTAAGCGGTTAAAGAAAATGTAGGTTAACAAGTTCAAAAAAGTTTTAAATCCGTCAAAGTACGACGAAGTTATAACCTCCGCCTGTAGTGAAGTTCGATAGAATTCTATTTTGCCAAACACGGAAGTCCATGACAGGACACGTATGCCCTTTAACGCGTTAATATGATATATGTTTACATGAAATACGCTCTTAGGAAGAGACCTGCCGATAGTAAGAAAGAAACATTTAAAACCAGTGAAGCACATCAAGTGAAATAAATAAATGAAAAGGCGGTATTCGAGATGTCAAACAAGTTTCACAGCAATCCTTTTGAGAACGTTATAAATGTGGGCAAACACGATAAGGTTTACTGGAGGCCATGCCTTCCGGCCACTAAACCGGAGAGGCTAAACCTGTACTCTCGGCTCAGATATACATTTTATGTTTTTGCAGCTAGTTTTAGTCAGTCTTTTTTAAAGCGCTGACAGTTTTTTAAAGGGCGAGAGTTCTGATCTTGCCTTTGGGCCGATCGAACCACTGACGTTGCGATTTGCGTCCCAGTTCAATGGCCAGAAGGCACGCCTTCCGGCAAATCTTATTGTGTATGCCCACTTTAATAATAATAATAATAATAATAATAATAATATAATAATAATAATAGGTATTTATTTTTTCAATGGACACTACAAATTTACAGGTAAATAATGTACATGAAAAAAAATAGTCAGTAAACGATACGTATAATCAAAAAAAAAGATATGATTTGACTAGGTAATCTTATTATAGGATTCTATCTGTAATTGTAATATTCGTCCATTGAGTAAGGTTCTAAGGTACACAAGTAATTAAACAGTTCTCTCTTTCTGGCGTATAGACTTTCAACCTGTTTGATTGATTTGGGAAGATAATTAATTATTTTAATGCATGTGTAGTAAGCACCTTTTTCATATTTATGTAGTCTATGGAAAGGAAGTGTGAACTGTTGACCATGTCTGGTATTGTATGAACTTGAAAATAAAGCTGCACTAAATTTGTCCTTTTGATTCCAGACAAACTTAGTACATTCGTAAATATATATACCAAAACAGGTTAAAAGGTTGTTCGCTTTAAATACACCCCGACAACTATCGTGATATTTTAGTTTGTGTAGTATTCGTATTGCCTTTTTTTGTGCAAGCAAAACCTTATTGGCGTCAACACCTGCACCCCAGAAAATAATGCCATATCTAAGGTGTGAATATATGTTGGCATAGTAAAAGTGTCTTGCAATCATGTAGTTACTTGCATTGATTAGTATCCGCAAACCGTAGCAGCCTTTACTAACTTTAGTGCACACCACATTTATTTGCGGAGAGAAACTCAGAGTTTCGTCAATAACGATTCCCAAGAAATTTGCTGATTTTATAAATGAGTAGCAATTATTATTTAGGATGATGCTTTCCGGTGTTGTTAAGTTTTGGTTAATTTTGAAAAAAATGCAATTGGTCTTGTCTGTATTCAATTTTAGCCTGTTGAGTTTGAACCAATTTTCTATAGATGATATGGTGCAACTACCGTTTTTAACTAAGTCTGGAACAGTTTCACCTTTAATTAGTACAGTTGTATCGTCTGCGTAATTTAATAAACAAACGTCTTTTGGCGTGGTAAACGGAAGATCATTTATAAATATTATAAATAGTAATAAATAGTAATGGGCCTAGAATACTACCCTGTGGAATTCCCCTCGACGTGTCCAAGGCCTCTGAGATCACATCGGTTCCATTAACTGTGTCAACTAATTTTGTTGAATGGCTTCTACCATGTAGATAAGAGCTTATTAAATTTAGGGCAACCCCGCGTATACCATACTGGTATAATTTCTGAAGTAATAAAGAAAAATTGATAGTATCAAAAGCCTTGGATAAGTCGAGGAATACTCCACAGGTGACATCCCGTTCCTCAAATGCAAGCAATATAGCATTAGTAAGATCGAACAATGCAGTTTCGGTATTTCGCCCACTCAGGAACCCATGTTGACTATTTGAAAATAGATTGTATTTGAGGAAAAATTTAATAATTCTTTTACAAATGACTAATTCCGAGATCTTTGAAAACGTACTTAAAATTGTGATAGGACGATAATCTTCAATATTATCACTGTCCCCTTTTTTGAAAACCGGTGTGATAATTCCGTGCTTTAGTTGATCTGGAAAAACACCATCTTCCATACACTTATTTAATACATCACACATGGACTTAGATATAGTACCCGCGCAGTGTTTTAAGACACACACTGGTACTCCATCATACCCTGCACTCCTTGTATTTTGCATATTTGTTAGTATGCTAATTAACTCCTGTTCAGTTATAGGTTCAAAAAATAATGAAATTGGATTTAGTGGTATTTTATTCACGCTATTTATATTAATATTTTGGGGGAGTTCATTTAAGATTTCATTGAAATAATTATTGAAATTGTTTGCTAATTTAATAAAATCGTTACTGCATGGTAAATTGTGTCCATCTTTCTTTTTTGACGTAACCATAGTTGATATAATATTCCATGTAGTGCGAGATTTGTTTTTGGATTTATTTATTTGAGACTCAATCTGTTTATTTTTTTCTTGAGCTAGTAGTGAGGAGTATTTCTTTTGAGTTTCTTTAAAAATAGGTGTATATTCAGGTTGATATCTTGATATGGTTTGGTAAAGTAGCATTTGATTTTTATAATATAATAATTCAGGGGTTTGATATATTTTACGCTTTTTGGTGATGTGATTTTTTTGTCGAAAATGTTTATTAAAATAAATTAGGAATGTATTTATGAAAGCTGAGTATTTATCATTTACATTTTCAGATGTATAGACGTATTGGAAATTTTCATTACTAATGTCTGTAACAAAGTTATAAATGCATTCGTCGGAAAATATTCTGATCTTCTTGGTACTTTTTTTTAGATTGACATCAACAGTGTACTCGAGGAGTTGTGCAGAGTGGTCAGAAATAGCCGCATGTATCACAGACGCTGCAATACCTGTTTTAACATTGGTTATAATGTTGTCAATACATGATTCAGAATTTTCTGAGATGCGTGTGTGTTCATTTATGATAAAATTTAGATCGAACGAAACTAAAATATCCTTAAAGTCGTTAGTCGTTTTACATATAGATACAAAATTAATATTAAAATCACCGATTATGAAAAATGCAGTGTCACAATTTATCAATTTTAATGTTAAAGTTTCAAATAGTTCAAAGAATGTTGTAATATCACCTGAAGGGGGTCTGTAGACGACAACCACGATAAATTTCGTTGTGTCAATACTAAACACTGCACCCGCGCATTCAAATACGCGATCACGTGTTGTTGTAGTTAAGTTTAATGCTTTGGCAGAAATATGTCCATCACTATAGAGCGCTACACCACCATGTTGTCGTTCTTCTCTGCAGTAACTTGATACTAGACGGAAGTTTTTTATTTTTATGGTATTCAGCTTTTCTGTCGTTTGCCAGTGTTCAGAGATACCTAATATATTACAACCATTAATATCCTCCATAAGAGCTTCGAGATTGTTGATAGAATTGTTTATACTTTGGATATTTTGATGTAGAATCTTTAGAGGACGTTTTTTGAATCCAGTTACATGTTCAGGATTCTTTGGGGACTGGAGCGAAAATTTTGATTGCTAGGTTGTCTTTTAAAGAAGAATCTATTTATGAATGTTTTATCTGGCCAGAAATTTTCGTGGATAATGACATCCGAAACCTCCGCCGGTATTCCAATTTTAAACGAAGAATAATTCGCATCTTCTTGCCTTGGTTTCAATTTTTCAATAACGTACGGTGCATCTCCAGCGTTCGATGTTAGGAATTCTCGTACGGCGTCTGGGTTGACATCTTTATGTAAACGAGAGACAAAAATCCATTTACGGGGCTGTATGTTTGCGACTGGTAGACCGGCTGAATTTCCTGCTCCTGTAAATTTGTAGGATTTTGTGTGTTTACGTTTTTTAACTTCTGTCCATTAATTAATAATTAATAGGTAATTAGACTGGAGTAATTAAATATTCTATGTAACTGTATTATTTTAAATAATATCACTTTTTATTTATACACAGATATACATTGTCTAGTAATATTTAATCACAAAAGATGTCCCATGATTAATTGTATGGTTCAAATTTGTGTAAACATATGACACCGATATGTGCGTTGTGGATATCTTCTGTTATAGCTCTGCGGCGTAGTTGGCCTAATTTCTAGTAGCACATCTATTTCATATAATTGTACTTTAATGGGACTAGAATAGATAGTTCTGAAATCTCTTGAAAATTAAATGTCCACATATCAACCGAGTAAAATTGCATTTCCAAAATCACTTCTTTTAAATCGATACTTGACTGCTAAAATTAAAAATAATTGCTTCAAGTGCCGACTCTGGCCAATCATGGTTTAGTGACAATCGTAGTTAACTGTCGACCGAGAGCGCTTAACATGTAAATTGACAGTATATTACCTAAAAACTAGCGATAGTTATCAATATGAAATTAGGGTCTGTAATGATTAAATATAGGGTTTAACAATCGAACAATGAATAATGTATATAATGAAAATCTTATTAACTAGTCACAGTAAAAGATTAATAATGCATTATTAAATAATTAGGAGTGTTGACTGAATTGATTTAAATTAACTCGATTTCAGTATAGTTATGGTCTAACATTGCAAACTTGGAATTGGAAGAAAATACCAGAAAAGGAAGTGATATGATGGATTATGTCAAATAGGTGGATCTAGTATAGTAGCTGAGCTAGTGAAGTTGAATTCTTTCAGCTTTACTATCGACTAATGAACTAATTTACTAGCGGCTAGTAAATTCACCTTATGGAATGAATATTGCAATTATAATAGCTTACAACAAATATAATAATCAGTAGTTCCACCTATTTCACATTAGTCGTTGGATAAATTAGAGAGCTTGTAGCGAGTAATCTAACTAAAGACGGCTGCACGACAACCCGGGAACCGTAACAAGTACCAAAAGTTAAATGATATTATCCACATGTTGACGTACACAGCTAATAACTAATTTCCGGTAACGGGAGCGTGAAGCTTGGTATATTTTCAACAGTAATATAACGAGTGCCTATGATTTTGCCGGCAATTATTAGCGGCAGGATCACGATTGCTTGTTGCGACGAAAATCGGCACGACTGCGAAGCAGGAGTGCCGATTTTCTAGAAGCAACAAGCAAGAGTGATCCAGACGCTAATAATTGCCTAGGAAAAATTAGTCACGAGTTAGATTCGGGAAGACAATTGGCCGAATAAAAAGTTCACACTTCATAATATGAAAAGTTAAATTTAGTGACACCAAGTGTCAGACGTGTATTATTCTGCGCCACAATAATTGTAGTAAAAATTAGCTTACCACAATTTTGAGAAATGCCTATGAATACTATTACTGATGAAAGCACTAATACTTCACCCGAAAATACAAACCGATCGAATTCAGGAGCAAACTACTTAAAAGTCCGGCAATAACTGACGTTTTATATGTTATAGGACATGTACTAACGCGTTGCTAGGCAATACCAACATGAGGGATTATCTGATTAGATACCACCCAGGGTGAATTGCCATGCATAATATGCAGCGTCCTCTGTTACGCATCGTAATTACAATTTTATTGGATCATCTCATTAACGTTATTCGATTTCATTGGTTAGTAAGTAAATGAGGGCAATTGTCGTTCTCATTCCCGGGTTGTTGAGAAGCTACCTTTAATGCTATACACCTGACACGAAATCCTTCAATTAGGTTATCAGTACAAACAACTTAGATAGGTTCTGCAAACAATAGGAAATAATAACAATGAAGTTAGCTAGAATAGTCACTTAAAATACCAACAGAACAAACGTTATAAAAATTATTTACTGCCAACTCGATTTATAATTAAGATTAACTACATTTATTTATTTATATGGTACACTTTTTACAATCAAAATATACATAAAAATAAACAGTGTGAAAAAGCAAATAATCAAATAATAATAATCATCGTTAAGCAATGCATTAAAATATAAACTGCATGTATTACTAATAGACTCTATTGTTCTTAAAGCCTACATTGATAAAAACAAACTATTGTTTATCAATTTATATAAGTGTCAAATTAACAAACAGAATTTAGTATTTAAAAATGTCCGATAGTGAAATAGAGTGCACCCCCCCCGAATTGAGGGAAATAGCAGAAAATGCGGTAAAAAATTTATTACCACCAAAAAGCAAACCTCGCTACGAAAAAACATATAATATGTACAATTCTGGCCGTTTCTGTCCTTCCCAGTCCTTTTCTGAGTTTTCCTGTCCTGCTCCTATCCTTTCCTGGGATTTCGTGTCGCTCCTCTCCTTTCTTGTATTATCCTGCACTTTTTATGTTCTTTCCTGATATTTACTGTTTTATATGTATATTATTAAATCTGTTTCTTCTCTCATCTTACCATTGTTATGGATAACTTTATGCAGCGATCATGTCCTAATTCATTACCTCCATTTTCAATAATTCCATCAGGAATATAAACGTCAATTCCATGTGATCGACCGAAAAGTGTGCATGCGTGAAATCTGCGAAATGGTGCGCTATGTTGTCACGTCTCTTTATGCGAATCGGTGTGATTCCTTTTAAAACCAGGTTGTTATTACGTACCAGTTAGCAGTTGCAACGATTTATGCTTATGCTTAGGCTAGGGTGAGATTAAGGTTTCCTCCTTTTTGGACAGGCTAGTTTCACCAGTAGTTTAATTATATTTACTTTATTTTACATTAGTTATAGTGACGCAAGAAATCCGGCAACGTCGTAAATTGGACCTGAAGTTGTTGCGTTTACTTTTGTCCGTTACGTGAAATGCACGTTTACCCCATTTTATGTCAATTGCCGTAAGTCGTATTGAATTACATCATTATCTGCTGGTGGCTCGGGTTCTCCACGTAATCTAGCTGTATTATGTAATACACTACTTACCACAATTATAAAAAGTGTGGTACTGAGGCTTAAGTGACACCCATACGTCAATTTTTTTACGAATTAAATATGTCCGACATTGAAATAAATATGTGTACCAAAATCAAACAATTTTACTTTTATCATTACATTTCGTGATTGTGAATAAAATAGTATACATACCTCGCGGGAACACAATTCCAGCCTCGCGCAATTGCAAACCTTGGCGCTTCGCGCCTCGGTTTGCAATCTATGCCCTCGGCTGTAATGATGTTTATCCCGACTCGGTACGTAATATACTATTACATGCGAGTACATTTTTTTGTAATATGATACATTTTCACTTATTTATTTTATTAATTTTGGATGGTTAAAAGTCACTTATAAAATTGTGATAAAAATACATGTAAAATAATTTCTTTTAATATACAGAGTGTGTAAAAAGTCCCGGATCAGTCAATTATTTCGGATAAATTCAAAAAAACGAAATATAGCCTGAATATATAAATATTCAACCTGTTCGTAACTCTGCAAGCAAAATTAAGTCTTACTAAGACTATAAACAAATAACTTATTGAAACAACTACTTCCCTGGCTAGTGCCACGCCGGATATTGAATGATACAAAAGAAATTTGCGTTATTATTATTAGTTATTACTAAGTACTAAGTGAAATAACATTGGTTTAAGATCCCTTATTTCTACCCACAGGACTATCTTGAAAAATAAAACTAAATTGAATTTGAAAACTTTAAATTATAAAACTGAACCCAAAAAAAAATATATATATAAGAATTATATAATATTTATATATTCAGGCTATATTTCGTTTTTTTGAATTTATTTAATACTTTCTGCAATAAGTAAGGTTGTTTCTATTTTATTAATTATTTCGGAAATTGTGCACAATATAAAAAAGCTTCCAATATAAAAGTTGTAGGACTTGAAGCAATCTATCAAGCTAGAACTCTTGCAATTATACAGGGTGTCCCAAAAAGTCGTGGTAAACAAAACTTCCGTTTTTTTAAATGGAATGACCCTTTTTAAATCGCATTTCCTGATTCCGCTAAACATTATAAACAACAATTATTTAACATATCATATGGCTAAACCCATTAGTTTCAGAAATAAAAAATATTTAATAGCACGAATGCTATAGGAATGATATTACCAACATTTTGCATTGTTTCCAGTCGAATCAAAATGTTCCATGTTATACCTTAAAAAAACATTGAATCTGTGTTAAATGCACCTCACTCAAGAATTATTCAACTAAATTATTAAATATTTACATTAAAATTAACCATAACTTTAAAACAGCAGTAAAAATTAATAAGAATAACCGATAATAAAAAAATGAGTTTATGAGGTTATTTAATTAAATGATGAAAATGTCCTCCTCCTACAGTTTGACAATGGGCTAGGTTATAATAAAATTTGTCGATGACGTTTTGTAACATTTCCTGGTTGATAGATGCACATTCGTCAATAATTCTTCTCCTCAATTCATTCAGATCTGCAGGTTTTGTCGAAAACACTTTATTTTTCAGGAGTCCCCAAAGAAAATAATCAAGGGGCGTTAAGTCTGGCGACCTAGCGGGCCATTATATGGGGCCTCTTCGCCCTATCCACCGGTTAGGAAAAGTGTTGTTTAAATAAACTCTAACAACTTGCCCAAAATGAGGAGGAGTTCCATCCTGCTGAAACCACGTATGGCATAATAGTGGTCCTGCAGCATTCGTTATTGCTGGTACAATTTCATTTTGCAGCATGTGAAGATACATTTCGGCATTCAAATTCCCCTCTATGAAGAAAGGTCCCACTAATCTGTTGCCAATAATGCCAGCCGAGACATTTACTTTCTGGGGGTGTTGAGTATGTGTCTCACTCATCCAATGTGGATTCTGATCAGCCCAGTAACGACAATTATGTCGATTCAAAGTCCCGTTCAACATAAAAGTTGCCTCATCCGAAAAAACTATCATCCGATTTAAAAAATTGTTGTTTTCTTCATGTTTTTGCATCATTACTTCGCAAAACTCCAATCTACGATCGAAATCATCTTCTGTTAATTCCTGGACAAGATTTATTTTATATGGGTGAAAATTACTGGTTTTCAAAATATTTTCAATTGATTTAAAGCAAACATCAACTTGGGTAGCAGCTTTCCTCAGTGATAAATGGATCCTGAACAAAATGTAGTAATGTATCCATTTTTTTTTTCATCAGTTGTTGCCGACTTTGGTCTTCCTGAACGAACTTTATCACTGCAAGACCCAGTTTCCTGAAATCTTTGAACTGCCCTCACAACTGTAGATTTTGATATGGGCCCGTCGGTCTGGAAAAGTAGTATTAAATAATTCCTTTGTTTCGCTAACTGTTCTTTGTCGATCTCCAAAACCTCTCATCATTAATAAAGTTATACGTTCCCTTTCGCTAAGAGACATTTTCAGACTTTTCTAATTTGACAGTGACGCAAAACATTCTGGTACCAGCTTGTCAAAATGCAAAATGTAAATAATATCGTTTATCGCCAATCGGCACTAAACACATAGCTTTATGTCTTTCAATTCAAATTATTTCTGAAACTGATCGGTTTAGCCATATGATATGTTAAATAATTGTTGTTTATAATGTTTAGCGGAATCAGGAAATGCGATTTAAAAAGGGTCATTCCATTTAAAAAAAAACGGAAGTTTTGTTTACCACGACTTTTTGGGATACCCTTTATAATTGCAAGAGTTCTAGCTTGATAGATTGCTTCAAGTCCTACAACTTTTATATAGGAAGCTTTTTTGTATGGTGCACAATTTCCGAAATAATTGACTGATCCGGGACTTTGTACACACTCTGTATTCAAGAATAAACCGCAACGACAATAATATGATGTAATTCAATATTACTTAATAATACTTTCCGGTCTAGTAGTCAGAATATTGAATTATGCAATTAAGAAATTTGCATGTTATTAATAGTACTGCTAATGGAACACCATTCGTTTAAGATCGTTCATTTCTACGTACAAGGACTAACGTCAAGTTTTGTGTTACACTCGGTATAGTATATAAAGTATTAATGGATATTTAGGTCCTTAGAGCACGCAAGTTTGAAAGCGAGAAGACTCCAGCTGGAGTGCTTGCAATTAGATAACTGCTTTAAAACCCAGATATCTACACGTCTGTTAAGATAGCAGGGCCGTATTGGCAGAACCCATTTAAAAGTATACCTTAATTAAGGGCTCTTTAAGGGCTAATTTAGTGCCCTATTCCCGATTTTAGTGCTCAACCCCGCGATCACCCCGTCTCCTCCAAAATTTTCGGGTATTTATCTCATTCTTAAGATTTGGGAGGGTAAGGGGAAGAAACAGACCGCACTTGGCGGCTCAAGGGTCGAACACTAGTTTTGTGGTAAACAGTAATTAATCTTTCTGTCGGGCGTTCCGCACGTGGAGGTACATCTGGTTCCTTGAGTAAACACATTTGAAAAGCCCCAGTTTTTTCATGCTTATTACCTGAATATTTTATACAATTTCTAGCATACATTTATATTCACATGACAATAAATAATAAATAATAATAAATCTAACCGTAATAAAGGATTATGAGAGGTGAAGTCTGAAAAATAAAGCAAAAAACAGAAAACACGGTTATAATCTTTTGCGCATACAATTAAATAATTTCAACATATCAATTCTTTCATGATCCTTTATTACAATTAAACAGTAGCAGATAATATCTAAAGTTATGCTAATATAACTCATTCGGAAACATACACAACTACCTGCAATAATTAGGTAACTCATAATATGAAACTTAAAATAGATACAGTTAAAATTCACTTAAAAGGAAATTTGATTACATCAAATGGAATCCAAAAATTATGGTTTTTCCAAATCACGGCTTTATTGACCGAGATTTAATTCGTAGATATTTCTCGACGACACCCTTCATAAAAGTTGCTTTCTTAATTTTTGATTATTTCTGTTTTCTAAACGCGTTCGCATTTACGTACAGGTTGTTTCAACCGAGACTTAAAGTTGTAACTGTCTTAATATTTAGAATTCCAGAAAATAATATTGTCGCAAATTCTTTCTCTTTTTCGAAATAAGTGATGTTTGGAAACTACACTCGTGCCGTTGTAATCGTGTAGTTTCCAAACATCATTTATTTCTCAAAATCGAATGAATTTGTATTTCGCCACCAATTGTTAATGCACTTGTTGTATTACTACTGATGATTAAGTATGTAAACTGCACTAATGAATTGACTCAAAGAGTAATGACTGTCAGTATTTTCTAATAAGTTAAATATGCAACAATATGAGATTAGTTAATAGTTATTTATGCAATAAGTGAGTAAAGAAATACTTTTTCCACAAGTGCGAGCCAAAGGCGAGTGTGGTAATTCCTACTAGTGTAAAAAGTGATTTACACACAATCCCAATATCCGGCTGAAATTCGTCAATTCGTGATTTTATGATAAAATTTAAAATAATCTATGTACAGAAAGCGTCAATAGGGTTAGATTTTCTACGGGTGCTTCAAATATTTTATTAAAATTAAAGTTACTTTAAAACAGCGTCAGTTTTATTAGTACTGTTATTATGGTTTCGTTTAATTAGTTTTAACCGGATTTTGGTATGATGGCCTACTTTTATTTCGTCGAATTCCTTTTGAGTTTTAAAGGGAGGGTCTGAAGCAGGTACCTATTTGGGGTGAAGAATGCAGCTTTTGCTAAAATTATGCATTTAGATGCCTTATGATAGCCACATGTTCGCATGATTCACTCCGAGTTTTCTACCTGTTTTTGACCATCCCTTTAAATTTTAAAAGGAATTCGTTGGAATGAATGCAACATCTCAACATCCGGTCCAAACTAACATTCATTAAATAAACTTAATTCACATTTATTTCATATTACACGTATTTTCAAGTTACAAATTGCAATTAGCACATAAAAGCATTAACACATTTAAGGTGAAATGAGAACGGATAAAATAAACCATGAAAGGAACATTAGATACATAATTGGGGCTTATTTTATATCCATTTTATGAACTTAATTTCATTAAAAAAATTACTGAAATAAGGAGGAAGTGTAAATCGGGAATGAGCAAATATTATTTCAATCGATTAAATGTCGTAGCAAATAAAATAATTTATGAATTATATACATATATCAAAATCTTTGTTTTAAATAACTTTAATGACTATTTTCTGACTCTACATATAGTTTCAACAAATCGCATTGCTATATTTTTTTAATTATGAACAAGATCAAAAAACAATTCAAATAAAAGTTGTTCGATATTTAAAAGAACACCTACTAGTGACGTCAATAAATATATAATATAATATAAAATAAATATATATTTTTGGATAGTGTCGCATAAGAAAATTTCGAGGATATTCGACTTGAAAATAAGCGGTCAGTATCGCATAATGTCTTTATTATTATTTTATTTACGGAATCTAAAATTGATTTTTATAAAAGTTCTTTGGTATGTTATAATACAACAAGCCATGAAGCTGGATATTCGTTGGCACTTATTATTTTGTTGCTATGACAACCGACTATTTCTTTTATTTTCAAATCAAATTCCCTCAGAAATATTATAATGCAACTTCAAAAAATTAAATATATTGCTTAAATATTCTCCAATACACTAAATAACCTAGGTAAATTCCCGTATTAACGTGCAGTTCATGTATTTCTATCAGGGCGGTGGCGATTTAAATGAATTGATTTAGATCATGTTTTAATTTAAAATCAACGGTGATGCTAGTGATGGGAATATTGGAGAAATTTTAATAATCGATTATTTGGACTGAGATATTTTAATCATCGATATAATAATCGATTAGTATATCGATATTTTATCGATGTAATAATCGTTTTTTCCACTACTGATTGACGAGTAAGCGCATTAATTTTTATTATGCTGAATATGAATGGTTCCATTTATAAATATAACACGTTTCTTGTTACTGATCATCTCTGAATTCTGTCATTTATCAGTTGTGTGGGAGTATTCGAAAAGAGACAGTCAATCTATTTGTAAGACTGTTACAAGTCAATTGTGCAACAAACGCACACACATATAAACATGCACTCAAATCAGTAATCAAAACGAGTGACTTGTTAATTCCTGGTATACGAACTGATTGTTTTATATTGATGTGCCAATCTTTATTCTGAACAATTATTTAATATTTCATAACATCTAACCCCCTTTCTGATCACATCTACCGTTTTTGTACTTTGTAATTACTAATTTACAATTTATATATTTCCGTTTAAAAAACATGATACATACAAATAAAATCTTTCTGTTCATCGGTGTATAATAATCGAATATATCGAGATATTTTAATAATACACTAGTTCGATAATGATTTCTTGATAATTCCCATCACTACTCTTCACCATAAATATCAGTTTATCCGTTTTAAAATAGTTTTTTCAAGATCGTCAATTGGAACAATAGCCTCAAATAAATCAGAATTATTAAATTGATTGTAACTGATTGCGCAATAAATACGAACTGCCGTTCAAAATGCTTTCTGAAAATATACCTGGTCAGCCTCTTCATCCTTCTTATAATTTATGGGCACGACCCATGTAAACAATCCTGACGAACCACTGAAACACCCCCAATAACACGCATAAATTGCGGTTTCTTTTCTTCCATTATTTCTCTCCAGCTTGAAGAGGGTGTCTCTCTTAACAAAATTTACATTTGGAGGGACCGACCAGTCCCTCTCAACCCCTTGGGGTGAAAATCACAACATTGCTACCTTAACGTTAAGCTAGCAAGGCAACATCCGCAATTCGAGATTTGAAACCTATTTCTGTACCACATAATTAAGGGCTAATTAAGTGCTCTATTCCTGATTTTAGTGCTCCACCCCTTAGCTAAGAAAACAAAAAATTCTGCACCCTGTGTTTCATATCTCCTAAACGAACAAGCAGACCTCCATAAAACTATACATTTATTTAGAACTTTGCATGTACTGACCAAATAATATACCCACGATTTAAGTGCTCCACCCCTAACTGATAAAAACAATATTTTCACCACCCTGTTCTTCATATCTTCTAAACCAACGAGCAGACCTCCATAAAACTATACATTTATTTAGAACTTTGCATGTACTGACCAAATAATATACCCACGATTTAAGTGCTCCACCCCTAACTGATAAAAACAATATTTTCACCACCCTGTTCTTCATATATTCTAAACCAACGAGCAGACCTCCACGAAACTATACATTTATTTAGAACTTTGCATGTACTAACCAAATAATATACCCACGATTTAAGTGCTCCACCCCTAACTGATAAAAAAACATATTTTCACAACCCTGTACTTCATATCTTCTAAACCAACGAGCAGACCTCCACGAAACTATACATTTATTTAGAACTTTGCATGTACTAACCAAATAATATACCCACGATTTAAGTGCTCCACCCCTAACTGATAAAAAACTTATTTTCACCACCCTGTTCTTCATATCTTCTAAACCAACGAGCAGACCTCCACGAAACTATACATTTATTTAGAACATTGCATGTACTAACCAAATAATATACCCACGATTTAAGTGCTCCACCCCTAACTGATAAAAAAATAATTTCACCACCCTGTACTTCATATCGTCTAAACCAACGAGCAGACCTCCACGAAACTATACATTTATTTAGAATTTTGCATGTACTGACCAAATAATATACCCACGATTTAGGTGCTCCACCCCTAACTGATAAAAACAATATTTTCACCACCCTGTTCTTCATATCTTCTAAACCAACGAGCAGACCTCCACGAAACTATACATTTATTTAGAACTTTGCATGTACTAACCAAATAATATACCCACGATTTAAGTGCTCCACCCCTAACTGATAAAAAACTTATTTTCACCACCCTGTTCTTCATATCTTCTAAACCAACGAGCAGACCTCCACGAAACTATACATTTATTTAGAACATTGCATGTACTAACCAAATAATATACCCACGATTTAAGTGCTCCACCCCTAACTGATAAAAAAATAATTTCACCACCCTGTACTTCATATCGTCTAAACCAACGAGCAGACCTCCACGAAACTATACATTTATTTAGAATTTTGCATGTACTGACCAAATAATATACCCACGATTTAGGTGCTCCACCCCTAACTGATAAAAACAATATTTTCACCACCCTGTTCTTCATATCTTCTAAACCAACGAGCAGACCTCCACGAAACTATACATTTATTTAGAACTTTGCATGTACTAACCAAATAATATACCCACGATTTAAGTGCTCCACCCCTAACTGATAAAAAACTTATTTTCACCACCCTGTTCTTCATATCTTCTAAACCAACGAGCAGACCTCCACGAAACTATACATTTATTTAGAACATTGCATGTACTAACCAAATAATATACCCACGATTTAAGTGCTCCACCCCTAACTGATAAAAAAAATAATTTCACCACCCTGTACTTCATATCGTCTAAACCAACGAGCAGACCTCCACGAAACTATACATTTATTTAGAACTTTGCATGTACTAACCAAATAATATACCCACGATTTAAGTGCTCCACCCCTAACTGATAAAAAACTTATTTTCACCACCCTGTTCTTCATATCTTCTAAACCAACGAGCAGACCTCCACGAAACTATACATTTATTTAGAACATTGCATGTACTAACCAAATAATATACCCACGATTTAAGTGCTCCACCCCTAACTGATAAAAAAAATAATTTCACCACCCTGTACTTCATATCTTCTAAACCAACGAGCAGACCTCCACGAAACTATACATTTATTTAGAACATTGCATGTGCTAACCAAATATTATACCCACGATTTAAGTGCTCCACCCCTAACTGATAAAAAAAATAATTTCACCACCCTGTACTTCATACCTTCTAAACCAACGAGCAGACCTCCACGAAACTATACATTTATTTAGAACATTGCATGTGCTAACCAAATATTATACCCACGATTTAAGTGCTCCACCCCTAACTGATAAAAAAAATAATTTCACCACCCTGTACTTCATATCTTCTAAACCAACGAGCAGACCTCCACGAAACTATACATTTATTTAGAACATTGCATGTACTAACCAAATAATATACCCACGATTTAAGTGCTCCACCCCTAACTGATAAAAAAAATATTTTCACCACCCTGTACTTCATATCTTCTAAACCAACGAGCAGACCTCCACGAAACTATACATTTATTTAGAACATTGCATGTACTAACCAAATAATATACCCACGATTTAAGTGCTCCACCCCTAACTGATAAAAAAAATAATTTCACCACCCTGTACTTCATATCTTCTAAACCAACGAGCAGACCTCCACGAAACTATACATTTATTTAGAACATTGCATGTACTAACCAAATAATATACCCACGATTTAAGTGCTCCACCCCTAACTGATAAAAAAAATAATTTCACCACCCTGTACTTCATATCTTCTAAACCAACGAGCAGACCTCCACGAAACTATACATTTATTTAGAACATTGCATGTACTAACCAAATAATATACCCACGATTTAGGTGCTCCACCCCTAACTGATAAAAACAATATTTTCACCACTTTGTACTTCATATCTTCTAAACCAACGAGCAGACCTCCACGAAACTATACATTTATTTAGAACATTGCATGTGCTAACCAAATATTATACCCACGATTTAAGTGCTCCATCCCTAACTGATAAAAAAAATATTTTCACCACTTTGTACTTCATATCTCCTAAATCAACGAGCAGACCTCGACGAAACTATACATTTATTTAGAACATTGCATGTACTGACCAAATAATATACCCACGATTTAAGTGCTCCACCCCTAACTGATAAAAAAAATAATTTCACCACCCTGTACTTCATATCTTCTAAACCAACGAGCAGACCTCCACGAAACTATACATTTATTTAGAACATTGCATGTGCTAACCAAATATTATACCCACGATTTAAGTGCTCCACCCCTAACTGATAAAAAAAATAATTTCACCACCCTGTACTTCATATCTTCTAAACCAACGAGCAGACCTCCACGAAACTATACATTTATTTAGAACATTGCATGTACTAACCAAATAATATACCCACGATTTAAGTGCTCCACCCCTAACTGATAAAAAAAATAATTTCACCACCCTGTACTTCATATCTTCTAAACCAACGAGCAGACCTCCACGAAACTATACATTTATTTAGAACATTGCATGTACTAACCAAATAATATACCCACGATTTAAGTGCTCCACCCCTAACTGATAAAAAAAATAATTTCACCACCCTGTACTTCATATCTTCTAAACCAACGAGCAGACCTCCACGAAACTATACATTTATTTAGAACATTGCATGTACTAACCAAATAATATACCCACGATTTAAGTGCTCCACCCCTAACTGATAAAAAAAATAATTTCACCACCCTGTACTTCATATCTTCTAAACCAACGAGCAGACCTCCACGAAACTATACATTTATTTAGAACATTGCATGTGCTAACCAAATATTATACCCACGATTTAAGTGCTCCACCCCTAACTGATAAAAAAAATAATTTCACCACCCTGTACTTCATATCTTCTAAACCAACGAGCAGACCTCCACGAAACTATACATTTATTTAGAACATTGCATGTGCTAACCAAATATTATACCCACGATTTAAGTGCTCCACCCCTAACTGATAAAAAAAATAATTTCACCACCCTGTACTTCATATCTTCTAAACCAACGAGCAGACCTCCACGAAACTATACATTTATTTAGAACATTGCATGTACTAACCAAATAATATACCCACGATTTAAGTGCTCCACCCCTAACTGATAAAAAAAATAATTTCACCACCCTGTACTTCATATCTTCTAAACCAACGAGCAGACCTCCACGAAACTATACATTTATTTAGAACATTGCATGTACTAACCAAATAATATACCCACGATTTAAGTGCTCCACCCCTAACTGATAAAAAAAATAATTTCACCACCCTGTACTTCATATCTTCTAAACCAACGAGCAGACCTCCACGAAACTATACATTTATTTAGAACATTGCATGTGCTAACCAAATATTATACCCACGATTTAAGTGCTCCACCCCTAACTGATAAAAAAAATAATTTCACCACCCTGTACTTCATATCTTCTAAACCAACGAGCAGACCTCCACGAAACTATACATTTATTTAGAACATTGCATGTACTAACCAAATAATATACCCACGATTTAAGTGCTCCACCCCTAACTGATAAAAAAAATAATTTCACCACCCTGTACTTCATATCTTCTAAACCAACGAGCAGACCTCCACGAAACTATACATTTATTTAGAACATTGCATGTACTAACCAAATAATATACCCACGATTTAAGTGCTCCACCCCTAACTGATAAAAAAAAATAATTTCACCACCCTGTACTTCATATCTTCTAAACCAACGAGCAGACCTCCACGAAACTATACATTTATTTAGAACATTGCATGTGCTAACCAAATATTATACCCACGATTTAAGTGCTCCACCCCTAACTGATAAAAAAAATAATTTCACCACCCTGTACTTCATATCTTCTAAACCAACGAGCAGACCTCCACGAAACTATACATTTATTTAGAACATTGCATGTGCTAACCAAATATTATACCCACGATTTAAGTGCTCCACCCCTAACTGATAAAAAAAATAATTTCACCACCCTGTACTTCATATCTTCTAAACCAACGAGCAGACCTCCACGAAACTATACATTTATTTAGAACATTGCATGTGCTAACCAAATATTATACCCACGATTTAAGTGCTCCACCCCTAACTGATAAAAAAAATAATTTCACCACCCTGTACTTCATATCTTCTAAACCAACGAGCAGACCTCCACGAAACTATACATTTATTTAGAACATTGCATGTGCTAACCAAATATTATACCCACGATTTAAGTGCTCCATCCCTAACTGATAAAAAAAATATTTTCACCACTTTGTACTTCATATCTCCTAAATCAACGAGCAGACCTCGACGAAACTATACATTTATTTAGAACATTGCATGTACTGACCAAATAATATACCCACGATTTAAGTGCTCCACCCCTAACTGATAAAAAAAATAATTTCACCACCCTGTACTTCATATCTTCTAAACCAACGAGCAGACCTCCACGAAACTATACATTTATTTAGAACATTGCATGTGCTAACCAAATATTATACCCACGATTTAAGTGCTCCACCCCTAACTGATAAAAAAAATAATTTCACCACCCTGTACTTCATATCTTCTAAACCAACGAGCAGACCTCCACGAAACTATACATTTATTTAGAACATTGCATGTGCTAACCAAATATTATACCCACGATTTAAGTGCTCCACCCCTAACTGATAAAAACAATATTTTCACCACCCTGTTCTTCATATCTTCTAAACCAACGAGCAGACCTCCACGAAACTATACATTTATTTAGAACATTGCATGTACTAACCAAATAATATACCCACGATTTAAGTGCTCCACCCCTAACTGATAAAAAAAATAATTTCACCACCCTGTACTTCATATCGTCTAAACCAACGAGCAGACCTCCACGAAACTATACATTTATTTAGAACTTTGCATGTACTAACCAAATAATATACCCACGATTTAGGTGCTCCACCCCTAACTGATAAAAACAATATTTTCACCACTTTGTACTTCATATCTTCTAAACCAACGAGCAGACCTCCACGAAACTATACATTTATTTAGAACATTGCATGTGCTAACCAAATATTATACCCACGATTTAAGTGCTCCACCCCTAACTGATAAAAAAAATAATTTCACCACCCTGTACTTCATATCTTCTAAACCAACGAGCAGACCTCCACGAAACTATACATTTATTTAGAACATTGCATGTGCTAACCAAATATTATACCCTCGATTTAAGTGCTCCACCCCTAACTGATAAAAACAATATTTTCACCACCCTGTTCTTCATATCTTCTAAACCAACGAGCAGACCTCCACGAAACTATACATTTATTTAGAACATTGCATGTGCTAACCAAATATTATACCCACGATTTAAGTGCTCCACCCCTAACTGATAAAAACAATATTTTCACCACCCTGTTCTTCATATCTTCTAAACCAACGAGCAGACCTCCACGAAACTATACATTTATTTAGAACATTGCATGTACTAACCAAATAATATACCCACGATTTAAGTGCTCCACCCCTAACTGATAAAAAAAATAATTTCACCACCCTGTACTTCATATCGTCTAAACCAACGAGCAGACCTCCACGAAACTATACATTTATTTAGAACTTTGCATGTACTGACCAAATAATATACCCACGATTTAGGTGCTCCACCCCTAACTGATAAAAACAATATTTTCACCACTTTGTACTTCATATCTTCTAAACCAACGAGCAGACCTCCACGAAACTATACATTTATTTAGAACATTGCATGTGCTAACCAAATATTATACCCACGATTTAAGTGCTCCATCCCTAACTGATAAAAAAAATATTTTCACCACTTTGTACTTCATATCTCCTAAATCAACGAGCAGACCTCGACGAAACTATACATTTATTTAGAACATTGCATGTACTAACCAGATAATATACCCTTGATTTAAGTGCTCGACCCCTAACTGTTAAAAAAAAAATAATTTCAATACCCAGTACTTTAAATATCCTAAACCAACGAGCATTACGTTTAAAAAAGGCATTGTTTCGGAAAATGTACAAATTGTTTCGAAAAATAGTAAGATATGGACGATAATTTCGCATAAACTAAATAACGTTTTTGCTAAAAGTTCGCTTAATTCCATAGTTACTTGCAACAAGTATAACATTCGTGACAAAACTGTGAACTTTTGGGCGTTGCGAGAAAAAATAATGTGAGAGTCTCTGATAGTTTCAGAGTGGAAAGTGTGTCGTCATGCCGCAGTGACATATCAGATGATGATTTCCAAAGACAATATAAAGTAATAATTTCAAAAACTGATTTCTATGATTTAATTATCACAAAATCAAAGAAGAAGAAACTTCGCAATGGAACAATTTCTACCAGACATTACAATATTTTTAAACCAGGTCTTTGGCAAGATATTTTTTGTAAGTAAATTATATTAATGGTAAGTGAATTATTATTTATTTAATAAGAACTATATTTTTGGACATAAATACCACCTCAGAACATGTGCAACGAATCAATATGTAAATAAATTACGACGCCCAATACTATACGACTACTAATAAGTAGGGCTTGTCCGTTTCTTTTCCATTCGGATGTTTTTTATAGTTCTATGAGTTGGCTAACGGGTTGTACCCAAGAGGTCTTAATAATAATTCTCTAATGACAAATTACGATTAAATGGCAAGACATCGGTATTCCGAATTAACTTTATTTAAAATTGCAATAAAAAGTGATTCTGTCGAATTTGTGAGAGAATTATTGAACTCATTAATTAGATCCAGATATTGTACTTATCCCTCTATGTTTTTTTATTATTCTTTGTATGAGTTTTGATTTAATTTATGGGTTGTACTTAAGGAGTACAAAAAAGTTTGAAATAGCTATTTTTGAAAATATATTGTCTATGTAATACTCATAATAAAAATCAATTGGTATGTTTTACAAATTATAAGGTTATTCCGATGTTATATCATTTTTAAGAAATATGCACAAATGGGCAAATTTGTCGGAACACCTGATTTCTGGCTAAACGTCTGTTTCTTTTTTATTACTCTTGAAATAAATGTTTATAGTTTCGTTTATTCTGTTCAGTGACGTACAGTTTTTTTTAAACAGGTACCCTATTTTTCGAGATATGACATTTAAGTTTTTTAAATAAATTACCCTGTATGTTTTTACATTTTAAAACAATATTTTTAACAACTACAGTGATATAGGGTTTCGTGGGTGTTCGACATGTGGTTTTTTAAATATTAAATAAAATAATTCCATAGTGAATTGGATTTTTTCATATTTTTCCACGGGTCTCTGATGAAACAACTTCGTGTTTTATGTTTCCCGTCAGTGACAGATAGTTTCCATTTGAAATATTAATATTGCCGTTCAATTGTAGGTGAACTAACTGAACATGAATGAGTTGCGTTGTTAATGGTGTTTGGTTTTGGAGATTGGCAAAGATGTCTACAAGATGTATGCAATATGTTAAATATGACTTTCCCTGATAGAAATTCTAATATTTCTAAATCAACAGCTTCAGGAAATTCACAAATTAAATTTTCAATATTTTGACAAATAGGGACCTGAACGAATGTTGAAAACACTACATTCCCGAATTTCTATCGGCAAAAGTGTAAACACATAGGGTCCCTAGGGTTACTGTTTGTTGGTATTACCATTGTTATTTTCTTCATTTTTTTGGAAAGTTGGCGACTCAAAACATATTAAGTTTGTGCAATAAGTCTAGGAAGGTAGAAATAGAATGTACGGAGTTTTATTTGGTTATGATTACTAGGAGATACCGGTATGAAGGTGTCCGTTAAGGTTTATTTTCTATAAATTTAAATCGTAGAGTTCAATATACAGGGTCCTGCATTTCACCTCCCGTCTTCAATAGCTCATTTACTAATTAAGTTGGAATTTGGACTTGCCCAGTTGTTTTACAAATCCCAAGAACCGTGAAATCCTTTCCACATTATTTGGTTTTCAAAGCGATAAAATAATAATTTCATACTGCCCAAAAAGAGGAAAAGTTGTAACATTACTTAACAACATACATAATAACAAGCAAATCGATAACGGATCCAAAAAGAAACCTGAAATAATTCTGGACTATAACAGAACTTAAGCTGGGGTCGACACTATGGATCAAATGACAAGGACATATTGCGTAGAAAGGATGACCGTTTTTTACAATTTGATTGATATAAGCGTCATGAATGCATACATTGTGTGGTCATCTCTCAATAGAAATTGTTGCAAAAAGTTACGTTAAATTTACGTTAAAAAGTTAGATCGCGCAATATAATAAAAATTTTGAAGAACCAATACCAAGCATAAGCACAGCATATGAATCTCCGAAAAAAGACGATGCAGCTTATGTATTGCTAAAAAAGATCGAAACACTAAAACAGCATGCTATAAATGTAATCAAAATGTATGCGGATAACATTCTGTAACATTATGTACAAACTGTTTTAATTAAATATAACTAAAATATACAAAATAAAAGTTATGGAGAATATGGAATATTTCGTTTTATTAAATTTATTTAATGCTTTCTGCAACAAGTAAGGTTGTTTCTAATTGATTTATTATTTAAATCGTGTATTCGGTTTTCCAACTGAAAACAAGATCATTTACTTATACTGTCTGTACTTTCACTAATCACCTAAAACTCAGGTATAAAACTCGTTCAAACCTTCCATTCACGTGAGTGTATTTTATTCTTTAACATTAAATTTAAACGCGAAGCTGCACTGATGAGAGATAAATCTCGAAACGGGGCTGCAGATGGCTTTTTACTTAATTTTTACATATTTTAGGGTTTAATTTTATAGTTTAAAGTTTTCAAATTCAATTTAATTTAATTTTCAAGTTAGTCCTGTGAGTAGAAATAAACGATGTTAAACCAATATTATTTCGCTAAGTACATGGTACTCGTAATAACGCAAATTTCTTTTGTATCATTCAATATCCGGCGTGGCACTAGCCAGGGAAGTAGTTGTTTCAATAAGTTATTTGTTTATAGTCTTAGTAAGACTTAATTTTTTGCTTGCAGAGTTACGAACAGGTTGAATATTGATATATTCAGGCTATATTTCGTTTTATTGAATTTATTTAATGCTTTCTGCAATAAGTAAGGTTGTTTCTTATGTATTTATAGAAAAACACCATTGAAGGCATATGGGTCCAATGGCCCCGAGCGGTAGTTATTGAAAGTTTTTTATGCGGTAGACGGAGGGTTAAGATCAATTTAAATTGCTTTTGTTTAACTACAATTTAAACCAAAAACTAACAACTGAAAGGTCACTTATAATACACTTATAAACCCAGAATTTAGAAACGAATTAAATAATGTAAAAATTTACTTTATTCTGTAAAAATACCACACATAATTTAACAGAATAACGGATCGAAATACATTTAAATGGGCAAACTATTGCTGTTACATGGGGATATACGATTTCTAAAATGTTAAGGCTAACAAGACAGAAATAAAACGTTTATTGCAAGATACTTAATAAAAATAAGTTAGTGTAGGACACCAAAATTGGGAATCTAATACATAATTAGTAAAAGCTAAGGGTGAGTATAGTTTTGTTGAGGTCTGCTCGTTCGCCTAGAAGATATTAAACACATTGCGTTCAAAATTTGTTTTGTTTGTTAGTTAGGGGTTGAGTATATTATATGGCTAGTACATGCAAAGTTCTAAATAAATGTATAGTTTCGTGGAGGTCTGCTCGTTGGTTTAGAAGATATGAAGTACAGGGTGGTGAAATTATTTTTTTATCAGTTAGGGGTGGAGCACTTAAATCGTGGGTATATTATTTAGTCAGTACATGCAAAGTTCTAAATAAATGTATAGTTTCGTGGAGGTCTGCTCGTTGGTTTAGAAGATATGAAGAACAGGGTGGTATAGTTTCGTGGAGGTCTGCTTGTTCGTTAAGGAGATATGAAACACAGGGTGCAGAATTTTTTTTTTCTTAGCTAAGGGGCGGAGCACTAAAATCAGGAATAGAGCACTTAATTAGCCCTTAATTATGTGGTACAGAAATACGTTTCAAATCTCGAATTGCGGATGTTGCCTTGCTAGCTTAACGTTAAGGTAGCAATGTTGTGATTTTCACCCTAAGGGGTTGAGCACTAAAATCGGGAATAGGGCACTAAATTAGCCCTTAAAGAGCCCTTAATTCAGGTATACTTTTAAGTGGGTTCTGCCCATACGGCCCTGCTAACTTAACAGACGTGATATCTACACATACTTTGCATTATTTTTATAACGCCTGCAAGAAAGCTCACTATTAGCTATTTCGATTTCGAGTGTCGCATGACAAATATTTCAAGCAAAGCCGTTAACGTGGAAATAATTTTGTTCAATATCAGTTGTGATTATGTTATTTACTATATGTGCCAAATGATTCAAGACTAAGCTTCTCCAGAAATACAGCATTTAGCCGACCACGTTGAATTTTTACTAATCCAACCGAGTCAAGAGCCTCCTACATTAAGGTATACAACAATTTTATAGTTTGGATGAGGAACTAACCTTACCTTCAGTCTGTATTTTGCTAATCCTGCTAAACGAATTAAAAATCATGTGAAGTTTATTAATGTCCGGAAAATATTATTGTTTCCTAAGCTTCCTTTAAAAGCAGGCATGGCTTTATATTCGATTTACACATGCTGCAGCGTGTTTGAATTGATGTTTATGATGCAGGCGTAATAAAAAAATATGTTTAAGTGGCCATTTTAATATACGCAACCCATAAACAGAGAATATATACTAGCTACATTTTAGTTAATGTATCTTGATAAAAAAGTATCTTTATTTTTAGAGCATATGTTTGAATAATAAAGAACCTCCATTAACGGATTCGCCCACTTCTAAAGAAATGTTGTTGGATGAAAATGAAGTAATTCATGTGGATATCAATTAAAAAATGCAATTATTAATTTTTTTATTGTTTTAGACAAATTACATCGAAATGGAATTGGATGAGATGCCGGCTTTAACAGACAATGAATCCAAAAACGTGAATATATTAAACGTAGAAATATTTCTTTATATATATATATATATATATATATATATATATATTTTTTCGAGTTACATTTTGAACCATGTGCATCATGCCAGATGTATATAAAGGAAACATTATTAATAGAGTGCGACATGTGTGGTATAAACACACATAATAAACCAAATTGTAGGGAAATAGTGAATGAAAAATGTGTTTCATTCATGTGTTTATTGTAAAACAAGAATGAGAGAAGATCCTGGCGTGGAAGAAAGTATGAATGGAAAAAACTGGGGGGGATTAAATAAAAAAAGAAAAAGAAAATCTTATTTAGAGCCCAGCAGACACAAAAATTGTACATGCCATTGGTCTGCTTCGTAATGGGAATGTTGACTATTTGAAACCCATTAAAAAGGATGAAAGATTTTTTGTGTTGCAAAATACCTGCGGCTTTGACGCAATCACGCAGATAATTGCATCTGCGTTTTGTGATAGCGTGCTTTTTGAAGAATACATAATTTCCAACTGCAGCAAATGGTTTGATCTGGTCAAAGAATTAGTATAAAAGGGTCTAAAAATATATAGATTGAGGGCGGAACTTCTTTTCTACTTGTGTGATAAGAAAATGCTTCCACAAAATATTATATTGATTAATGCTGAAACATTTATCACACGATTTTTAACATTACTACCCCCTGCAATGTAACACCATTAATGAACTTTCACAGGATAGATTTATATCTGTAGACATGACAGAAAAAAATTATACTCGGTTAAATAGCTTCGTAACAGAAAAAATTCAGTCAAAAGAGTCTAATAGAAAATGCAAAAATTGCTTTAATAAATTAAAGATAATTACAAAAGTGAATAATTTTGTATTTATTGAACCGATTAAAATCGAAGACAAAAATTTAAATATTAATTTTCATTTGTCTACCATATCCACGACATTATTTATTGAAAATAAAATGTTTATAATGCCTGGCCACTTTATTGCATATACTCGTCGACATACTGGGCTGTGGGAAGAATATAATGATTTAGACAAAAAATAAAAATAAACACTGCCCAGTATCAAAAATTGTTACAAGTTCATTAATTTTGTATACGCTTTAAATTTATTAAGTTTTTTGTAAAACCACAAGGGAATGAATTTTTAATAAAACACTTAAAAATTGTTTTAATTCATGCTTTTACTTCCTTTATAATTATTAATAATTTATTTTAAACTGTTTTCACTAAATGTTGTTATAAATTGAATTATATACTGTATAATGTATCATATATACCGGGTGACCCAGGGATCTGTACAAGCCCCATAACTTATTTGCTATTTGAGATATCGACTTCTAGTTTTCCTGAACTGGTACCCACACTTATTCTACATATTTTAAAAATATGTATGTTTTTGTATAGGGTGTCCCAATATACATAACAGAACAAAGTTATGTTTTTTTAAATGGAACACCCTATATTTTATACTTTATTTTCAACCCTCTTGAGAAGCAGATAAAAATAGTATAAGATACTATGGGTCTATTATGTCGGTTGGTTAGTTATGGGCAAATTTGTGACAAAATCATGTACACATTAAAAACATTGCAGAGCATTTCTGGCAAAGATAGCATCATTATTTATACACTAGAAAATTTCCCACATCATAAAGAATAATACACATCGGCTTTGGTTCTCTTTTATTCGAAGTGCTATATAGGGTGTCAACATACGCAAAACAATGGATAACAATTTTTTTCTATATAATTTGCCACCAATCTATAGCATTTTTAATAAGCTTTCCAATGATATACCGTTTGTATAACAAAATATTAAGAATTATTGAGATTTATAAATAAAAACATATTTCTTTTGCCACCTTTTCCTGCTTTTTAGATTTTCAGCCAAAACTATGCAATTTCGTGAAAAATTATAAGTGACCAAAATTGTAGAGCGAACAATTTCCGATCGATATGGGTCTTCCAACATTTAAGATATTGCGTGCATTGCCCGCCAGAGCGCGCAAAATCGTGACCGTATATGCATTTTAGTTTTCTTTTCAAATTTTTTATTAATAAATTGCACTATACTTTATTTTCCGCACCCTCTAGCGGAAAAACGAGAAATTATAGGGAAATTAATATGGCCCACGTCGATTGAAAATGTTCCGCTCTTCAACTCTCAATAGAAGCAATGTTTGCCAAAAATGCATAGTTTTCCTTAAAAATGCAAGTTGAAAAAGTATGTATCAATTTTTGCGTTTTTCAATGGTTTTTTGCATTTTTAGCAAAAACCATGAATTTTGGGCAAAAAATGCTTCTCTTGAGAGTTGTAGAGCGGAATATTTTCAATCGATCTGGGCCATTTGAATAATTCTATAATTACCCGTTTTTCTGCTAGAGGACGTGGAAAATAAAGTGTAGTGCAATGAATTAACAAAAAAATTGAGAAAAACGCTAAAATGCATATACGGTCACGATTTTGCGCACTCTGGCGGGCAATGTTCGCATTATTGGAAAAGTCGAAATACCTATATCGATTGAAAATTTTCCGCTCTACAACTTTGTTTTCTTATTATTTCTTCAGAAAATGCATAGTTTTGGCTGAAAATCCAAAAATGAGCAGGAGGTGACAAAAGAAAAATGTTTTTATGGATAAATCTCAAGAATCCTTATTATTTCATTATACAAACTGTACATCATTGAAAAGCTTACTAAAAATGCCATGCATTGGTGGCAAGATATATAGGGTATTCTATTTGAAAAAAATAGTTATCCAATATTTTGCATATGTTGACACCCTGTATAGCAGTATGAACAAAAAAGAACCAAAGCCGATTTGTATTATTCTTCATGATGTGGAAAATTCTTTAGTATATAAAAAATGACGTCAGCTTTTCTAGGAGCGCTTCTGCAAATTTTTCAATGTGTCCTTGTTTTTGCCACAAATTTGCCCATAACTAACCAACCGTCCATAATAGACCCATACTATCTTATACTATTTTTATGAGCTTCTCAAGAGGGTTGAAAATAAAGTATAAAATATAGGGTGTTCCATTAAAAAAAAACATAACTTTGTTCTGTTATGTATATTGGGACACCCTGTACAAAAACATACATATTTTTAAAATATGTAGAATAAGTGTGGGCTCCAGTTCAAGAAAACTAGAAGTCGATACCTCAAATAGCAAATAAGTTATGTGGCTTTTTCAGATCCCTGGGTCACCCGGTATAACATTACAACAAACTTTAAAATTATCAAAACAAAATCGAAGGTAAAAAATCAATCGTTCCGTATGCCTCTATCTTACTGGCACAAGCTTTCTAATAGGTTGTATCGATTGGTAGGATAAAGGCCCTTATAATGCTAAAAGATTTTTGAAATCGCAGCTTTATTTCTCAAGTAAGAACAATTTAAATTATTCAGGGGTAAAAAATCAATCGCTACGTACGCCTCTGCCTTACTGGCGCTAGCTTTCTGATTGGTTATAACAATTAGCAGTATGAAGGCCTTTATAACGCCGTAAAGCTTTTTGAAATCGGTGGTTTATTTGTCAAGTTAAAACAATTTAAATTATTCGTTGGTAAAAAATCAATCGCAACGTACGCTTCTGTCTTACTGGCGCTAGCTTTCTAATTACTCATGTCAATTAGCAGCATGAAGGCCTTTATAACACCATAAAGTTTTTTGAAATCGGTGGTTTATTTGTCAAGTTAGAACAATTTAAATTATTCGGGGGTAAAAAATCAATCGCAACGTACTCTGCATTACTGGAGGTAGCTTTCTAATTACTCATGCCAATTAGCAATGTGAAGGCCTTTATAACGCCATAAAGTCTTTTGAAATTGATGGTTTATTTGTCAAGTTAGAATAATTTAAATTATTCGGGGGTAAAAAATCAATCGCAACGTACTCTGCATTACTGGAGGTAGCTTTCTAATTACTCATGCCAATTAGCAATGTGAAGGCCTTTATAACGCCATAAAGTCTTTTGAAATTGATGGTTTATTTGTCAAGTTAGAATAATTTAAATTATTCGGGGGTAAAAAATCAATCGCCACTTACGCCTCTGCCTCACTGGCGCTAGCTTTCTAATTACTCAAGTCAATTAGCAGTATGAAGGCCTTTATAACGCTGTAAAGTTTTTTGAAATCGGTGGTTTATTTGTCAAGTTAGAACAATTTAAATTATTCGGGGGTAAAAAATCAATCGCAACGTACTCTGCCTTACTGGAGGTAGCTTTCTAATTACTCATGCCAATTAGCAGTGTGAAGGCCTTTATAACGCCATAAAGTTTTTTGAAACTGGTGGTTTATTTGTCAAGTTAGAACAATTTAAATTATTCGGGGGTAAAAAATCAATCGCAACGTACTCTGCCTTACTGGAGGTAGCTTTCTAATTACTCATGTCAATTAGCAGTATGAAGGCCTTTATAACGCCATAAAGTCTTTTGAAATTGATGGTTTATTTGTCAAGTTAGAATAATTTAAATTATTCGGGGGTAAAAAATCAATCGCAACGTACTCTGCATTACTGGAGGTAGCTTTCTAATTACTCATGCCAATTAGCAATGTGAAGGCCTTTATAACGCCATAAAGTCTTTTGAAATTGATGGTTTATTTGTCAAGTTAGAATAATTTAAATTATTCGGGGGTAAAAAATCAATCGCCACTTACGCCTCTGCCTCACTGGCGCTAGCTTTCTAATTACTCAAGTCAATTAGCAGTATGAAGGCCTTTATAACGCTGTAAAGTTTTTTGAAATCGGTGGTTTATTTGTCAAGTTAGAACAATTTAAATTATTCGGGGGTAAAAAATCAATCGCAACGTACTCTGCCTTACTGGAGGTAGCTTTCTAATTACTCATGCCAATTAGCAGTGTGAAGGCCTTTATAACGCCATAAAGTTTTTTGAAACTGGTGGTTTATTTGTCAAGTTAGAACAATTTAAATTATTCGGGGGTAAAAAATCAATCGCAACGTACTCTGCCTTACTGGAGGTAGCTTTCTAATTACTCATGCCAATTAGCAGTGTGAAGGCCTTTATAACGCCATAAAGTCTTTTGAAATTGATGGTTTATTTGTCAAGTTAGAATAATTTAAATTATTCGGGGGTAAAAAATCAATCGCCACTTACGCCTCTGCCTCACTGGCGCTAGCTTTCTAATTACTCAAGACAATTAGCAGTATGAAGGCCTTTATAACGCTGTAAAGTTTTTTGAAATCGGTGGTTTATTTGTCAAGTTAGAACAATTTAAATTATTCGGGGGTAAAAAATCAATCGCAACGTACTCTGCCTTACTGGAGGTAGCTTTCTAATTACTCATGCCAATTAGCAGTGTGAAGGCCTTTATAACGCCATAAAGTTTTTTGAAACTGGTGGTTTATTTGTCAAGTTAGAACAATTTAAATTATTCGGGGGTAAAAAATCAATCGCAACGTACTCTGCCTTACTGGAGGTAGCTTTCTAATTACTCATGTCAATTAGCAGTATGAAGGCCTTTATAACGCCATAAAGTCTTTTGAAATTGATGGTTTATTTGTCAAGTTAGAATAATTTAAATTATTCGGGGGTAAAAAATCAATCGCAACGTACTCTGCATTACTGGAGGTAGCTTTCTAATTACTCATGCCAATTAGCAATGTGAAGGCCTTTATAACGCCATAAAGTCTTTTGAAATTGATGGTTTATTTGTCAAGTTAGAATAATTTAAATTATTCGGGGGTAAAAAATCAATCGCCACTTACGCCTCTGCCTCACTGGCGCTAGCTTTCTAATTACTCAAGACAATTAGCAGTATGAAGGCCTTTATAACGCTGTAAAGTTTTTTGAAATCGGTGGTTTATTTGTCAAGTTAGAACAATTTAAATTATTCGGGGGTAAAAAATCAATCGCAACGTACTCTGCCTTACTGGAGGTAGCTTTCTAATTACTCATGCCAATTAGCAGTGTGAAGGCCTTTATAACGCCATAAAGTCTTTTGAAATTGATGGTTTATTTGTCAAGTTAGAATAATTTAAATTATTCGGGGGTAAAAAATCAATCGCCACTTACGCCTCTGCCTCACTGGCGCTAGCTTTCTAATTACTCAAGACAATTAGCAGTATGAAGGCCTTTATAACGCTGTAAAGTTTTTTGAAATCGGTGGTTTATTTGTCAAGTTAGAACAATTTAAATTATTCGGGGGTAAAAAATCAATCGCAACGTACTCTGCCTTACTGGAGGTAGCTTTCTAATTACTCATGCCAATTAGCAGTGTGAAGGCCTTTATAACGCCATAAAGTCTTTTGAAATTGATGGTTTATTTGTCAAGTTAGAATAATTTAAATTATTCGGGGGTAAAAAATCAATCGCAACGTACTCTGCATTACTGGAGGTAGCTTTCTAATTACTCATGCCAATTAGCAGTGTGAAGGCCTTTATAACGCCATAAAGTTTTTTGAAACTGGTGGTTTATTTGTCAAGTTAGAACAATTTAAATTATTCGGGGGTAAAAAATCAATCGCAACGTACTCTGCCTTACTGGAGGTAGCTTTCTAATTACTCATGTCAATTAGCAGTATGAAGGCCTTTATAACGCCATAAAGTCTTTTGAAATTGATGGTTTATTTGTCAAGTTAGAATAATTTAAATTATTCGGGGGTAAAAAATCAATCGCAACGTACTCTGCATTACTGGAGGTAGCTTTCTAATTACTCATGCCAATTAGCAATGTGAAGGCCTTTATAACGCCATAAAGTCTTTTGAAATTGATGGTTTATTTGTCAAGTTAGAATAATTTAAATTATTCGGGGGTAAAAAATCAATCGCCACTTACGCCTCTGCCTCACTGGCGCTAGCTTTCTAATTACTCAAGTCAATTAGCAGTATGAAGGCCTTTATAACGCTGTAAAGTTTTTTGAAATCGGTGGTTTATTTGTCAAGTTAGAACAATTTAAATTATTCGGGGGTAAAAAATCAATCGCAACGTACTCTGCCTTACTGGAGGTAGCTTTCTAATTACTCATGCCAATTAGCAGTGTGAAGGCCTTTATAACGCCATAAAGTTTTTTGAAACTGGTGGTTTATTTGTCAAGTTAGAACAATTTAAATTATTCGGGGGTAAAAAATCAATCGCAACGTACTCTGCCTTACTGGAGGTAGCTTTCTAATTACTCATGCCAATTAGCAGTGTGAAGGCCTTTATAACGCCATAAAGTCTTTTGAAATTGATGGTTTATTTGTCAAGTTAGAATAATTTAAATTATTCGGGGGTAAAAAATCAATCGCCACTTACGCCTCTGCCTCACTGGCGCTAGCTTTCTAATTACTCAAGACAATTAGCAGTATGAAGGCCTTTATAACGCTGTAAAGTTTTTTGAAATCGGTGGTTTATTTGTCAAGTTAGAACAATTTAAATTATTCGGGGGTAAAAAATCAATCGCAACGTACTCTGCCTTACTGGAGGTAGCTTTCTAATTACTCATGCCAATTAGCAGTGTGAAGGCCTTTATAACGCCATAAAGTTTTTTGAAACTGGTGGTTTATTTGTCAAGTTAGAACAATTTAAATTATTCGGGGGTAAAAAATCAATCGCAACGTACTCTGCCTTACTGGAGGTAGCTTTCTAATTACTCATGTCAATTAGCAGTATGAAGGCCTTTATAACGCCATAAAGTCTTTTGAAATTGATGGTTTATTTGTCAAGTTAGAATAATTTAAATTATTCGGGGGTAAAAAATCAATCGCAACGTACTCTGCATTACTGGAGGTAGCTTTCTAATTACTCATGCCAATTAGCAATGTGAAGGCCTTTATAACGCCATAAAGTCTTTTGAAATTGATGGTTTATTTGTCAAGTTAGAATAATTTAAATTATTCGGGGGTAAAAAATCAATCGCCACTTACGCCTCTGCCTCACTGGCGCTAGCTTTCTAATTACTCAAGACAATTAGCAGTATGAAGGCCTTTATAACGCTGTAAAGTTTTTTGAAATCGGTGGTTTATTTGTCAAGTTAGAACAATTTAAATTATTCGGGGGTAAAAAATCAATCGCAACGTACTCTGCCTTACTGGAGGTAGCTTTCTAATTACTCATGCCAATTAGCAGTGTGAAGGCCTTTATAACGCCATAAAGTCTTTTGAAATTGATGGTTTATTTGTCAAGTTAGAATAATTTAAATTATTCGGGGGTAAAAAATCAATCGCCACTTACGCCTCTGCCTCACTGGCGCTAGCTTTCTAATTACTCAAGACAATTAGCAGTATGAAGGCCTTTATAACGCTGTAAAGTTTTTTGAAATCGGTGGTTTATTTGTCAAGTTAGAACAATTTAAATTATTCGGGGGTAAAAAATCAATCGCAACGTACTCTGCCTTACTGGAGGTAGCTTTCTAATTACTCATGCCAATTAGCAGTGTGAAGGCCTTTATAACGCCATAAAGTCTTTTGAAATTGATGGTTTATTTGTCAAGTTAGAATAATTTAAATTATTCGGGGGTAAAAAATCAATCGCAACGTACTCTGCATTACTGGAGGTAGCTTTCTAATTACTCATGCCAATTAGCAGTGTGAAGGCCTTTATAACGCCATAAAGTTTTTTGAAACTGGTGGTTTATTTGTCAAGTTAGAACAATTTAAATTATTCGGGGGTAAAAAATCAATCGCAACGTACTCTGCCTTACTGGAGGTAGCTTTCTAATTACTCATGTCAATTAGCAGTATGAAGGCCTTTATAACGCCATAAAGTCTTTTGAAATTGATGGTTTATTTGTCAAGTTAGAATAATTTAAATTATTCGGGGGTAAAAAATCAATCGCAACGTACTCTGCATTACTGGAGGTAGCTTTCTAATTACTCATGCCAATTAGCAGTGTGAAGGCCTTTATAACGCCATAAAGTCTTTTGAAATTGATGGTTTATTTGTCAAGTTAGAATAATTTAAATTATTCGGGGGTAAAAAATCAATCGCCACTTACGCCTCTGCCTCACTGGCGCTAGCTTTCTAATTACTCAAGACAATTAGCAGTATGAAGGCCTTTATAACGCTGTAAAGTTTTTTGAAATCGGTGGTTTATTTGTCAAGTTAGAACAATTTAAATTATTCGGGGGTAAAAAATCAATCGCAACGTACTCTGCCTTACTGGAGGTAGCTTTCTAATTACTCATGCCAATTAGCAGTATGAAGGCCTTTATAACGCCATAAAGTCTTTTGAAATTGATGGTTTATTTGTCAAGTTAGAATAATTTAAATTATTCGGGGGTAAAAAATCAATCGCCACTTACGCCTCTGCCTCACTGGCGCTAGCTTTCTAATTACTCAAGACAATTAGCAGTATGAAGGCCTTTATAACGCTGTAAAGTTTTTTGAAATCGGTGGTTTATTTGTCAACTTAGAACAATTTAAATTATTCGGGGGTAAAAAATCAATCGCAGCGTACTCTGCCTTACTGGAGGTAGCTTTCTAATTACTCATGCCAATTAGCAGTGTGAAGGCCTTTATAACGCCATAAAGTTTTTTGAAACTGGTGGTTTATTTGTCAAGTTAGAACAATTTAAATTATTCGGGGGTAAAAAATCAATCGCAACGTACTCTGCCTTACTGGAGGTAGCTTTCTAATTACTCATGTCAATTAGCAGTATGAAGGCCTTTATAACGCCATAAAGTCTTTTAAAATTGATGGTTTATTTGTCAAGTTAGAATAATTTAAATTATTCGGGGATAAAAAATCAATCGCCACGTACGCCTCTGCCTCACTGGCGCTAGCTTTCTAATTACTCAAGTCAATTAGCAGTATGAAGGCCTTTATAACGCTGTAAAGTTTTTTGAAATCGGTGGTTTATTTGTCAAGTTAGAACAATTTAAATTATTCGGGGGTAAAAAATCAATCGCAACGTACGCCTCTGCCTTACTGGAGGTAGCTTTCTAATTACTCATGTCAATTAGCAGTGTGAAGGCCTTTATAACGCCATAAAGTTTTTTGAAATCGGTGGTTTATTTGTCAACTTAGAACAATTTAAATTATTCGGGGGTAAAAAATCAATCGCAACGTACGCCTCTGCCTTACTGGAGGTAGCTTTCTAATTACTCATGTCAATTAGCAGTGTGAAGGCCTTTATAACGCCATAAAGTTTTTTGAAATCGGTGGTTTATTTGTCAAGTTAGAACAATTTAAATTATTCCGGGGTAAAAAATCAATCGCAACGTACGCCTCTGCCTTACTGGAGGTAGCTTTCTAATTACTCATGTCAATTAGCAGTATGAAGGCCTTCATAACGCCATAAAGTCTTTTGAAATTGATGGTTTATTTGTCAAGTTAGAATCATTTAAATTATTCGGGGGTAAAAAATCAATCGCCACTTACGCCTCTGCCTCACTGGCGCTAGCTTTCTTATTACTCATGTCAATTAGCAGTATGAAGGCCTTCATAACGCCATAAAGTCTTTTGAAATTGATGGTTTATTTGTCAAGTTAGAATAATTTAAATTATTCGGGGGTAAAAAATCAATCGCAACGTACGCCTCTGCCTTACTGGAGGTGGCTTTCTAATTACTCATGTCAATTAGCAGTGTGAAGGCCTTTATAACGCCATAAAGTCTTTTGAAATTGATGGTTTATTTGTCAAGTTAGAATCATTTAAATTATTCGGGGGTAAAAAATCAATCGCCACTTACGCCTCTGCCTCACTGGCGCTAGCTTTCTTATTACTCATGTCAATTAGCAGTATGAAGGCCTTCATAACGCCATAAAGTCTTTTGAAATTGATGGTTTATTTGTCAAGTTAGAATAATTTAAATTATTCGGGGGTAAAAAATCAATCGCAACGTACGCCTCTGCCTTACTGGAGGTAGCTTTCTAATTACTCATGTCAATTAGCAGTGTGAAGGCCTTTATAACGCCATAAAGTTTTTTGAAATCGGTGGTTTATTTGTCAACTTAGAACAATTTAAATTATTCGGGGGTAAAAAATCAATCGCAACGTACGCCTCTGCCTTACTGGAGGTAGCTTTCTAATTACTCATGTCAATTAGCAGTATGAAGGCCTTTATAACGCCATAAAGTTTTTTAAAATCGGTGGTTTATTTGTCAAGTTAGAACAATTTAAATTATTCCGGAGTAAAAAATCAATCGCAACGTACGCCTCTGCCTTACTGGAGGTAGCTTTCTAATTACTCATGTCAATTAGCAGTATGAAGGCCTTTATAACGCCATAAAGTTTTTTGAAATCGTTGGTTTATTTGTCAAGTTAGAACAATTTAAATTATTCGGAGGTAAAAAATCAATCGCAACGTACGCCTCTGCCTTACTGGCGGTAGCTTTCTAATTACTCATGTCAATTAGCAGTATGAAGGCCTTTATAACGCCATACAGTTTTTTGAAATTGATGGTTTATTTGTCAAGTTAGAATAATTTAAATTATTCGGGAGTAAAAAATCAATCGCAACGTACGCCTCTGCTTTACTGGCGCTAGCTTTCTAATTACTCATGTCAATTAGCAGTATGAAGGCCTTTATAACGCCATACAGTTTTTTTTTAAATCGGTGGTTTATTTGTCAAGATAAAACAATTTAAATTATTCGTTGGTAGAAAATCAATCGCAACGTACGCTTCTGCCTTACTGGCGCTAGAGCTTTCTAATTACTCATGTCAATAAGCAGCATGAAGGCCTTTATAACACCATAAAGTCGCGTTGACATGCGTAGAGCACGGGCGTGATTGAAAATTTGATATTCACGAATGCTCATTTATTACTCGTTCGTGGCGAAGGTTTACACTTGAATGTTGTTTGCAGTCGTAAAAATGCAAGCCTGGGTGGCGGAAGTATGTCAAGTTCTGTGTAAAATGATATCAGATGGTATTTTGCAAAAAATGTGAGAAAGAGGAAAAATAGAATTTTTAAATAGAGTTCCCAAATCAACGATTAGCAAATTCATCGACGAGGTCCTGGATGCAGTATGTGACACCTTAAAAGAATTTATAAAGGTAAGTAAATGTTAATGTTTTAAACAAGAGAGTAGCAAAAGTACATAGTTTGCAAATAGAATATATTTTTTATAAACAAAGTTCAAACTTAATAATCGTTCATCTCTGAAGAAATGTCGGTGATCCAATCCTCTCTGTATTTTCAGCTGAAAAATGGAATTTTCAGCGGAGATGTCTGTATCGTTTGAAGGGAGGCCACTGGCAATCGAATAGTTACTTGCAAAATTATTTGAGGGCATTTGTATGTAGAAGAAGCCTTCTTTTCACGTGATGTGGTTGGAGTACAAGGTATTGGTTTTATTGAAGGTCCATTTACCACCTTTTCAGATATAGATTCTTGATTCTTGAGCTGATCCAATTGGCAGGCTTCTTCTTCAGATGCAAACGAGTTATCACTTATTGAAATAGTATGTTTTGCACTATCATTGTTTGTATCTGGATTGTTCTACAACAAGATATAAATAATATAAGATTTAGAAACAAGATTATAATAACATTTATTTATTTATAGGTGCCAGACGAAGAAAATATTTGGCAAGAGATAGTAAGTGGTTTTCAAACCAAATGGAACTTCCCAAATTGCATAGGGGCCATAGACGGAAAGCATGCCACTATAAGATCACCTCCTGCAACTGGATCTGATTTCTTCAATTACAAAAAAAACTTCAGCATAATTTTGCTTGCTTTGGTCGACCACAATTATTGTTTCATATATATTGATGTAGGAGCGAAAGGTAGAGCATCAGATAGTGGTGTGTGGGAACACTCAACCCTTTATAGAGCTTTGGAGAACAATACGCTCAACATTCCCGCAAATACGGTCATTGTTGGTGATGATGCTTTCCCACTTACAACAACTCTATTTAAGCCATACAGTCGCAGAAATTTGTCCAGAGAAGAACGTATTTTTAATTACAGACTCTCAAGAGCTAGACGCATTTCCGAAAATGCTTTTGGTATATTAGCATCTAAGTTTAGAATATTCGACAGACCAATAGCTGTAAGTTTAGAAAAAGTTGATAAAATTGTACTAACTTGTTGTACGATATATAACTGGCTTCGAAAAACTGGCAACAGTTATGTGCCTGCTAACTTAATTGATAGTGAAGATGAAAATTACAATGTTATTCCGGGAAGTTGGAGACAAGTGAGAAGTTCCGATCTTATTGACATTACATCGTCAACTCATAACAGACGTCCGACAAATTCAGCAGAAAAGAAATAATTATTGCAACTATTTCAACAATGAGGGAGCAGTCTCGTGGCAGTGGCAAATTGTTAAATAAGAATCAATATTAATTGTTTCCTTAGCATATTAAAAATGTTTGTAATAAAGTGGCTTACATAATTTTAGATAAAAATATATACTTAGCAAATTAGAATATGTTTTTCTTGGTTTGACATGCGGTTTGAGGAATGTATCCATATGATTGAACCACACCACTTTAGGAATATAAACAGCATCAGACGAACACCCAGATTTTGTGGTGTCATGAATTTTTTTCAGTTCCTGTGAGTAGGAGCTGCGTACATTTTTAAATTTCATTATTACATGAACTTCGGTAAACCCTGGAATTTCCATTGCACCAGCAATTCTTCTTGCGGCAGTTGCACGGGAATCTCTGTTTTTATAATCCGGTCTTAATGTATCCCACAAAACTGGCTCATTTTCGTATAATTCTAAAAATTTTATAGTATCTGCGTCACTCATTTTTAATATCTTTGCAGCCATGGCGAAAACAACTCTATTGTTGCTCTGTCTACGATCGACTAAAATCAAACAGGTTTGATATTGTCACGAACGGTTTTATTTTGATTCGTGATAACAATTCACGCTTCGTATTTCACGAACAAGTAGTTTACACGGAGCGTGTCTTACGAAAGCGGGGCACACGTTCTTGATTCACGACCCATGTCAACGCGGCTTAAGGCGGCAAGTGCCGCTCGAAAAAACATGCAATTTTACATGTCCGGCGATAGAAAATTATGTAAGTTATTACTGAAAATGAAGAAACCATATTTGGCACGGCCATAGATAAAGGTTAAAACTAGGTTTAAAACTGGTTTTCATATTTTTAATCATGTTCAATAAAGTGTAATTTAAAGGTTAAAATTGAGGTTTTTTGCAGATTTATTTATTCCATTTTTTCACAAAAGACTGAAAGCGCACCTAGTTATATACCTCATTTGATCTTTTGTTAATAAGTTGCAGCAATCAAAATTAAAATTATTAGTCAGATAAAGTCACAAGCTCCTATGAGCTAAACCCCGATTTCCCGTATTTTCGGCACCGTAAAGTTACGCCACCTGCCTGAAATAGATGGTACAGTGCGATGGGGCGTGCACAACTAGATTTTCGTATTCAGGTATATTGAAAGCCCGGAATGAGTATTTAAAAGAATTTAACCCGTTGTGTGTTCTCCATTTAAGGTACAATAAACCATTGTCATCGTTAAAATTTCAACGGAAATATCTATTTCCAATACGAAGGAGTATAGATTTTATGTGGTTAGTATTATTTTTCAATGTTTTTTATGTATCCTTTATATTATCAATTATAGGACCAAGAAAAAATTGCTTAATTAATTATGGGGTGAAAACGCGCTAATTATTCCAGTTGTCATTTTCGTATACTAAAAACAATATCATGTCTTGTTTATGTTGTTCTACGAGTATAAATGCATATGTGATCTGTATAAATAAGTATTTGTTTAAAGTTACCGAGAGTTGTGTGTTTTATCTTTTAATTGACATGAGTGCCGACAAAGGTTATAGAAGAGACAAAAAATGCCGTCTTAGATTGTTTGAAACTCGTAAAAAGAATGGCCCCTCTTGAAATAATAATGATTTATTTAATTGCTTGTTAGGCAAGAAAAATAAAACTGAATTAAAAAATCACCAATCATGTAAAGGCAGTTATATAAATTTAAAAATATTCACGACCCGAGTTTCGACGTGTAACGGTTATTATCAAGTGAATTGCAATTTGATTTTAAATTATAGAATGTATACAAAATATTTAAGGGTGAGGGGGTTATCTGTTGATGGTTGAGCCAGCTTAAAAAGTAAGAAAAAAAAATAGGCCGGTTTGCTCGTTAAGGAGATTTACTGAAGGATTATCCTTCTGTTTGAAAAATTTCTGATGACTCTAGAAGATTAAGCTCAGTGCCTTTGTTGCAATCATAAACAATATTGAGATTATCCGGGAATTGATGTATACGTTTTAAACAATTGTTTGAAAATAAACTGAAATTTTAATTCAGACGAAAAGCACGAAGATTCTCTTGAATTCAGAAACACCAGTTTTTTTTTAGGGGGATCGTTTTTATTTTTAGTATTAAATTGGTAAAAGTTCATTTGCTACTTTTAAAGAAGGTTTATATATGACTTGATGATTTTGTTTTCAAAAAATGTTTACTATTTCCAGGTTAGTTTTTCTAAAATATGTTAATATAACAAACAGTTTATCTAAGTTTGGTAATTGATTGAATATGTGGTTTGGTGCCGTTTTTTTTTATTTATTAAATTTTGAATGATTTTGACTGGAAAACCGTTCTCCATTGCAATTGAAATGATATTATTTAATTCCGTTTCATTTTCTTCAGTAAATCTCAGATCAATTTTTTTCGCCACTTTTTAAACTGGCTTAACAAAATCAGTCAAAATTCTCAAACAGCGTTCGACAGGTAAGTACATTTGAATAAAAAAGAACCTCAGCCTACGAGAAATTGTAGAGATCACATGTTGCCAGTGGCGTATGCATTTCAAGTAAATATACTATTTGGGAGGGTCTTTTTTGTGATCTGCTTCTCACCAGCTCTGACTGTAAAAAGAGTTGAATCTAAGTCAGTTCATGACTCCTTCATGCAGAAATCCTTACCATCTAAGAACGTACCCAGTCGCGAATAAATTCAGATGTATGGCATGTATGGCACGTAGAATGACAACAACAATGGACCATTAGTAGAGCGAATTTTATATTTAAAGACCTATTTTACGGAATTTGGTATAATTAATAAACCCATAGCACTACGGGATGTAAAAAACAAATTGGAGAAACAATTGAGCCATGTGAATTCTTTATAGACTCAGTATTGCCGTTTTTAGTAGCTACGTCGGACGGACTTGTAGGAGAGTTAGAGATCGTGGAAATAAAATGTCCATGGTCCGCAGTAGATGTGACACCAAAGGAAGGAAAATGAGATTTAAAATAAAAATTGGGTAAATAATAAAATTAACATCCACCATGCGTGGTTTTACCAAATTCTGGGGCAATTGTACATTACTGTCAAAGCATATTGTATTTTAGGTGTATGGACTCCACACGGCATCAAAATTGAAACAATTTTTAAAGTTGACGATTTTTGGAGATCTAAAATGCAAAAGCAATTGAGTTTATTCTTTAATGATTGCATTTTACCAGAAATAGTAGACTTGAGAAAAAAACAGGAACATGGTAACTAAAGATCCGTTATATATTGAAACGGCCATTGCTGATTAAAAATAAAAATTATTTTAATGTAAATAATTCCTCATTTCTCCCCAACATTTATTATTTGTTATATTATCGTTCTTCTAATTCGCAAAAAGTTGAGGTGACTATCATTTAACTTTCTCCGATTTCAACATATTTAGTGATTTTTCTTATATTTTTTATATTTATCGTTTTTCTTTCAAAAACTAGTAGAATCTTGATACAAAATTATGTTTTATAATGCAATAGCAAAGGATGTGCCGTTTCTTGTTGTCTTCATTATTTATTGAATGATTTCTCTAATATCATATTTAATTTTTTTTTTTGAAAAATTACAAATCCACTTCCTGTGTATGTATGATTACGAGAAATAATATTTTTTAGAAATCAATATAATAAATAATAGTAAGTACTGTCGCTATAAACCACTTCCATAGTTGATATCTCATTTTCATTGGTAATTTGTATTGCATTCATTGGATGTTCTGATTAAAAGTAAACTCTGATATCATTTCTGATACTGGCATTTTATCATTTTGTACTGGTATGAAAAGTACGCCATTTTGGCCTAAAAAGAAACCGCCAAAGTTGCTATTTTCGTACAGTCGAACTTTTTAAGTTGTTCATTTTGGCATGTAACTTATGATTTCATGATTATAGACAAAAAATTAAAAACATTAAATTAAATTACCTATGCTTTAAATCGAACAGTTTACCTGAAATATTTATTAATAATATTTGGAAATATTTTTGTAATCTTTTTCGTATTTAGAAAAAAAAAAATGAAAAAAACATCCACTTTCAGTGAACGATATTTTACCAAAAGTTTATCGATTCTACGGATAGTCAAATAAGGCTTATGAAGTGGTGAAGTGCGGGACATGTTTACAATCAAATGTTCTTCATACATTCATGCTATTATTTTTATTTTCAGTCATAAAAACCAAACAGATCAACTGCGAAGCATTTTTTTTAATTTCATGGCAACTATTATTTTCGTGATAATTATCATTTTTATTGTATTATTTTTTCTGGTATTATGAATGCAAAAAAATAAATAACCGCTTAACTGCATGCAGAAATTATTATTGTAAATCGAATGTTCAGTTTTGTTCATCTACACCCTTTATACAAAAAACTAAAGGTTTTATATGTAATGATAATTGGAATATGATTATCACCACCGTTTTTATAAACCTGAATACTCGTTTGTAATACCTTATAAGGATACATTTTCTATTTGGTAATTTCTCGATAGTGACTTAATGTTGAAACTAGTAATGATAAATATAAAATTTTGTAAAACAAACATGTGTTTAATTTCCTTTTATTACATTTAAATAAATGTAATGCGGCCATCATGTAACTTTTTCCGATTTGATGGTATTATCGGGGTATTTTATGTGATATTTTACGAAAAGTGTGCAACGAACTTCAATATTTCGGCATATTTGGCGGAGCATTTAACATTTTGCTGATGTCGGTGACTGTGAGGAGGTAGCGCTGATAATTATTTTTGTGCCGCGGAACGGATAATGATGAAACGGAATGAGCGGGAGGCGAGCGCGGATTATGCTCCCTGAATCCGGCCCTGATATTCAGTTGAATAAAGAGAGCAGTATCAAATAGATAAGGATATGTGATCGAGGCGATCAGCCCACTTTGGTCGTCCCCCGCACCGATCCTCTTCAGGTCTTGCGCTGGCGCGAGGCACTTACCGCCTTAAAGGTTTTGCCAATGTACCAATATGCTTCGCTTAATATTATTTATGGCTTTAAAATTAATGCTCCCTCTTAAGCGACCGATGTGATGATTACTACCACTGAACAATAATTCAGTAATTGCAATGCCAAAAGAGAATGCACACATATTTGTTTTCCATTATTTACATTGAATTTTTCGAATACGATACGACGAAATTCAGCATACGCATACGGGATCTGAAAGCTCTTCTTCCAAATTTGGATGTGAATAATTCTTCACCAGATTTTTTTGAGAGAATTTTTTTTCATATTCGGTTGGCGCTAGCTCTAAGCTATTATTTCCACCCAATTTCAGTAAAAAATCCAATTTCGGGGGGCTGGGGTCAATATTTTTTTTATTTTCTAGAGTTGTGGGGGTGGCGCTAGCTTTTAAATTGGTGGCGCTAGCTCAGGGGAATCCGAATCAAGTGAAAAAACTTAAAAAATCATAGTTCGGGGGGCAACCGTCGACTTGCCCCCCCCGGAATTTCAAACCCCCGTAACTTTCTCGCCTTAGTGGCGCTAGCTCTAAATTTTGTGGCGCTAGGTGGCGCTAGCCAAGGCCCTTCTGACGCAATAGGTTTTTTTCAAAAAAGTCGAACTTCGGGGGCCTAAGTTGACGGAGCCCATCGACTATCGGAAATTAAATGAAAAAACTATCGGCGATAGGAACCCATTACCAAATATAGATGAGTTATTAGACAAGTTAGGCCGTTGCCAATATTTTACTACCCTCGATTTGGCGTCTGCTTTCCATCAAGTGGAAATTGATGAAACAGACGTTCCAAAAACCGCTTTCAACACGGAGCATGGTCACTATGAGTTCTTAAGAATGCCATTCGGGCTCAAAAACGCCCCGGCAACTTTCCAAAGAGTAATGGATAATATCCTTAGGGGAATCCAAAATGAAAAATGCTTGGTGTACATGGATGACATCATTGTCTTCAGTACCAGTCTCCAAGAACACGTTTCACGTTTACGCGAGGTATTCGATCGCTTAATAAATTCCAATTTCAAAATTCAGTTGGATAAATCTGAGTTCTTGTCAAAAGAAGTCGCATATTTGGGACACATTGTCACTCCCGAGGGCGTAAAACTATCCAACTCCAAAAACTACAAAACAAATAACAGGATTCCTCGGTTTGCTCGGACATTCATAAAAGATTTTGCTAAATTAACGAAGCCGTTAACGAAACGCTTAAAAAAGGACGCGATAATAAATATCATCGATCCAGTTTACATCAATTGTTTTAATTTTTGTAAAAATTTGTTCATAAATTCACCAATTCTCCAGTACCCCGATTTCTCAAAAGAATTCGTCCTTACTACGGACGCAAGCAATTTCGCTTTGGGCGCGGTCCTATCACAGGGCAAAATAGGTTCAGATTTGCCAGTAGCAAATGCCAGTCGAACTCTGAATGATTCAGAGACCAATTATTCAACGATAGAAAAAGAATTACTAGCCATAGTCTGGGCGGTAAAATACTTTAGACCTTACCTGTTTGGTCGGAATTTTAAAATTGTTTGTGACCATAAGCCGCTTCAATGGCTCTTATATCAGTGAAAGAGCCTAATTCTAAATTAGCTAGGTGGCGTATTAAATTATGGGAGTATGATTACTCCATAGTATATAAAAAGGGTATCCTAAATAAGAACGCAGATGCGTTATCAAGAATCTCAATGACGAACACGTTGAACATTCAGATTTTTATGTTTATCAATTTGATCAATCATTTTTAGAACCATTCGATCACCATTGTAATCCATCGAATGAAATGCAAAATAAATATTCAATTATCGCTGATGCAGGTTATCAAGACAACCTTGATGATTTTTTAGTGGAAAATCCTATTTTAAATATTGAAACGCTTGAAAAACCAATATATATTGGTGACAATCAATTAATTATATCAGAGGTCAATTACTCTCCCTCAATTCCAAAAACGGAATATTTATATAATAATAAAAAGATGCGAATATCTGTACAGTTGTCTAAAAATAACTTCGAAAGAGATTTTATAAAAGAATTCAATTATATCATGAAGGAGAATTAAATCATCGCGGTATCGATGAGACCGAAGCTGAAATAAAAATATATTTTTATTGGCCTAATATGCGCCAATCTATACAAAATTATATTAATAATTGTGAAGTGTGTTTTCTAAGTAAATATGATCGTAACCCACTAAAATTTAAATTTAATATTTCACCAACTCCATCAAAACCTTTTGAAATTGTACATATTGACTGTATTGCCTAAGAAGGAGCAAAATTCCTAACGATTGTAGATGCTTTCTCTAAATACTCACAACTTTACAAACCAGCTTCATACCAAGCAATTTAAATTGCAAATAAATTAATAAAATTCTTTTCTCATCATGGGGCCCCTCTACAAATTATAGCGGACAACCATCTTGAATTTAAAAACTCAGTAATTAAAGAATTACTAGAATTACACAAAGTAAAATTACATTTTATAAGTTCACAACACCCAGAGTCAAACGGTGTCATTGAAAGAGTAGTACATTCCACTATTGTCGAACACGTTCGAGTATTAAATAGTCAAAAATTGTATAAAAAAGAATCCATCGAAAATAAAGTATTATACGCCGTATTAGAGTATAATAATTCAATCCACTCAGTAACAAAATTAAAACTTGTAGAAATAATATCAGGACATATCGAAAATAATTCGCCTTTAGATGTCGAATTAGAAAACAAGATATTAAATAACTATATTTCCAATCATAAGGAAAAAACAATATTAATATATTCTCAAATAAATGAGAAATTAATAGGGAACAAAAATAAAACTATAGAAAGACAAAATCAGTATCGGGAAAATTTACCCGAAATAAATACTAAGGTGTATGTAAAAAGCAAACAGAAACAATCAAAGACGAAGCCAAGATATAAAGAGGAAGAAATAGAAGAAACTAATGAAGGATTAAAAACAGCAAAAATAAAAACATCACACCACAACACTGTACAGAAAATTCATATTTCAAATGTTAAAAGACCTCGAGTCAATAAGAAAAATAAAAATAAAAATAGGAATAGTGAAAATAATAATAATGATAAAAAGGTAGTTAACATCGAGTTAACTTACGAAGATTTTGAAAATTATGTGCTTAATAATAAAAATTCTTGTAATAAAAATATTACGGATTTAAATAATGATTTATTCTTCGCTAGAGAAGCCTTTTCACTCGCGAATTGTGTGATTGCAGGTATAGCACTTGATTTTAGGGAACGTTTTGGTCAAGTAGAAATTCTTAAAGCCCAAAACCCCAAAGTACATTCTTTATGCTTTCTAAAAGACGAAAGTCGATATATTTATAATATATTTAGTTACGAAATAAAAATGTTCCGATAAACCTTCTTACGAAGACTTGTTTCATATTCTCAATAACTTAAAAGAATTTTGTGAAGAAAAACAAATAAAAAAATTAGCTATCCCAAAATTAGGATGTGGATTCGTAATTTAAAGTACCCAAAAGTAAAACAAATGATTAATTATACTGGGTTCTCCATAATAGGCTACCCATTTTAATACTTGAATTTTTTTTTTCAGTTAACAAAACAAACTTTTTATTATACTAAATTACAGCTAACTCTTTGGGGTTTATGATAACATAAATATTTGGCTAATTTAATTCTAAGTTTTAAAAATCACGTCTTCTAAATGACCTCCACCAACTTCAACACATTTTTCAATATTAGATAAAAAGTGGTTCATTACATGGCGTAGCAAACCTTTGTCTATTCCTTCAACTTCTTCAAGAATTTTGACTTCCTCGATTGTACTTGGACGACTCGCAAACACTTTGGCTTTTAAATATCCCCATAGGAAAAAATCGGGTGCCGTTAAGTCGGGGGACCTCGAAGGCCAAGGCAAATTTCCGAATCGAGAAATGAGTTGGCCATTAAACGTTTCTCGCAGAACCCGCATTGAGTTTCTGGCGGTATGAGCTGTTGCCCCATCTTGTTGGAATAGTAAGGCATTGTTTAGTAATCCTCGTCTATTTAATTCTGGAATGAGGAATGTCTCTAGCATGTTTACGTAGCGCTCGGATGTTACTGTTACAGCGCGGTTATTTTCATCCTCAAAAAAATATGGACCAATAATACCAATAGCTCCTACTCCACACCACACAACAACTTTTGGATTATGGAGGTTCTGTGTAAAGATTTCACGAGAATTTTCACTTGACCAGTATCTAAAATTCTGTTTATTAACCATGCCGTTCAAATAAAAAATTGCTTCGTCGCTCATTAAGATACTGTGAATTGCTCCTTGATGTAAATTCAAAAATTCTTGACAAAATGCTAACCTTGCTTCTTTATCTTGATTTATAAGTTGCTGTGCCATTTGGTATTTATAGGGATGAAAATTTAAATCTCTTTGAAGAATTCGATCTAAGCTTCCCTTTAATATTCCTAGGATAAGGGTTTGTCGATTAGCAGATCTTTTAGGACTTCTCGTAAACGCAATTCTAACTCCTTCAATATTTTCTGGTGTACGAACTATTCTTCGACGTCCAGGCTTCTTCAAATTTTGTACAGAACCATTTTCACGCCAATGACGAATCCCTAACTTAACAGTTTTACGATTTGACGCGTGACCTCTATTGTTGTTATTAAACTGACGCCGGAATGCACGCCTAACTTCTTCTATCGAATTGCTTATTATGTTAGTTTCTACACAAAACACACGTTGTTGGACTGAGTAATCCATGAAAGTTAAATAATTGTGATGAAAACTAACAAACTTCTTGTAGAAAAATAACGTCCCGCAAAATTATTAATATAAAACTTATTTGTGACAGGTGCCTACTTGATCAATAATTAACTTAAATCCCAAAGACTACAGAACATAATCCCACAGAGATAAACTTATTTAGTTATTTTGTAGGGAATTAATTAATAAAATAAAATGGGTAGTCTATCATGGGGAACCCTGTATATTCGGAAATTCCGATATTAAAATTGATATCAAAACAGATGATTCTGGGAAATTTTCTAGTGTATAAGTAATGATGCTATCTTTGCTGGAAACGCTTCTGCAATGTTTTCAATGTGTACATGTTTTTGCCACAAATTTGCCCATAACTAACCAACTGTCCATAATAGACCCATACTATCTTATACTATTTTTATCAGCTTCTCAAAAGGGTTGAAAATAAAGTATAAAATATAGGGTGTTCCATTTAAAAAAACATAACTTTGTTCTGTTATGTATATTGGGACACCCTGTAAAAAAGCATACATATTTTTAAAATATGTAAAATAAGTGTGGGTACCAGTTCAAGAAAACTAGAAGTCGATATCTCAAATAGCAAATAAGTTATGGGGCTTTTACAGATCCCTGGGTCACCCGGTATATATATATATATATATATATATATATATATATATATATATATATATATATATATATAGTGAAGTGTGAGGTGTAACGGGAGAAAGGTCCAGAATTTCGATATAGTCCGCAGGGAGCAATAAACCAGATGTAGTGTGTGCTCAGTCACTATATTTCGCTATAAGTAGCCAACGTTTCGCGTAAAACATTTACGCATCATCAGGGCCTAAAATTAAATGTTACAATAAATTTTAGTGAGGAGTAAAATGATCAAAATTGAGAAAAATTTTAACAAAGTAAGAGCTGAAGGCAGTGAACAAGAAAACAAAAGAGGTTAAACTTACTAGTAAACGATTAAAATAATGATGTCCTGCGGTGCGTGAGGCGACCGCGTGGTGAAGAGGTTAAGAAGTTCGACATGGTGATCGTGTGTAGACGAGGCGTTAAAATTTAAAAATACAACAGCACATCGCAAATAACATGTGCGCGTAACGTTATAGGGGCGCAACAAACCACTTAAATCAGAAATTACACAGTGGATGAACAGATTAAAAGCACAGTCGGTAGGTGTAAAATTGACGGTGCAAAATGGCGTTCAACAAGTACAACACTGTTGTGGTTCGATCCGGTGGAATTTCGCGGTGGGAAAAGGAGATGGGCGGGGCAACGTCTATCGAGGCCGGAGATGTTGGTGGGAAATAGTGTACGAAAAAGCGCGGCAAAGACTGTTTTCCTTTCCCCATCCAAACCGTCGAGCGAAATTATTTATTTTTTGAAAAATGTGCAAACATATATGGGAGAGCAGAAGACTAGGACGCGTTTCATCGTTATTACGATAATTTCACTAATTAAATTGTTATTGAGAAGACCTTTCCTACGTTCTGATACAGTTGCCCGTGGAGATATGATTTCTTCCAGCATTATTGTAGAATAGAACAATTGGACACACTCTCTCAATAACCAATTACTCGTATTGTTGCGAATACGATTTTCAGCGGCACCGTCCACCCAGACCGCATAAATATCACTTCCAAAATGTGCAAACATGTGTGTGAGGTTGCAGATATGACAGGCTGATGATTCGTAATAACGATGAAACGCGTCCTAGTCTTCTGCTCTCCCATATATGTTTGCACATTTTTCAAAAAATACAGCTCAAGAATTATCCTTTTCGCAATATATATATATATATATATATATATATATATATATATATATATATATATATATTTATTTATATTTTATGTGAGTATAGGTATTAGAAACCACCAACTAATTCTAAACACCTTCTCACAAGCTGCAAAAGGATATAATCAATAGTGTACCATATTTTTGGGTCGCACAATAACTGCGAACAATATTTTTGCTCAGAAGCAAACTTATTACCTGAAATTACTGAATGTGGATTAAAAAATAATATTCTGAATTGTTTAAAGAGAATAGAACAAAATGCATCCTCGCTTATAATCAACAAAACAAATAACCCCGCTGAAAAATTTAATAGTATTGTGAACACATTTATTGGCGGGAAGAGATTAAATTGTTCATATAAAGGATCTTACAAAACACGATGTCAGTTGGCAGCAATTTGGAACAATTGCAAAGAGCAATATGTAGACAAAATAGTGAAACAAATGGGTCATTCTTCTAGTGTGTTCACGAAACAATTTATGGTGCGTCAGCAGTTGAGGAGAGAGAAATTTAAAAAATAAGATGAAAAACTTTAAGAGAACAAAAGAAAGTTTAACTGCATATACAGAATACGGTGAAATAGAATACCAACTATCGGTGGAAAAAATTAAAAACAGATTGGAGCGGTTGAACATCATCCTTAAAAAAACTAACGAGGAAATTACCGACATTGAAGACATTTATGGCACCAGGAAAGAGCCTTAAAAATTACTGCCTCTAATTCTGGCCGAATATGCAAACTTAGAAAAACAACGAACGTCAGTAGGATGCAGATTCGGCTCCGAAATCAACACAGCCATGCGGGACATATTCGTCGTGGGAATAGGAAGAGGCCCCATATCGGATCGTCTTCTGGAACTGGACCCCACGTCGACACCGACCCATCGTTGGAAACTATGACGCAAATAGCCCAAAATAAGGAGGCAGCAGGAAAGGAACAGCAGCGACATGTTCAGATTAAATCGGAGTTTCATCAAATGGCAAGGTTTAAAAAGCAAATTAATAATAGTACACAGGGGGCAACTGGGTCTACAGCACAGGGAATTAAATGCGAGATGTGCGGAAGAAAAAATCATCAGTCGTTTGAATGTAATAATTATTAGTGTTAAAAAAAACATAATAACACTTACATGTTTTTGTCGCATCAGATGGTTAACGATTATACTTTGCATCAAGCAGATATTTTTAATATGAATGAATTTAATAATTTTAATCAATTTTTTATTAAATTGACGGTTGAAAAGATTCCTTTGGATTTTTAAATCGATACCGGTGCTACACACGCGGTAATTTCGGAACGTATTTATTGCAAACATTTTAAGAAATTTCCAATATTAAATAATGATTTAATATTTAAAGATTATATTGGATTTAGTTTCAAACCAATTGGTAAATTAAATTTAAACGTTACTTTTAATAAAAAGAAATATAAATTGAAAATTTATGAAATTAAAACCGGGGTTCCACTAATCGGAAGAAAAGCTTTAAAATTATTCAATATTGGGATGAATAGTAACAGCGTTGAAAATAACTTTGGTATGGCAAAGGTTTCTAGCAAATTAGATGCATTATGTACCAAATATAATACAATTTTTGAAAACGAGTTGGGAACGTTTAATAAGGATAAAATTACGTTAGTAATGAAAAAAAATTCTAAACCTTAGTTTTTCAAAGCTCGTCCTATTCTATGTTCATTGAAAAAAAGGTTGAAAATGAAATAGAACGTTTAGTTAAGAAAACAGTTTTAGAAGCGGTTACATATTCAAACTGGGGTACTCCAATAGTGCCAAAATTAAAACCTGACGGTTCAGTAAGAATATGTGGAGATTACAAGTTAACTGTAAATCCTAATTCAGAAATATTAAGATTTCCATTGCCGAGAATTGAATATTTGTTTAATAAATTAACCGGTGGAAGAAACATTTCTAAAGTGGATTTATCAGGAGCGTATTAGCAAGTTTTGTTATCGGAAGAGTCTCGAGATATGAACGATATCTACTCATATGGGTCTTTTTAGATACACTCGACTTCCATATGGCATTACCAAACCGACGAGAAGTTAGCCATAACTTTCCAGCCACGGATTTTGGCGGCTCCACCATCACCCGAATTATGATCACTCTCGATAAATTACCTTTTTGGACCTGGCCATAGTAGATTTAATTGTTAACTGTGTGTTTGAAGTTTTTGTAAACATTGCTGACGTATTAAATGTTAATTTACAAACACATGTAATAAATTGTTGGGCCCCCGATGGAAATTAATTTTCCAGCCACAAACATACTACGAAGTATGTTATTCAATTTGGAATTGTCAAAAGACCGAGAAAATTGAATATCAACCCTTGGCGAATTTTTAAAATAACCGCTGTCTCCACTCTGACGGACGTTTTTCAAACACATATAATAAATTGTTGGGCCCCTGATGGAAATTTTTCAGCCACAAATATACCAGTAAGTATCTAGTCGAGAATATCGGATATCAAGGTTTGTCGAATTTTTTAAATAACCGCTGTCTTCTCCGGTCGGTTGAATTTCAAACACGTAAAATTAATTGTTTGGCCTCCGATAGAAAGGAAATTTCTCGTCACAAATGTTTTAACGAATATGTTAGTTAATTCAGAATCTTAAAAAGCATATTCGGACTTAAATTAATTTTATGACGTACGACAGCAGTTGTCACTTTGTATAACGAGTTGTACAAAGTGACAACTTCTGTCATGTCAGTTAAATTATCACTTTTTACAGCTGAAAACAGTAATTCAAAGGGGGAGTTGTAATGTCGTAATAGAAAATGATATAATTGTACATGTATAAAATAAAAAAGAAACTATTTATTGCAATCGCACACGTCGCAGATGTAATCCAGGCTAATGTCGGGCCGCACAGTGGGGCAGAATTGCAAAAACCTGGCCATAAATAGTAAACCTAAGTTTAAAGCATTAAAAATGTTTACTCGGAGGTTTTCGGGGTTGCTGATTCCAAATCCGATGTTAGATTTTCAAAATTGAAAATGGCGGACCCAAAATGGCGGACCAAAAAGTAAATTTTTGGCAAAAATGGCTTGAATTTACTGGTAAGGAGGTTTTCGGGGTCGGTGATTCCGAATCCGATGTTAGATTTTCAAAATTCAGAATGGCGGACCCAAAATGGCGGACCAAAAAGTAAATTTTTGGCAAAAATGGCTTGAATTTACTGGTAATGAGGTTTTCGGGGTCGGTGATTCCGAATACGATGTTAGATTTTCAAAATTCAAAATGGCGAAGAAAATGCAGAAAAAATTGTGAATTATATGCAAAAGTGTCGGTAACATCCCTTTCTGCATATTGCTTCTTTGGTGAATAAAGGGTAGAATTATGGATATAAAATAATTACGAAATTGATACATTACAGAATTACTTTTATTCTTTCTAATAACAGAAATCATTTTCTTCTTCGTCGGATACATTCGATTCTGTTTCAGATTCCGAAGACGTGGGCGTAAATTCAGTCGACGTATCAAATGAAACTTCATTCTCACTTATTTTCGGCGGTTGTAATAACTGAACAACTTCAAAGCCTAACGGTTTAAGAGGTTTTTGGGGTAGTTTCCGAATGCTAGAAATTAGGGGATCCGAAGTAACCATTAGTCGGTTGAAGACGTCTTCCATATTTGCTTTCCTGGAGCATTTTCGAGAAAAATCCTGACGATATCGTTTTATATCTTTATTCCTGGACTCCTGTGCGTCTTCTGAAAGTTGTCCAATTGGTAGTAATGCGTGGTCGATAATAATCGCTCCATGGATCAGTATTTTGTGAACCGATGTCGGCATATGGTACCATGAATAAAGGTCGACATATCTTGCAGTATTCAAGCAATATTCATTGAAGTTCTCAACGTGAACGTCATAACCGCTCGACATTGCTTGCAAAATAACGTGAAAGCGATGGATTAATGATTCATCAACGCCTGTTATTTTCGCAGATATAGCTGAATTTTCGAAGAAACGCCGAGCTGTATTTCCGTCATTGGAACTTAAAAATCCGGGCTTCGGACGATCAACGACTAGTCCCAGTTGAGAGCGAAATTGTTGTTGCACGTCTCGCTTCTTTCAATTTTTTCATTAATTTCCTTCGCCTTTGCTTTTGTCTCCTCTTTCGCTTCTTTTTTCACTCTACTTCGTTGCCACTGTTCTACGTCAATTTTATAAGAGATATGTAAACAGCATTCAAAAAAGCGTATCCACGCATGTAAAGTTGAGACGCCAAATCGTAAATTGTCTGTTTTCACATCATTTTTGAGCATGGCATCAATATCGTTAAATTGTTTGGAAGTAGCATTGCACAAGAAGCAACGCTGTGCTGATGTTGTACCACTTATTGCATTGCAAACTTTGCCATCAATCATCGTAAATGCCATGCTATACGTTACAAATATTGGCTTTTCATCTATCGTTGTTTGATAAGGTTCTAGTTGTTGTATTTGTTTTTCAATGTTTGTAACTTCAGCCATTGTCGTTTGGACATTTTCATGTAAAAATTGTAGTCTTATTGGCCTGCAAAATCTCGGTGAAGATGGTCTTGGATTTTGCCACATAACAATTTCTGTCTTTTCCATTTCGCTTACGAGCTTTATCGGCACAAATGAAGTGAAGAAAACACTTTCGTCGGACTTTCCATCTTCCGAAAACTTCTGCTTATACACACTCTGACCAGAGCTTCCGTCACATCCCCATTTGCAATACAATTTTACATTTTTTACATGCGCTGGACTTACATTACGAATGACGTCCTCCTGAAGTTTTAGTATACGTGCTACTGTCTTATCAAGTATAACTTGTAATTTGACTTCAGCGCTAGTCTCACTTATATTCACATAAAAGTCTGGCGGATAGCACATTTGTTTCGCCTTTTGTATATGTTTATATGAAGGAAACAATTTACAATGCTTCTTTTTTGCCTCATTTCTTGTTCTTTGGTATGCTCGTTTTGAAATCTTTGACTCGAGCAATAACGAAAGAGCTTCATCAGGAGTAAATGTTTCTTCCATTTTTGACTGGAAAGCAGTAACATATTTAGCAGCTCTTGTTGGACTTATTGCTGATACGTCTTTCACTACTTTCGCGGCTTCTAAATTCCCTGTTGATCTAAGACTCATTTGTGTCGCATACGCTAATTCATCCGCTGTAAAGGTTTTTCGGATTTCTTCGGTCTTTCGACGTTTCGATCTGTCACTATTTGTATCAAAAGATTTTGAAGGGCGACCGCGACTGGTACTTTCATTTTGAATATCTTGTGCTGCGGTTTCGGCATTTACGGATATTGAAGTTGGAAAACGTATTTTACCTTTCAGCCATTGTTCATTACTTTTAAAAAACCTGTCTGTCTTCCTTGCTGCATCGTCCCATTTGGATCTCAACTTTGACATCAACGCAGCTAACGTTTTTTTTTTTTAAATCGTCTGATACATGTACAGATTCCCCATGTTTATCTGCGATGTTTTTTTCCAAGACAGTAATAATATCCTGAATATTTTCTTTAATATGATCTTTTATGATTAAAAATACATCCTTCCGAGTCATGGAATACACTGAAAAATAAAATAATCAAAATGTAACATAGATAATACATAAGATTATTAATTTTTTTTAACTTTATTTAGTTTTGAAGAATTTCAAATAGTTTGTATGTATATAAAAAATATATAATTTTATTTAAAAAATTGTAATTATTGGTTTTTATATATTTTGTTCATTTTTATTTGCATTAACTTAATTATTCGTGCATTGAAGGTTATAGTATTGATAGTTACAAATTATTATTACATCATTTTTGTTATACCATTTTTGAACAAGAACATGAAAAATAAATTTGTTACTTACTCACGGTGCCGAAAAATACCGACAGATCTCAAACGCATTATCAGTAGTTTTGTAATACTTTACAGATGCACGGGATTGCAATGCCGATCTAAAAAACGGTTTTTAAATTTAAAGCGCAGCTAGGCGCAGCTAATTTTTTTTATGTTTTAAATATCGATGTAATGAACAAAATCCAATAAGAATCAAAGCGGTATTCGATGGAACTTTTTTTAAATTAGTATTTACAAACCGCGACGACATAAAATATAAACTTATTTTTGCTGTTTATTTATACTATCGTATGAATACATACATGCATAATTATGGCTTTATATATATAAAATCATACAGTACATACCTTTAGAATGATTTTCCATTTTGCGAAATTAAAATAAGTCGTTTGAGTCAAATTTTATCACTCTCTGAACGTTCTGATGATTTTCAGCTCTGCACTTCGACACGTGTGCTCGTGGCGAAGGTCAACTTGGGACTGACTAATCGCGCAGAAGGAGCACGTAAAAAAAAATTCCTTTTACAGATTGCTGCTCGGATGATCCCTAAATCTATTGCGACATTTCTAGGATAAAAATAAGAAAGTTGATTTTTCGATTTTTGGCCAGGTTTTTGCTATTCTGCCCCACTGTGGGCCGGGCCCGCAGCATATTTTCGTTTCATCGGGCCGGGCCGGGTTTTAAATTTTCACTCTCGGGCCGGGCCGGGCTTTCCAAAACCCGCTTCTGCAGGGCTCTGATGCATTCTGCGTAATACAATATGTATACTCCGCAATTCCAACAGTCCCACTACACAGGGTAGGTGATATTTACCAATTTAATTTGTTCTGAACATATTATTTTTAATTTGTGCAAATACAAATTCTTTTTGTGACTTTTGATGGAAGCCGGGTCAAAAAAACGCAATTTATCGTAATTGCGATAAATTAGCATCCAGTGGTTTTGGTTGAAAATGGGCATAATAAAATAGAGATCAGAATTTTAATATTTTCTCGAAAGATAGAACTTGTGTCATTTTGTAAAAAATATTTTAATGTTAGGATTGTATTTTGAAAAAATCTTTAATATACATATAATCTATTACAAAATTATCCAACCACATGTCAGTCTGTTTAGGGTGTTCATTTAAGGTATGGTAGCTTATATAATACAAAAATTCGTTTTTTTTGATACATGCTTACTACATATTCTTTGGAAGTATGAGGTATTTCGAGCTGAGAGCTATTTTTGTAGAAGTCTTCACCGATTTGAAAAGCCGTATTATGTACGTCACGTTCAGCATTTTGATCTTTTTTGAAATATCTTTTTACCGTTGCTTTTTTGAAATATGAGTGAGTGTTCTTTTTCCGCTTGGCCCACGATTCCTCAGGATTTTCAAGTTTTCTTTTCGCTGAGCACCTTTCTCTGGGAATATCGTAGACATGCTCCCTACATGAGGATATGACATATTTTCTCACTTTTCTTATAAAGCGAGAACATTTGTGATGCGAAGTCTTGTTGAAAATATTATTTTTTATCAAGCCAAACCAATTTTCAACGATTGCATTACTAGATCTCTCTCCCCAAACACCACTCCACAAAGGAAGGTAAGGGATGTACTTTTTTAATATGTGCTGACTAAATGTTTCGCAATAATAACTATTTGAAGTTTCGCAATGCAGTTCAAATAGAATGTCATCTTGCACATCATTTAATATATCACGAAATTTCAGGTAAAATTTACTGTTTTTATAAAACGTGTCAGTTTCACTTTTTCCATACGAAGAAACCTGCATGTTTTATTCCTTTAAAAAATGAAATTAATTCACTAATCAATCTGACATTTCAGAAATTGAGGGTACTTTGATTATTTTTGCTCAGTTTTTTATTTTAAATAATTTCATTTTTGAATGGAATAAAACATGTTTAAATTATTCTGATTAAGCGCATCATGTAGAAAAATAATTGATTTATTATTAACTAAAATTTCCTTCAAAATTTTATGATAAAATATACATTAATGCAAGGTATAATTTTTAGCATGTAAAATCCTATGGCCCATGCTAAAAAAATATACTGTATATATAAGCAAATCATTTTTCGCCTTCTCTACTAATTTATTTTCAAATTTTGAAGATGAAATAATAAAAAGGCACCTGATAATATCCGTAGTTACTATAAAAGAATCTATATTATATAGGGAAGCCGGCACTTCTTTATAAAAACGTGTAATATTTTTACTCGCCGATGACATGTGATCATTTATGTCCTTGCACATTATTTTCATTAAATGTGTACAGCACAACTTTAATGTAACGCCGCCATCGACAATCTTATAGTTTAGATGACTGACAGCGTTAAATTGCATATTGCAATATGACAGCAATGACATGGTATTAAAAGTTTCACATAAAGCATTTATTATGGCTAAACTAAAATCAGTTGTAACCATATTAAATGGTGGTCAACTAACTTTATTTCTTAAACAATAGCATTTAAAGGCAAAAAGCCATGCAGATATTGCGTCTTTATCATGCAGAGATGAAATCATTTCAAAAATTGGTAAAATCCTTCGTGAGGTTGTCTTAATTACCCCGCAATAGTACAGAACACGTTTACAATTTTCAGTAGATTTTCGGATTACAGATCCAGTAGCGTCAATATAAAGATTTGGTAAGGGACCAGACTTTTCAGCATATTTTAGGATGGCAAATGGCAAGCTGTTTTTTGCTAAAGACAAACACTCAGAACTTCTGACATCTAACGCGGTACTCATTTTTAATCTGCGTCCTAGTAGAATTCTCTCGACGCCTCTAACATGCCTCGTATAGTGTTGCCCATGAGAAAAATTAATACCTGTGCTTCTAACTTTAAAGACCATCGAGCCACTGCGCCCCGTGTGGACTCCATTTTAATTTTTTTTACATTCTTTTAACGCACATCTTGCGTAAATGCATATAGTCTTTTTTGTATAATTGCACGATTTAATGTTGACGACACACGTATTGTTAACTTTTTGTAAAAGTTCTTTTACAACAAACGTGTAGACTGACGGATCAAACTTTCCCTGCGTTCTATCGTAAATTGCTAGAACTTGCGACTCAATTATTGAGAAGTATCCTTCAATGCATATATATTTCATGCCTGGAATAATATTTGGAAATATATTTTGCGTGCCTTTCGGCAGCCTTTCGATGAAGTCTTCGTCACAGGGCATTTCAATTGCAGCGTTAATTTTTGGTGATTCTTTTGAGACTTCAAGAGTGGTGTCACTTTCATTTTGCTCGATATTTTTATTTGTAAATATAAAATCGACATCAGGTGTATGATGAAGGGATTCTGTTCCTCAAAACTTGGGTTGGGCTCAATTTGAGGAATGGGGGCACTGTTTTTTGTGCTATCAGGATCGTTGGTTTTAGCCGCATTAAATTTCGGAATTTCAACAATTGACTCAACTTGTAAGTAATCACGCGCTTCGTTAAAATTATTATCCCTTTCTAAGGTGTACTTTTGCATCAATCGGCGAATTTGTTGTATGTTTCGCATAATAGCTGAATGTATTTTTCTGCGGTGTTGACATGAAATAAGAACTAGTTTTCCCGATTATAGGATTTGAAAATTTCAGGCGCCCTACGTGGCGGCCTGAAATTTTCCCAGTAAAAAACGCAGCTAAATCCTCAATCATTATGATGTATACAATAAACGTATACAAAACTAAACCGAAACAAAACTTAAACTCAGACAAAAACGAAAACAAAATGACACTAAAAAAACAAGCAAATTATAATAGAAGCAACAAAAAAATAATAACAAACAAAAAAACAAGAAACAAACAAGAACGAACAATAAAACAACCGAAAGAAGAAATTGCAAACGTAATAAATGTGGGAAAACGAACAAATGAATAAATAACAACCAAAAAAACACAACAAACAAGAAACAAGAAAAGCAAACCAAATAAATGTAGAAAAAACAAACAAATTAACAAATAACAATAAACAAGAACAAACAACAAACAAGAACGAACAACAAAAAAACCAAAACAAACAAATGTCAAGTTTAAAGATAAATATAACAAGTTATATGTTTTCTTCAATAATACTCGTAATTTGCGAATGTATAGTCCAGGTCGGTTAGACGTTTGGAACAAGAGTGATTCTCAATTCATTGCAAGTTAAAAATAACATAAATGGAATGTGAAACTGAAGAGTGGGGCTTACAATCAGTCCCATTGAAATGCTGTCGAATATGCTTTAAAGTACGCACGTTTCAAGTAGTCGTCTGAGGTAATAATAATAATAATAATAAATTTATTTATCCATAAAAATCAACCGATATTGGACAAGTCAAAATAAGGGTTCCTTACCACTAAATTACAAAAATAATCATCTATATTATAACATTACAAAAAATAATCATCTATACTATAATATACATTGCTATATAGATATATTTTTAGTTTTTTCTTAAACTCATTATATATTCTAATATCCTTAAGAACAATAGGTAATTTTTTATAAATTTTCACACAATTGTGATTTGGGCCTCTTTGAAACTGGGCCGTGTCATGACCGACTACTGCAAGACTATGACGATGCCGCGTATTGTACTCATGATAGTCCGAGTTTCTTTCAAAATAATGTATATGTTTCTTAACAAATAAACTGCACCTTAAAATGTAAATAGACGGAAAAGTAAGTACATTGTTTTTTGCGAATATTTCCTTACAGGAATCCCTGGGTGGTATATTATATATTAATCGCAATATCCTTTTTTGAAGTATAAAAATCCTGCTGTTTAGTGCAGGTTTTCCCCAAATAATGATGTTATATGATAGGTAGCAATATGCAAGTGCGTAATAAATTTCTAATAAATTGGATGTAGCCACCGTCCCCTTTAATTTTAAGATAGCATAATACGCTTTATTTAGTTTATTACAAACAAAATCTATATGTTGTACCCATGAGAGTTGTGAGTCAATAAAAATTCCCAAGAATTTTGTTGATTTTTTATGATTTTGGGGAATGTACTCCGGAATCTTAGTATTGTAAAAATAAAGACATTCGGTTTTATTTTGGTTTAAAATCAGGGAGTTTTTATCACACCAACATCTTACTTCATTTACAGTTTGCTGTATTATTTGTCCTAATAAATCTGGATCGGACGATGATACTATAACAGACGTATCATCAGCGAAATTAATTAATTTTCCGGAACTAATATGGTTGTTTATATCGTTAATATACAATAAAAATATCAGCGGACCCAGGACTGACCCTTGCGCCACTCCTGTATTTATGTTATGTACATTTGATACCGCATTATTACATTTTACGTAAAATGTTCTGTTTGTCAAAAATGATATCACAAATTCTAAAATATTTCCACGTATTCCTATTTTGTCTAATTTATATTTTACAAATTCTGGATTAACCGTATCAAATGCGCGAGACAGATCAAAAAGTAACACTGCTACGGAATGTTTTGCATCTAACTCTTTGCTGACATGATCCATCATTTGGTAGGAAGCCGTCTCCGTTGAAAAAGATTGTCTAAATCCATGTTGAGTAGTTGATAATAGATCAAATTTATTTAGGAAGCACCATAAGCGGCCACTCACTACACTTTCTATTATTTTCGATATTATACTTAACAGGCACACAGCTCGGTAGTTTTCCTTAAGAGTTCGGTCCTCTTTCTTGAAGATGGGTAACACTACTGCGGTTTTTAACACTGATGGGAAAATTCCTTCTTCTATTGATTTATTTATCAAATAGGTTAACGGCTCCACTAACTCATTTGATACAAATTTGACAAAAGTTGTCGATAGTCCGTCATGTCCTGTGCTTTTTTTGTCTTTTAAATTTAGAATTGTCAATAGAACTTCTCTTTCATCCACCGGGATGAATGCAAACGATTTTGAAAATTCTATACAGCCAGTACAAGTCTGTGATATGTTCGCCCCAAAGTGTTGTACCATAGTATCACTAACCACATTTGCAAAGTATTGTGCAAATATGTTAGATATATCGTCAGGAGTATTATATGTTGTACCATTATCAACGATTTTCTCAATTTGATTTATTTTTCTATTACTCAATTTCTCGTTAACCAATTGCCAAATCTTAGCAGATTTATTAGGAGCATTATCAATGATATTCTTATAATATTCATTTTGTGTTACTTCAATCAATGTTTTATAATCCCTTTTTTTGTTTACGTATAATAATCTGGTTTGATCGCATTTTAAATTCTCTTTCAACCAAAATAAATCATTTAATTGGTTTCTTGCTAATTTGATCTGATTCGTCATCCATGGTAAGTCGTTTTTATTACCATATTTGTTTCTTAGGATCGTGGAATGGGATTCCAGTTTACTTCTTAGTGTGTTTATAAAGATATTGAAAGCTTCCTCTATATTAGATGTTAGATATAAAGTATTCCAATCCGTATGTTGAAGTTCATCTTGGATGTCAATCATTCCCTGCTTTGTTATTATATTCTTTACCGTTGTATTATCTGTTGCGCGGATGTCTGATCTACATTCTGTAGTTTGGAAGCTTAAACATTGCGCTTTGTGATCTGAAATATGGGGTTCTATAATATGACACGTTAAAAGTTCAGGTGGTAGATTACAAACAATGTAGTCAATTGCTGATGTTGCAGTATAGTTATTTTTGTTTGTAAAAATACGTGTTGGATCCGTACATAAATAATTCAGTTCATATGATTTGAATAGATCAAACAGGATTTTTTTTTTAGTTGTCTCTGAGAGTGCGTTTACATTTAAGTCGCCACATAATATAATGTTGTCGCACATGTCACAAACATAATTCAGTATGGTTGTAATATTGTTTACGAAAATGATGAAATCTCCCGATGGAGGTCTGTATATGGCAATTAGACCCATTTGTTTATTATTAACTTTAAATAAAATAGCACTACATTCTATATGCATTTCTACACAGTGCTTAGATATCAAATATAGTGGCTTTGTTTCAAACTTATTATTTCCATATATTACAACCCCGCCGCGAGAAGACGAAGATCTGCAGAAATTTGCGACAGCTGAGTAATTCTTCAACGGCATAAAATCTATATTAATCGTGTTACACCAATGTTCGGTGATACATAAAAATGTAGGTTCCTCTTCGGTGTTGAAAACATTGATTTCTTCTAGTTTATTGTATAAGCCTTGTACGTTTAAATGTATTATTTTAATGACATTAGGATCGATTTTATTATTTGGATCTATTCTGATTTTTTTGATTTCTGACGTTCGGCGAAAAAAGAATACCGTTGCAATTTAATGTTTATCGGCCACATATCCGGATCTTGGAATTTTTCTTCAAATTTTTTATCCACACCAATTTTAAATGCGAATTCATCATCTTTGCGAATTTTTATTTGGGTAACTTCAAGAAAGCCGGAAGGGCATATATTGTTCCTTATGTATGTGCTTACATCGTTTGCAGTTGTATTCGGATTTGCTCTGCCTAGAAAATACCAAGATATTCGCGGCACTGCCGTTAGGTTACATTCACTATTCTCTTTTTTTCCCATTATTGATTGTCTGTTGCGCTCTCTCCTTCGGTTTCTTTGGGTTTCCCATCGTTCGTTCCTTTCCTCTGGTGAATTTACCGCATCTTGTAGTTGTGTAGAACTAATTTTTTTGATGGTCTCGCTTTGTATGCTATCTGTAATAATATTTTCCTCGGTTCCTCTTACTGATTCCATTTGTTCCAGTGTATTATTTGAAGATGTCCCCACTTGCCTGGTGATCGATTGTAGATTCCTTTCTGGTTGCAGTTTTAGATTTATTTGATCCGGGTTTGTTTCTCGGCTGATTTTTGGTTTGTTTACTTTTTTTCCATTTGAATAATTAACCTGTACGGAATCATGGTTTTCTAGTAATGATATAATTTTTGCTTGGTGATTAATATTACTCTGCATTTGTGCAATTAATGTTTCCGTGAGTTCCAGTTGCCTCTCAAAAAAATGGATTTTATCAGCCTGCGTACCTGTTGTTTCCTGTGTAGTTAGGTTTTCAGTGACTGTCTCTAGTGGTGCACATCGTATTACGTCATTTAATAAATCACTCACTTGATTCCCTGCTGGAACCTCTCTATTAATAATGATTTCTATTAATTCTTGTTTTTTGAATTTATTTAACTCAGTAATTAAACACTCGCGTGCCTCTTTAACGCGTGCCTCTTTAACGCTCGCCATCTTGATTATTAGAAAGGTGATTAAAGAAGGGTCGGAAGGGCTGCCCTCATCAGAATTGATTGGACATTTCGTCGTTATACTTTAAACTCAGAGATGTTTACACTTTACTTGCTAGCTATTGGTGCACTATCGGCTTCCATTTATAAATCAGTGGTTCTTAGAAGGTCACAGATAAGTTCAGAAATCAATATGCATGCAATTGTAAAACTTTTAATCAAATTCACCATTTATATTATATACAGGTGGTGAATTGCTTCACGCACTGTACGAATACCAATGCAATATTTTGACATGCAAATATTTGTTTCCGTATTTATTTTAGACCAAAACCTCACATATGTTTATGTAGAGGAAAAAAGTACCGAATTTATTGATGCTACTTTCTATTTCAATTTTTCCACGGAAGAAAAACTGTGGAAATTGCCAAGGGTTGCTATCAGTGACGGCTCGTGACCTACGGAAGTGGGTCGGCCGAATGTAGGCAAGCTGCAGTTAGTCAACTTAATTTTTGGTAGTTATTAAGTATCATTTATATACTGTATCTTCGTAGAAGCGTATTATTTACAATGGTAAACATTAACCAATCATTTGCTGTATGTAACAATATGGTTGTTTGTGCAGTATATAGTAAAAAAAATATTGCTAACGCGACATAATTAGGCAAATGTAAGTAAAACCCAACTGTAGGAGAGTAGGCGTACCAAAAAATTAATGTAATTAACTAAACTTTTAACCAACCCTCTTTCTATTGCTAAAATAGATACATTACTTAAGCGCGATTGGGATATTGTATTCCTACTGTAGGATTGTATTCTTTTCAATGCTGAAAAGCTTCTTTCCACCGATGCAGATGTTGGTGGGAGAGACAATATTAAACAAAATAATTTATATAATTCCGGAACGTCTGTAATAATATCATTATTATAAATAAATTCTGTCATGTCACCTACTGTTGGGGAATTACCGAAAATAAATTTGTCAGCATACAAAACTTGCAATTCTCTTTTTAATTTTTCGTTATTAAAAAATGTTTTGTTGTTATTAATCACAGATTGAAATTGTTTTTCCGGAAATTTTTTATTACATATGTCGAATTTATTTTGATTGGTTAATTCCAGAAAGTTTAGTAAGAAAATATATTTAAAACGTTTCAATTTTCGTTTCAATTTGATTTATAAGCATATCTAAAATTTCAAAAAAGATTCGTTTCGTAGATATCGAATCATCATTACTACTGTACGTTTTACGTCGTTTAGCGGATGAAGGTGTAAAAATTAACTGAAAAGTATATAAAAGAAACAGGAAATCAAAATCGGTTAATATTCTTTTTAACCCGGTCGATTCTCGTATTGAAATATCATCCCATTGATCAAAATCTGCGATGATATGATCGAAAACTTCAATCAAATTAATTCTATTATTATATATAGTGTTCACAATGCGCGATTTCAAGTTCCAGCGGGTTTCTGAGTTACTCGGAACTCTCTTTTGACAAATTGTATCCAGAAGATTAGTGCGTTTAGTAGATTTTGTGAAAAAAGATGAAAAGCCCGAGAGATTTGAGAAAAATATCCTACATTCTTTAATTTTTTTCCATGAATCTTGTAAAACTAAATTTATTTTGTGCGCGTAACAGTGCGTAAAAAGTGCTTGAGGAGCAATTGCCTTAACTTTTTGCTGCAATCCTTTTAGTTCTCCCGCCATTACAGCAGCACCATCATACGTTTGGCCGATTAATTTGTGTCCGACATTGAAATGATGAAGTTTTGTTGGAGTACATTAAATATATTGTTTGCAGTTCGACCTTCACTAAGGTTGAAGAAACCCAAAAATCGTTCTATTACTTTCCCCTCACAAACGTAACGAAAACTCACTGACATCTGAGAAAAACAGCGTATATCTGTACTCAAACAAACTAGATGCAAAATGAGCTAATTCTTTGAAATTCCCTTGATTGTCTGAATTTGTTGTTTCGTCGTTACCTCGGAATGCAAGTTCTTGAGTTGATAAATAAATGACCATGTTTATTAAATGTTTGACCATTTTTCGATTTTCCCGAACGTTTTCATTATGTTTATTCATACGTTCTCGTCTAGCGGTATCAAGTGCATTTACAATATTATGTTTCGCGAATAATTTATATTTTAAGGCAGAATACGTATGATCTTTTGAAAGTTCATGTTTCGCTAAAGCACGATAAACTTCTTTTAAATTGTCGTAACCCCATGAATTAAAAGGGTTTTTGCTTTCACAAAACAACAAATAATACCAACAAAAAAATTTGTTAGAAATCTCACAACCAGTTAGCCAAATAAACTTTGTGTAGAGTGTTGCAGAAAAAGTGCGATTGTGATCTTGTTTTCTTTGAACGAGATTAGTCAACAACGGGTGTGGAACTGGCACATTTTTAATGAAAAGTTTATCATCATACGACAATTGGTTAAATTTATTGTGTAAAAAATAATGAACCAAATCAGCGTTAGTACTTACAATATCCCTTACACTAGCCATCGTAGTTTCAACAAATAATGCAATAATTAATAATCGCATACACGAGCACCATGTGGACGGGACCAAGGAAAAGACAAAGTGATTCTGTCATCTGATCATTTCTATGCTGGCACACGCGCACTGTGGATAAACGGCCAGCCGTACCCATACTCCTCCGTTAGAACGATACACATTAAATAATTTCGCCCGACTTTTAACAGTGAGAGAATGTCGGAGTAACAATAACATCTTTAAACATGTTATATACATAATATGGTTAATTATACACTGATATATTTCACATAAACTACCTTAAATTTACCTAGAATGGTAATTATTTTGTAAATTACAATTAGGTAACCATTTAATTATTGTTTCCATTTTAAATTACATCTATTGTTTAATGATATTTACTTATATTAAGATTTGGTTTCTCTTTAAAAATGCGAAATATGTTCTGATTTCTGAAATATTTTTTTAAGGAATAATGTGTTTTCTAATACCGGTCAACTGTTGGCCTTAATGACCAATTTGTATTAAAGTAAGTACATATATTACTTTTAAATTGAACAATATGAAAATAATCAGAAATACGTTAATAAATAAATTTAGAAGTTCTAAAATAAAAATCTGTGACCTGTAACGCAAGCGAATTAAGGGCATGCCACACTCGTCTGGTACGAATCATTTTCCCACAGATGGCTCCCTAATCGCTAGTTTAAAATTAAATCGCGATTTTGAGAGAGAAGGTGTTGTTGAAGAAAGATGTAGTAACATTTGCATAGATAAAGTAAAATAGATCGGCGACTCTTATAAAAACATATACCGCGTGTTTGCTCCACCACGCGCTGGTTATGGGGGAAGCGGGGCGAGGATGACCTTCTAATATGTATGTATACACCCAGGCATGTATTTTACGCCAGCGGGAGGCACATTTATATGATTCATGAAAAGAAGCGTGCACAAAATAAAGCTTGAAACTATGAACGAGTGGAGTGACTGCGGTAGCGTACGACCGTAAATGATAAAAACAAGATCAAATTTCGTATATATACACTCTTGATATTTTTATATCTTGGATAATTTGCGTAATAATGATCATTACTTCTTGAAATATATTACACTAAAAATCTACCAGACAAAAATATATTATCTTTTTAAAAATGCAATGAAATAAGAGAGTAAAATGCATGCGCAAAGGAAAGCTTGATATGTGGAACAATAGTAAACCAAAAAATGGTGACTTGGCCATCATGTTACTTTCTCCGACTTGATGGTATCATAGCCATTTATATTTACGTTTTCATGGTTTATTGAAATCATATTTTAAATGTACATCCAGCGTTGCGTAAACTCGGATGAAACTGACGTTTAAAACGTCAAAATTATGAAACGGAAAAATTATACTTCAAATTGAAAAACTCGGTTTACTCAAAAACTAACGAGATTTCGAAAAAAACTTATTCTTTAGAAGTTGTTCATTTTGGCATTCTCTTCAATTATTATACACATAAATTTGCTGTAACTATTATCGTTTCATAATTATAAACCAAAAGTTAAAAAAAATATATTTTTTTTTCTCGAATAGCAATGATTTTATGAAAAATATTTTCAAGCAAAAGATGTTCATTTCTTTATTGTCTTCAAAGTTTGTTTAAATGTTTTTGTGATATTTTTCATATTTAAGAAAATATTGGCAAAAAACAAAAAACAGTTAAGGTAAACACCCACTTCCGGTATACAAAATTTTACCAAAAGCTTTTCAGTTGTTCGGATTATCAAATAAGACGTCCGGTATACAAAATTTTACCAAAAGCTTTTCAGTTGTTCGGATTATCAAATAAGACGTATGTTCAAAGTTTCATATCAATTGCTTTATTAGTTTTTGAGATACAGCGCACACAGCCAGACACACACACACACACACACACAATTTTTACTTTCTCCGTTACGAAGTACGAGAAAGTATTGTGATCGTGATTTTTTTTTCAAAAATTTTTTTTACGGAAATATCCGTTTTGGGATCCCTAGATGCCATTTCAACAATTTCTGGAAAAAAAAAATTGTGTCTGTCTGTGTGTGTGTGTGTGTGTCTGGCTGTGTGCCTGTATCTCAAAAACTAATAAAGCAATTGATATGAAACTTTGAACATACATCTTATTTGATAATCCGAAGAACTGAAAAGCTTTTGGTAAAATTTCGTACACCGGAAGTGGGTGTTAACTGTTTTTTTGTTTTTTGCCAATATTTTCTTAAATATTAAAAATATCACAAAAACATTTAAACAAACATCGAAGACAACAAAGAAATGAACATCTTTTGTTGAAAATATTTTACATAAAATCATTAATATTCGAGAAAAAAATTTATTATTTTTTTTTAATTTTTGGTTTATATTTCTGAAACGATAATAGTTACAGCAAATTGATGTGAATAATAATTGTAGAGAATGCTAAAATGAACAACTTCTAAAGAATACATTTAAAATATTATTTCAATAAACCACGAAAACGTAAATATAAATGGCTTTGATGCCATCAAGTCGGAGAAATTAACATAATGGCCACATCACCATTTTTTTTTCCAGAAATTCTTGAAAGGGCATCTAGGGACGCCAAAACGGATATTTCCGTAAAAAAATTGTTTGAAAAAAAAATCTCGATCATAATACTTTCTCGTACTTCGTAACGGAGAAAGTAAAAACTAATCAAACCAGATAGTTTCAAATTTCATCAAACGTATGCACTGTATTTATATTTGGCGCATGTTATCTTGGTCAAGATCATGTAATCATTTTCATTCTTTTTTATACGTAAACTATAAAAACCCACCGGACAGAAAAATATCTTTATTTTTCAATCAAATGGAATTTCGAAAAAGTTCTTTCAAGTTGTTTATTGCAGCGACGGATGTTCGGCGAGGAAGCTACGGAAGAATATTTGACCACCAGCTGCAGAATATTTGCTTCTTCCATAAAATTAGTGCAACACAAGCGGTATCTCTCTTTTAGCCTCCTCTACGAACATCCATGAGGTACCACTGGTTTATTATAGAATTATCTATGTACATACTACATTTTTTATTTTATAATTCTGTTTACTGGTTTTTATTATGATTTTATTTAATTTTTTTCAATTCGAAATGTTTGTTTTACCTTTTATTTTCAAAGGCAATTATCTGCTATGGTTTTTATATAACTACTACCTTTAGTTTATTAATTATATATGTGTATAAGAGTTACTCTAAATTATCAAGTCCTATGTAAAACTTATATACAGTTATAGGCACCAATGAAATAATATTATTGTTAAGATTTAAATATTTTTTAGAAAAAAATGTTAACCGTCTTAAAAATTGCAATTTATTTTAAATGTTCATGAGCCACAATAAGTATATATAACAAAATAAATAATGGCTAATATGTTTGGTTATGCATGTCTGAAACAAATTTAAAGTTGATGTTTTATAATATTTTATTTATGTGATATGACAAAATGCACCATAAGCTAAGTAATACAAATCTAATACTGACATCTACCTAGCCAGGAATAAAGGAAAAAGGGTAAATGAAACTACCCACGTCATTTATTTCATATTCAGAACAAAAACGCAAACTGATTTGTACAGCCTTTGACTTCCTGCTCTTTCTGCGATGACGGGTCAAGACAGACTTTGTTTTCGGCTTTTTGAAACAGCACAATATAAGTTCAAACTTCACTTGTAACGCTTTAATACGTATGATGATAGGAATCTCACCTATTTTAATAATACGAGTAGACAATGTTCACTCACAAATTACACAATGTTCACAAAGGCGTAAGATGGCTGTTCATAGAGAAATCTCATCTGTTCGCAAACGCTAACAATGGTTTCTACCCTTGAGCTCTTCTAGCGTACCCAAGCATACTCAGTGGCGTCACGCAATGCGTGAAGGACATCTTGTGGCCGCGGTGAGAGATAAAGAAATATTACATTATAAGAGCCCTGGGCCTCCATACTAATCCTCCATTATCCTGCACTTATCAATATGTATCCAATAAACTTCAATAAACAAACAAAACTGTATATTCAGTCTGAATAAAGATGATTTGTGTCAATGAATAATAGGGAGGCACTATAAATGTTTATTTCCACATGCGAATAAATATATTCTTCCCAAAAAAGTTTCCTTGTTACATTTATTTTAAATAAAATGGTTGCAGATTTAATTTTATATTAGAATGGATTTCATCGTCCTAGCATTCAATATTCGTTCGGTTTATTGAAATAATATTTCAAACGACCTTCGAAAAACAAATAGCCAAGTATCAAATTACACGTAACTGAATGGAGAATAAACAGACTATTTACTTTGGAAGCGACTAGAACAAGCGGTGCCTTTCAGTATATTACATTGCTACTTATTATATAATTAGTTTAGCATCCCGCGTGCGAGGCAGCACCGTCACAAGACACTTCGTTGACGAAAATAGACTCGCATTTATTGTAAATACATAATTTTTGATTTAATTGGACATAAAATGTATTCAATATATTAGGAAGTATGGTAAAAGTTTATGTATTGCAAAAATCGTCTCGTAAAACCCAACTTCAATAAATAAATAAAACAAAATCTAATAGCTCCATCTTACATTTTTCCGTTGAACTTCTTAGTCGTCGATTTTAGGCGACCTATGCAGCCCAGTATTCATATTTTTACATTGGTTATATGGGAATAAATCAAGTAAGGTTGCCTCAAATTTATTTATTTGGGAATAATTTAGTTTTTCTTTTCTAATCAGATTTACACCTCATATTTCTTGCTTTTGTTTACCCAATAATAAAAGTATACTTCGTATAAAGAAGTATACTTTCATTATGAAAAAATTAATTTATTTGTCGTAAAAATTAAAAGTGAATACATACCCATTAAAAATAATCATATTCATGTTAATTAAATTAATTTTTGAAATCCGTTGAGGGTAAGTTCTTGGGAAAGGACACACATTTATAGTTATTCAAGTAAATTCTCACAGTTTGCACTTATAACGGCGTTTCAAAGGTAATTCTAACATATAAATTTTACATTACCATACCCCCCTCTTAAAGTGTGCATCGAGTCATGGGCATCTGAGTATTGCGAACGGAGTACGGCCCCGGTGAATTTGCCGTACTGGAGTAAACCATTTGTGGACGTACGTTCACGCTGCAGGCGAAATGAGACGACAGAATCTGCACTGACACTCGTGCAGACGTAGCGCTTGCATTAATCTTAATACTCTGAAAATCAACGGCTGGCCGATTTTGCGGATACGAATTTGCGTAGTAGACATATATTAAATGAAAATAAACTCCCGCATTTATCGACCTTATACTGAGTGCTGATTGATATTACTAGCTATAAGCATATTATGTATTTATTATAAAAACGCAATATTAATTTTCTCAGAAAATAAACATTTATAATATTTGTTTTAATTGAATTTACGGTACGGCCCGGCCGCCCCTGCCGCCCCTGACGAGCCGTCACTGGTTGATATTCAATTTTCTCGGTGTTTTGACAATTCCAAATTGAATAACATACTTCGTAGTATGTTTGTGGCTGGAAAATTCATTTCTATCGGGGGCCCAACAATTTATTATATGTGTTTAAAAATCGTCCGTCAGAGTGGAGACAGCGGTTATTTTAAAAATTCGCCAAGGGTTGATATTCAATTTTCTCGGTCTTTTGACAATTCCAGATTGACTAACAAACTTCGTAGCATGTTTGTGGGCGGGAAATTCATTTCCATGGGGAGAAACAATTTATTATGTGTTTGAAAATCGTCCGTCAGAGTGGAGACAGCGGTTATTTAAAAAAATTGCCAAGGGTTGGTATTCAGTTTTCTCGGTATTTTGACAATTCCAAATTGAATAACATACTTCGTAGCATGTTTGTGGCCGGGAAATTAATTCCATCGGGGGCCCAACAATTTATTATATGTGTTTGAAAATCGTCCGTCAGAGTGGAGACAGCGGTTATTTTAAAAATTCGCCAAGGGTTGGTATTCAATTTTCTCGGTCTTTTGACAATTCCAAATTGAATAACATACTTCGTAGCATGTTTGTGGCCGGGAAATTTATTTCCATCGGGGCCCAACAATTTATTATATGTGTTTGAAAATCGTCCGTCAGAGTGGAGACAGCGGTTATTTTAAAAATTCGCCAAGGGTTGATATTCAAGTTTCTCGGTCTTTTGACAATTCCAGATTGACTAACATACTTCGTAGCATGTTTGTGGCCGGGAAATTCATTTCCATCGGGGGCCCAACAATTTATTATATGTGTTTGAAAATCGTCCGTCAGAGTGGAAACAGCGGTTATTTTAAAAATTCGCCAAGGGTTGATATTCAATTTTCTCGGTCTTTTGACAATTCCAAATTGAATAACATACTTCGGAGCATGTTTGTGGCCGGGAAATTTATTTCCATCGGGGCCCAACAATTTATTATATGTGTTTGAAAATCGTCCGTCAGAGTGGAGACAGCGGTTATTTTAAAAATTCGCCAAGGGTTGATATTCAAGTTTCTCGGTCTTTTGACAATTCCAGATTGACTAACATACTTCGAAGCATGTTTGTGGCCGGGAAATTCATTTCCATCGGGGGCCCAACAATTTAATATATTTGTTTGAAAATCGTCCGTGAGAGTGGAGACGGCGGTTATTTTAAAAATTCACCAAGGGTTGATATTCAATTTTCTCGGTCTTTTGACAATTCCAAATTGAATAACATACTTCGTAGCATGTTTGTGGCCGGGAAATTCATTTCCATCGGGGGCCCAACAATTTATTATATTTGTTTGAAAATCGTCCGTGAGAGTGGAGACGGCGGTTATTTTAAAAATTCACCAAGGGTTGATATTCAATTTTCTCGGTCTTTTGACAATTCCAGATTGACTAACATACTTCGTAGCATGTTTGTGGCCGGGAAATTCATTTCCATCGGGGGCCCAACAATTTATTATATTTGTTTGAAAATCGTCCGTGAGAGTGGAGACGGCGGTTATTTTAAAAATTCACCAAGGGTTGGTATTCAATTTTCTCGGTCTTTTGACAATTCCAAATTGAATAATATACTTCGTAGCATGTTTGTGGCCGGGAAATTTATTTCCATCGGGGGCCCAACAATTTATTATATGTGTTTGAAAATCATCCGTCAGAGTGGAGGCAGCGGTTATTTTAAAAATTCGCCAAGGGTTGGTATTCAATTTTCTCGGTCTTTTGACAGTTCCAAATTATTACAATTTATTATACCGGGTGTCCCATTTTAATCCGCCAGTAGCGATAATTCTGAAACATTGCATTGAATCAAAAAGTGTTCCAAATTAAAAGTTAATGGTTCTGAGGGGGACATCTGATTCGCAATTTAATTGACAAAAAACCTAATTTTTACATTTGCAGCGCCATCTCTCGACCAATAAAAAAATGTTTCGGATAAAACTTACATACTTTTTAACCCTCTATCAGAATCTGCAATAAAAATAGGGGTTTCCATTTAAGATTTTAAGTTGCCCCCTGTTCCCGCCCCCCTTGGGGGGCTGGGGGGGCAAAGTCTACGGCATCAGATGTCCCCCTCAGAACCATTAACTTTTCATTTGGAACACTTTTTGATTCAATGCAATGTTTCAGAATTATCGCTACTGGCGGATTAAAATGGGACACCCTGTATATGTTTGAAAATTGTCATTTAATACGTCAGCAATGTTTACAAAAATTGCAAACACACAGTTATAAATTATTTATTGGGTATCATTGATTTTGTTTTTGCAATTAAATCTACTGTGGCCAGGTCCAAAAAGGTAATTTATCGAGAGTGATCATAATTCGGGTGATGGTGGAGGCGGCAACAAGGCTAACTTCTCGTCGGTCATTACCAATGGTCCCGCCTATTTTCAAAAAATTATGGAGCAATTGTTAGCTGATATACCAGGGGTTGTATGTTATTTAGATGATCATAATCCCAGAAGACAATGATGACGACCACTTAAGGCGACTGGAATTAGTATTTAGTAGATTAATGGACAGTGGACTTAAGGTAAATTTAAATAAATGTCAATTCATGCTAACATCAATACAATATTTAGGTCACATAATTGATCAAAATGGGGTGCATACCACTGATGGACGAATAGACGCAATTACAAATTGTCCGCGTCCTAGAAATGTTACAGAACTAAAGTCATTTCTGGGAATGACTTCTATTATAAATTTATAAAAGACGGTGGCACGTTATTGCATCCCTTATATACATTATTGAAAAAGATGTTAAATTTGAATGAAATGCAGAGTGTACAAATTCATTTTAAGCTTGTAAAGAATTATTATTATCTAAACCAATTTGAAATCATTTTGATCCACAGTATAGAACAGTGGACGCTTCTTTTGTAGGGGTGGGAGCAGTTTTATCTCACGTAATAGACGGTAAAGTGGAAAACCCAATTGCATACGCCTCTCGTGTGTTAAATAAGCCAGAAATAAACTACTCTCAGATCGATAAGGAAGCATTGTCGATTGTATTTGGGGTATCTCGATTTTATGAATACTTATTTGGTAATAAATTTATGTTGGCCACAGATCACAAACCACTGGTTGCGATTTTTGGGCAATTATGGCAACAAGTCGTTTGCAACGATGGGCATATTTTTTGTCATCATTTACTTTTGAAATTAGCTACGTTAAATCTCAAAATAATTCTGCTGATGAGTTGTCAAGATTGCCAATCGAGAAAGATACAAGAGAAATAGCTAGAGCAAATTGTTATCAAAAAGATAACGTTAACGATAAAGAATGCCGTTCTGAGTAAAGTTGACTATTATATCTTAAATGGATGGCCAAGTAAATGCCCCAGTGATAATGTAAAATCTTTTTGTATTAGGAGAAATGAACCAAGTGTAGAACAAGGAATTTTAATGTGGGGATATCGTATAATCATTCCAGAAAATTTTCAAAAGTCAATATTATCTGAAATTCATGAAATCACATGGGGATCGTCAAATCAAAATTATTTCCTCGTGGGTATATTTGGTGGCCAAACTTAAATCAAGATATTGAAACATTATGTAAGCAATGTACATTATGTAACGACTTTAAAGATTCACCGCCAAAACACAAATAAGTCCATAGATTTGGCATGAAAAGTTTTTGCAAACAATACGGAATTAAACACACTACGACTGCTCCATATCATCCATCAAGTAATGGAGCTGCAGAAAGGACCCCGCACTAATCTTATGGATTTTGGCCTCCGGTGAATTTCTCTGTAACTTTAGGAAAAGATAGGTTTCGACCTCCTGATCAAATATCTCCATGGGCACAAAGCCCAAAAATCACTCCTATGGGCCCTACCGGGGAATTTTAGCCCAAAAATTATGGGGCGCGAGGAGATGACACATCGCTCAAGAAACTAGTTCCTTCGCCGGGGAGAAGGCTGAAAATGGATTTTTGGGGCTAAAATTGTCCTCTCTTTCATATTCTGGGATCAGTTCATGGCTGACCTCCTAAATACCCGAAAATGGAGTGCGAAAGGAGCAAAAACGTGAATAATAAGACATACTATAAAAACGAATGCGGACCTCGCAAGTTGCGGCTGCAAGTTGACAACATTGTGGATTTCATATTATTATATAGTCCAACGGGAGTTTCGGAATTGTTGAATCCATCGTAAGGTCAATGGCCTGAGAAGAAATCTGTTAGGTGAGAAATCCGACATTGTTTTTGTATTGAACAAAACAGAATGCGATAAATAATAACAGTGGACTCTAGTCAATCTTTCTCTAGACAGGAAGGGGTATGGAAGTGGGAGACAGCGGAGTGACAACATTATATGCGGGGATCCAGCGGCGGGGGTATTTTCTTCGATTTCTCTTGACTTGCGCTGTTGTTTTCAATCAATTCGCGAACGGAAAACCCAATATTTTATTTCAGTCTCGTGGTTTATCTTACGGGATCACCTCGTTCTAAAGACAGTGTCTTCATGAATTTTTTTCGCCCTGTGGTCTCAATATGGCAGGACGTGGACCAAATATTCGCGTGATGTACTTTGTCTGTGTGCAGGGGGGTCATTTGCAGCAAATGGCTCGAATAGGGGGCGACGTTGATAAGCACCAGGTAGCAATACTTCGACGAGCTGCAAATGGTTTCGAGGACGCAGTTGTTGCAGATGATACCAGGCTTTGTTTTAATTGCAATCAGTCTATTAGGAATGAGTTAGAAATCGTTCGAAACAATCCAACGTCTCTAAGACTTGATGTTGTGAAACAAAGGCAAAATCTATCCTGTTTATTCTGCCTCGCGGTTCAAAATACGGTCAGAATGTCCTCCGAGTGCAGGTCAAATGTTTTTCTGGAAGTTGATATATACATTCCTGAAGGTGTTAGGTGTTGTGGTCAACAACTTGACAGAAATGGACTGATCTTTCGGCCACTAATTCTCGCTTCTCAGAATCGTCCTTACGTTATACCAGGGGCTGATCTCCAGCAATTATTGGGAAATTTTCGGAGGGAGGCTCAAGCCAACGATAAATTGTTCAATCCGAACAAACTGAGCAAAGAAGACTTTATGTGCCTTTTTTCATTGAATACGGTTGATTTTGCTGAACTATTAACATTCTCTGACCCAGTGCTTCAGGAAAGGGGTGTTGGACATATAAGTTCTAAGGATCTCATGACATTCCTTTGCAAGATGAGACAAGGATTATCGGATGAACTTTTAGCAACTCTCTTCAATTATTCGAGCAGACAAGCTGTTAATTTGGCTGTAGACAAGGTCAGAACGTCACTACCAATGCGATTTGTACCGGAGAATATCGGCACCGCAGCAATTACAAGGGAAGAGTTCATCGCCGGCTATGTAACCCCATTTGCCAATGAGTTGTACAACAATGAGCCCCCTGTGCCAAAGGTAATTGTAGTTTGCGATTCTACCTATGCCTACATACATAAGATTAGAAACTTCCGCATTCTTCAACAGTCCTATTCCCTGCATTAAGGGAGGCATCTTCTCAAACCAAAACTTCTTGTCGCGCCAGATGTATATATTCTTGCAATTCTTGGGCCATATTTCTTAGACACATGGAATAACGACGAAGAAATCCTTAGGTATGCATTTGAGAGAGATGCCGAAAACTTGCAGAAATGGTTCCAAAATGGCGATATCATGTTGGTCGATAGAGGTTATAGGGATGCTGCGCCTTTGTTGGCCCGTTTAGGGATTGAACACAAAATGCCGGTTATTTTGTATCGAGGGCGAAATCAGTTTATCACCGAGGAAGCGAATGAAAATCGTCTAATTACCAAGATAAGATGGGTAGTTGAAGCGAGAAAAGAGCACATAAAGTCCATTTTCAAAATATTCCGAGAACCATTCAGTATTCAGCAGGCAAAGAACATCGGGGATTATTACAGAATCGCTGGAGCTTTGATAAATAAATACCGTCCCCAAATAATAATGCAGAATGCCACAGTCGAGATTGCGAGTGGAGGTAGACAGACTGCGGTTTAGACATGTACAATGGGCGCGCCTCAATGACCAAGTACCTCGATGTCCCAGACTTGACATGGAATTTTTACGGGACTTGACAGTTGGAGTGTATCAAGTAAACCTCGCACTAGCTTATATTCAAGATAAACTTGACGACGACGACGACCTGCAAATTGAAATTGATGAACTCTTCGACGAGGACAATGTTATTCGAGTCCGAATACGTTCCAGGCACCGAAATCGTACCACCGATCATGTGTTCATTTCATATTTTCCCGAGGAAGAGATGCTAGCCAATCCAGAAAAAGATATAATCAATGGCTACTATTGCACCTGTCAATCAGGCTCTCGGACGTTGGGGACTTGCAGTCATGTTGCCTGCATATTGTGGTATCTCGGGTATGCTCGTCAACAGGATAATATAAGGTACCCAGATGCCAGTCTTCTCCATTCTACGCGTGATGCAGCGAATAGACACCAAGATCCAGATGGAGTTCATATTATCGAAGAAAATTGAAAACCTAAGGGGGCTCACCCCCAAAAAAACTGTTGCTACATGTGATGTAAACAACACTATACCCGGGTTAGTCAAAATGAATAGGACAATAAGAAAACTATTTTTAGACGAATGTATGTTTATTGTAACCAAACTACAGCTACGTATGGACAGATAAACTATCAAAGTTTTATTTGGCAACACACATGTACGTTAATGCCGCTAGGAGACGCTGTTTTCAAAATGGCGCAATCAGGCAAGGAGAAGGCGTTTTGTGTGATGACATTTGCTAAAACAATGTCAGTAATTACGGTCCAGCGACAATTTCGAGCTAAGTATGCCAAGGAACCACCTCATCGACATTCCATTGCGAGGTGGGTAAAGCAATTTGAGGAGACGGGCTGCTTATGCAAGGGTAAAAGCACAGGACGACCACGTGTCTTCGAAGAAACTGTGGAATCCATTCGTGCATCCTTTCAACGAAGTCCCCAGAAGTCGACAAATCGCCACGGAATTGGAAGTTCCGCAAAAAACTGTGTGACGCGTATTACGCAAACGTTTGGAAGTCAAGCCGTATAAATTCCAAATGGTGCAGGCTTTGAAAAATGCTGACTATTCAAAACGACACAATTTTTGCGAATCAATGCAGCGAAGACTAGAGGAGGAAGGTTTTGCCAACAGACTGGTCTTCAGTGACGAGGCAACGTTTCACCTGTGCGGGAAGGTCAATAGGCATAATCTCCGCTTTTGGGGCTCTGAAAATCCTCATGCAGTATTGGAACATGTAAGGGATTCGCCGAAGGTAAGCGTTTTCTGTGCGATAACCAACCGTGTTTGGGCCATTCTTTTTCGCGGAGAAAATCGTAACAGGCATAGTGTACGCCGACATGTTGTCTGAATGGTTGATGCCACAGTTAGAAGAGAAAGTGCCCGATTTCGTATTCCAACAGGACGGTGCCCCTCCGCATTGGCACAACAGTGTACGCGAGTACCTCAACGAACACCTTCCCAGACGTTGGATTGGCCGTGCTGGAGTGAATGATCTTCCATTCCTGTTGTGGCCCCCGAGGTCCCCCGACCTCACACCATGCGACTTTTCTCTCTGGGGGTATGTGAAAGACACTGTCTTCAAACCTCCATTACCGCTGACCTTGGACGAGTTAAAACAGCGCATATGTGTTGCAATCGATGCCATTACATCGGATGTGCTGCAACGGATTTGGAATGAACTGGACTATCGCCTGGACGTCTGTTCGCCATATCGAACATCTGTGAAGGTGAGAAAAAACTTTGATAGTTTATCTGTCCATACGTAGCTGTAGTTTGGTTACAATAAACATACATTCGTCAAAAAATAGTTTTCTTATTGTCCTATTCATTTTGACTAACCCTGTATAATATTAAAGAATTCGGTACAAAGTACATCTCAACTGTGATGTACAAACAACCTTCCAGACTATTATCAAGGGTCTGGATCATTTATTGCATTTTGACTCCTCCTAGCCATTTTCAGCCTTCTCCCCGGCGAAGGAACTGGTTTCTTGAGCGATGTGTCATCCTCTCGCGCCCCATCATTTTTGGGCTAAAATCCCCCGGTAGGGCCCATAGGAGTGATTTTTGGGCTTTGTGCCCATGGAAATATTTGATCAGGAGGTCGAAATCTATCTTTTCCTAAAGTTACAGAGAAATTCACCGGGGACCAAAATCCATAAGATTAGTGCGAGGTCCTTTGTGTTAAACTCATTAAGCGTATTATAATTTAAAAAAATCCTAAAACCGATGTTGAAATAAATTATGTAGGGGAGAGGTGTTATGAAAGGGACAAAAATTGTGTTTATTTTTTATTAATTCAGAAAAAAAGTATTTTAAGTTACAACTTACAATATTGCAGAGCTCAATATAAATGCTATTACATAATATTGTATCAAAACCGAACATTTATTGGTATAGTAATTATAAGCAACAAACTTAACAAACAATTATGTCCCTTTCAAGACACTGCAAGTGGTTGAAAGGGACTTGCATTTTCTTGAAAGGGACAAATTCAAATTATTTATAACAAACCTGTTAAATTAATATCAAATGACAAAAATGCCTTAACTCTACTAGTTCCATAATTATTTACAGGTGGGGGTAGTTTCATTACAATATTTTCGTTCTCAATATCTGCAATATCTTCAATATCGGGATATATAAAATGATTACTAGAAATTACCTTTTACAAAAATTTCACAGTGACTTCCTTTTCTGGCAGTAGTTCAATTATTTATCCAACAAAATGTCTAACTAGTTTTTTCTTAGCGAATTTAACAAGAATGAAATCTCCTTTGTTAAGGTTATCAATCTCCATGTTGAAAGTTTCCGCTTCCGGCTCCAAAGTCCAAGTCAACGAATCATCACTTTCGGCATAAACAATATCTTCATCGATATTACTTTCACTGCCACTAGTTTCTACTAATACTTGTTTAACTTGATGAATCGGCTTCTGGCCTATTTTCCTAGCGACTTTTTGTTTAAATAAAATAGAAACTTACTTATTGCAGAGAGTATTAAATAAATTCAAAAAAAAAAACGAAATATAGCCTAAATATATAAATATTCAACCTGTTCGTAACTCTGCAAGCAAAATTAAGTCTTACTAAGACTATAAACAAATAACTTATTGAAACAACTACTTCCCTGGCTGATGCCACGCCGGATATTGAATGATACAAAAGAAATTTGCATGTTATTACTAGTACTACTAGTGAAATAACATTGGTTTAAGATCCCTTATTTCTACCCACAGGACTAACTTGAAAAATGAAACTAAATTGAATTTGAAAACTTTATTTATTTTATAGTCTTAGTAAGACTTAATTTTGCTTGCAGAGTTACGAACAGGTTGAATATTTATATATTTAGGCTATATTTCGTTTTTTTGACTTTTTGTTTCTTTGCGTTTTTAGCGGAGAAACTGTTCTCTATATCATTTTTCTCCGGAGTTTCTGTTAGAATCCGGCTGGACCCTCTTTTCCTTCCTCTTTTAGTAGGTTGCCTCGGAGGTGCTTTCGGAAAGGGTCTTATGTCTTCAGGGGATATAATTTTAACAGATGTTTGTGTGGTTGATGTGGATGCTTGACAATATGTTGGTTCCTTTGGATCAGGATGGTCAGTAACAGAGGAAGCCAGAAAATCGTAGTCGTCAAAAATATTCTTATTAAACGGATAAATACCCGCGGTGGAAAACCCAGAACATAAATTTTTTGGCGTAAATGCGCCTTTGAAAGCAGAATTCGCAAACTTCGGCAGATTGTATATGGATAAAGTTCGACCCGGATTTGTAACCATCCAATCATTTTGTGCATCCTTAAAATATTTTTTGAAAGGGCCATATACAGATATATCTAAAGGCTGCAGAATAACTACCCCATGTTCACGTGCATAGCTGATAACATCTATATTGATGTGGCTTTCGTGATTATCGATGAGTAATAACACTGGCTCTTCTTTGGTTGGTCGGACTTTGCTTACAAAATGTTTAAATGATAATTGAAAATTCTCCGACGTCATCCATCCACTCTTGTTACATAAGCCTAAACTTCCGGGAGGGCACCCATCTAACATAAAATTCTTAAATCGAATCCTTGGGAATATAAACACAGGAGGGACATGATTTCCTATAGCAGAAATAAATGCGAGCATTGTTACCAACTGTCTTCTCTCTGCAGATGTTACCTGACCAACTTGTTTTGTACCACATTCTGCGATAACGCAAGGTAACTCTGATACTGTAGTCAGGCCAGTTTCATCTGCGTTAAATATTCGATCTGGCGTAAATGAGTATTTTTTAAGAACCGATTCTAATTTTGTAAAAAACAAATTGACGGTTGTTTGATTAAATGCAGTTGCCCGTGATAAACTTGTTTTTTCAGGATGCCTCAAGGACAAGTCTTTATGACGCAACATTAATTTTTTCATCCATTCAGTCCCTGCCTTTTTATTTTCAACAGTAATATAACGAGTGCCTATGATTTTGCCGGCAATTATTAGCGGCAGGATCACGATTGCTTGTTGCGACGAAAATCGGCACGACTGCGAAGCAGGAGTGCCGATTTTCTAGAAGCAACAAGCAAGAGTGATCCAGACGCTAATAATTGCCTAGGAAAAATTAGTCACGAGTTAGATTCGGGAAGACAATTGGCCGAATAAAAAGTTCACACTTCATAATATGAAAAGTTAAATTTAGTGACACCAAGTGTCAGACGTGTATTATTCTGCGCCACAATAATTGTAGTAAAAATTAGCTTACCACAATTTTGAGAAATGCCTATGAATACTATTACTGATGAAAGCACTAATACTTCACCCGAAAATACAAACCGATCGAATTCAGGAGCAAACTACTTAAAAGTCCGGCAATAACTGACGTTTTATATGTTATAGGACATGTACTAACGCGTTGCTAGGCAATACCAACATGAGGGATTATCTGATTAGATACCACCCAGGGTGAATTGCCATGCATAATATGCAGCGTCCTCTGTTACGCATCGTAATTACAATTTTATTGGATCATCTCATTAACGTTATTCGATTTCATTGGTTAGTAAGTAAATGAGGGCAATTGTCATTCCAATTTCTAGGTAGTTCTTCTTTGCCTACTTGGACAGCATATTGAAATGCTAGCTCTCTTGTCTGAATATAAGTAAGACCGTATGCCATTTTGGATGAAATTTTTAAGTAATTGCATAAACTTTCCTCTTCCACAGTCGTAAATACCCGTCTATTCCCTATATTCGGATTATAAATAAATGGATTACCTGGATCAAGTTTGGCTTGTGCAACTAGGCGAGCTAGCATTGATTTGGCTACATCAAACTATTTTGCTGTAGATCTAATAGACATTGTACCATTTACGACAGTGTTTACGGCCCTTTCGATAGTCTCCTTAGATTTCTTTGTCGTTTTTGTGGATGTGTATTCATAATTCTGCTAGAAACATAATAGATATGTAAAAATAATTGTTTTTAAATCGACCTACAAATACATTTTCGCATAGGTGTCCTTTCATACAGCAGAGATATTGAAAGGGACACGTCCCCTTCAATATGATATATTGTGTCCCTTTCAATGCGTATGTACAATATTAAGTATTAATAAAAAAAGGTCACAACATATCCAACTTTTACAAAAAATACAATGCAGGTTAGTTTACTTACATTATAAGCAATGAATATGTCCTAAATCCAAAGAATATAATTTCAAATTCAGCTGGATGTCTTCAGATTAAGGTTAGCACGTTTTCTATAAATTTTACTTAATAATGACTCCTGCATGTGTCACAATTGAATGAGTATAGATGCACACACAAAATTACATTTATGGATGCAGAATACTAGCGGCACCTTGGTGTACAAAACAGCAACTTTCCGCGCCAACCAATTTCAAATTACGGTCTTTGTCCCTTTCAATAATTGTCCCTTTCATAACACCTCTCCCCTATTAACCAATTTTTTATTTCAATATCGAAATACGCCCCATACTGTTACCAATGAGTCACCTGCGAAATTATAGTTAAAACATAAGTTAAGAAATATGACAGGAAATGTGGTAAAACAAAAACAAATACGACAAACTATAAATGCAGGAGGAGGAAGAAAAGTGAAGTTCGCGGTAAACGAAAGGCTGAAAGTCCGCGATTTTCGCCGCAAAAGAAAATAGTGTGACGCATTAATATTAAAATCTAAGGGTACTAAGCATTACGAAGTGAAAAGATTGTGATGTGGCCATAGTGATGGCCATTTACGTTTTCGTGGTTTATTTTCAATTCAAATCATATTTCAAATGTACATCGAGCGTTGTGTAAACTTGGATGAAACTGACGTTTAAAACGTCAAAATTATGAAAGATGGAAAAATTATACTTCAAATTCAAAAACTCAGTTTACTCAAAAACTAAAGGGATTTCGAAAAAAACTTATTCATTTCAAGTTGTTCATTTTAGCATTCTCTACAATTATTATTAACATACATTTGCTGTAACTATTATCGTTTTATAATTAGAAATCAAAAATTGAATAAAAAAAATAGTGATGTAGCCATCAAGTTACTTTCTCCGACTTGATGGTATCATCTATATTTACGCTTTCATAGTTTACTTTCAATTTAAATCCTATTTTAGATGTACATCGAATGTTTCCTAGACTCGGATAAAACTGACGTTTAAAACGTCAAAATTGAAAATTTGGAAAAATTGGTGGAAAAAATTTACTCAAAAACTAAAGGGTTTTCGAAAAAAACTTATTCTTTATAAGTTGTTTATTTTAGCATTCTCTACAATTATTATTAACATACATTTGCTGTAACTATTATCGTTATATAATTTTAAACCAAAAATTTAAAAAATAAAAATAATAATTTTTTTTCTCGAATAAAAATGATTTTATGAAAAATGTTTATAAGTAAATGATGTTCATTTCTTTGTTGTCTTCAAAGTTTGTTTAAATGTTTTTGTGATATTTTTCGTATTTACAAAAATATTGGCAAAAAACAAAAAACAGTTAAGGTAAACGCCCACTTCCGTTGTACAAAATTTTACCAAAAGCTTTTCAGTTCTTCAGATTATTAAATAAGACGGATGTTCAAAGTTCAATTAATTGCTCTATTAGTTTTTGAGATACAGCGCGCACAGACAGACACAGACACACACAACACAAAAAAAAATTCCAGAAATTGTTGAAATGGCATCTAGGGACCACAAAACGGATATTTCCGTAAAAAAAAATTTTGAAAAAAAAATCACGATCACAATACTTTCTCGTACTTCGTAACGGAGAAAGTAATAATAAATTTTTTTCTTGAATAAAAATGATTTTATAAAAAATGTTTCAAGTAAAAGATGTTCATTTCTTTGTTATCTTCAATGTTTGTTTAAATGTTTTCGTGATATTTTTCATATTTAAGAAAATATTGGCAAAAAACATAAAACATTTAAGGTAAACACCCACCGGTGTACGAAATTTTACCAAAAGCTTTTCAGTTCTACAGATTATCAAATAAGACGTATGTTCAAAGTTTCATATCAATTGTAAGTTTTTGAGATACAGCGCGCACAGGCGCAAAATTTATTTTTCCAGAAATTGTTGAAATGGCATCTAGGGACCCCAAAACGGATATTTCCGTAAAAAAAATTTTTGAAAAAAAAATCACGATCACAATACATTCTCGTACTTCGTAGCAGAGAAAGTAAAAATGTGAAGGTTTAGTCTGGAAGATATACCGGGTGACCCAGGGATCTGTAAAAGTCCCATAACTTATTTGCTATTTGAGATATCGACTTCTAGTTTTCTTGAACTGGTACCCACACTTATTCTGCATATTTTAAAAATATGTATGTTTTTGTACAGGGTGTCCCAATATAAATAACAGGACAAAGTTATGTTTTTTTAAATGGAACACCCTACATTTTATACTTTATTTTCAACCCTCTTGAGAAGCTGATAAAAATAGTATAAGATAGTATGGGTTTATTATGGACGGTTGGTTAGTTATGGACAAATTTGTGGCAAAAACATGTACACATTGAAAACATTGCAGAAGCGTTCCTAGCAAAGACAGCATCATTATTTATACACTAGAAAATTTCCCACATCATAAAGAATACACACTCGGCTTTGGTTCTCTTTTATTCATAGTGCTATACAGGGTGTCAACATACGCAAAACAATGGATAACTATTTTTTTTCAAATAGAACACCCTATACAAGTTGCCACCAATCTATGGCATTTTTAATAAGCTTTCCAATGATATACAGTTTGTATAATAAAATATTAAGGATTCCTGAGATTTATCAATAAAAACATATTTCTTTTGCACCTTCTGCTGATTTTTGGATTTTCAGCCAAAACTATGCATTTTCAGGAAAAATTATAAGAAATCAAAGTTGTAGAGCGAAAAACTTTTGATCGATATAGGTCTTTCAACTTTTAAGATAATGCGTGCATTGCCCGCCAGAGCGCGCAAAAACGTGACCGTATATGCATTTTAGCGTTTTCTTTTCAAATTTTTTATTAATAAATTGCACTATACTTTATTTTTCGCACCCTCTAGCGGAAAAACGGGAAATTATAGGGAAATTAAAATGGCCCATATCGATTGAAAATGTTCCGCTCTACAACTCTTAATAGAAGCAATTTTTGCCAAAAATGCATAGTTTTCCCTAAAAATGCAAATTGAAAATGTATATATCAATTTTTGCGTTTTTCAATGGTTTTTTTTGCATTTTTAGCGAAAACTATGCATTTTGGGCAAAAATTACTTCTTTTAAGAGTTGTAGAGCGGAATATTTTCAATCGATGTAAGTCATTTGAATAATTCAATAATTACCCGTTTTTTCTGCTAGAGGACGTGGAAAATAAAGTATAGTGCAATTAATTAACAAAAAATTTGAGAAAAACGCTAAAATGTATATACGGTCACGATTTTACGCACTCTGATGGGCAATGCACGCATAATTGGAAAAGTCCAAAGACCTATATCGATCGAAAATATTCCGCTCTACAACTTGGGTCTCTTATTATTTTTTCATAAAATGCGTAGTTTTGGCTGAAAATCCAAAAATGAGCAGGAGGTGACAAAAGAAAAATGTTTTTATGGATAAATCTCAAGAATCCTTAATATTTCATTATACAAATTGTACATCATTGGAAAGCTTATTAAAAATTTCATGCATTAGTGGCAAGATATATAGGGTGTTCTATTTGAAAAAAAATAGGTATCCATTATTTTGCGTATGTTGACACCCTGTATAGCAGTATAAACAAAAAAGAACCAAAGCCGATTTGTATTATTCTTCATGATGTGGAAAATTCTTTAGTGTATAAAAAACGACGCTAGCATTGCTAGGAGCGCTTCTGCAACTTTTTCAATGTGTCCTAGTTTTTGGCACAAATTTGTCCATAACTAACCAACCGTCCATAATAAACCCATACTATCTTATACTATTTTTATCAGCTTCTCAAGAGGGTTGAAAATAAAGTATAAAATATAGGGTGTTCCATTTAAAAAAACATAACTTTGTTCTGTTATGTATATTGGGACACCCTGTACAAAAACATACATATTTTTAAAATATGTACAATAAGTGTGGGTACCAGTTCAAGAAAACTAGAAGTCGATATCTCAAATAGCAAATAAGTTATAGGGCTTTTACAGATCCCTGGGTCACCCGGTATGTAAATCAAATTATTAAAATTTTCTATACAGTTTCTAGTACTCAACCTCCACATAATATTCAGTTAGTTGATAAGTGTACAAATGTGGAAGATAAGGAAACACCTCCTCAAATATTGAAGATGTCGAAAAGTCGGAATATAAAATTAGTTTAATGACGAAGAAGTCTTATTAGAAAACCAGACCGATTTGTCAACTCCAATATGTAAAAAAGGGGGAGGTTATGTAATATATCGGAATAGATGTTTATTTTATATTTGGCGCGATTTTGTGTGCGCATGTTACTTGTTTTTCTATGAACTGTTTTGCGACGTACCGGGTGACCCAGCGATCTGTAAAAGCCCAATAACTTATTTCCTATTTGAGATATCGACTTCTGGTTTTCTTGAACTGGTACCCACACTTATTCTACATATTTTAAAAATATATATGTTTTTGTACAGGGTGTCCCAATATACATTACAGAACAAAGTTATGTTTTTTTAAATGGAACACCCTATATTTTATACTTTATTTTCAACCCTCTTGAGAAGCTGATAAAAATAGTATAAGATAGTATGGGTCTATTATAGACGGTTGGTTAGTTATGGGCAAATTTGTGGCAAAAACATGTACACATTGAAAACATTGCAGAAGCGTTCCTAGCAAAGATAGCATCATTATTTATACACTAAAAAATTTCCCACATCATAAAGGATAATACACATCGGCTTTGGTTATCTTTTATTCATAGTGCTATACAGGGTGTCAACATTCGCAAAACAATGGATAACTATTTTTTTTCAAATGGAACACCCTATATAAATTGTCACCAATCTATGGCGTTTTTAATAAGCTTTCCAATGATGTTCAGTTTGTATAACAAAATATTAAGGATTCTTGAGATTTATTAATAAAAACATATTTCTTTTGTCACCTTCTGCTGATTTGTGGAATTTCAGCCAAAACTATGCATTTTCAGGAAATATTATGAAAGACCAAAGTTGTAGAGCGAAAAATTTCCGATCGACATAGGTCTCTCAACTTTTAAGATAATGCGTGCATTGCCCGCCAGAGCGCGCAAAATCGTGACCGTATATGCATTTTAGCGTTTTCTTTTCAATTTTTTTATTAATAAATTGCACTATACTTTATTTTCCACACCCTCTAGCGGAAAAACGGAAAATTATAGGGAAAAAAAATGGCCCATATCGATTGAAAATGTTCCGCTCTACAACTCTTAATAGAAGCAATTTTTGCCAAAAATACATAGTTTTCCCTAAAAATGCAAATTGGAAATGTATATATCAATTTTTGCGTTTTTCAATGGTTTTTTGCATTTTTAGCGAAAACTATGCATTTTGGGCGAAAACTGCTACTTTTAAGAGTTGTAGAGCGGAATATTTTCAATCGATGTAGGTCATTTAAATAAATCTATAATTACCCGTTTTTCTGCTAGAGGACGTGGAAAATAAAGTTTAGTGCAATTAATTAACAAAAAATTTGAGAAAAACGCTAAAATGCATATACGGTCACGATTTTGCGCACTCTGGCGGGCAATGCACGCATTATTGGAAAAGTCGAAACACCTATATCGATCGAAAATTTTCCGCTCTACAACTTTGGTCTCTTATTATTTTTTCAGAAAATGCATAGTTTTGGCTGAAAATCCAAAAATGAGCAGGAGGTGACAAAAGAAAAATGTTTTTATTGATAAACTTAAGAATCCTTAATATTTCATTATACAAATTGTACATCATTAGAAAGCTTATTAAAAATTCCATGCATTGGTGGCAAGATATATAGGGTGTTCCATTTGAAAAAAAATAGTTATCCATTATTTTGCGTATGCTGACACCCTGTATAGCAGTATGAACAAAAAAGAACTAAAGCCGATTTGTATTATTCTTTATGATGTGGAAAATTCTTTAGTGTATAAAAAACGACTCTAGCATTGCTAGCAGCGCTTCTGCAACTTTTTCCTTGTTTTTGCCACAAATTTGCCCATAACTAACCAACCGTCCATAATAGACCCATACTATCTGATACCATTTTTATCAGCTTCTCAAGAGGGTTGAAAATAAAGTATAAAATATAGGGTGTTCCATTTAAAAAAACATAACTTTGTTCTGTTATGTATATTGGGACACCCTGTACAAAAACACACATATTTTTAAAATATGTAGAATAAGTGTGGGTATCAGTTCAAGAAAACTAGAAGTCGATATCTCAAATAGCAAATAAGTTATGGGGCTTTTACAGATCCCTGGGTCACCCGGTATATACACACATCGGAAAATTCTAGGGATATTTTTATAAAACCATTAAAAAGGACTGTGTATTGTTTATATTGTACATTTAACGCAATTGTCAGTTAGAATACTCAAGGCAGACTATTTCTTTGAACACCTAAAAAACACACAAAAACAAACAAAAACAAACAAACGAAACAAACAGAGAAAATTCGATAAACAAGATATTGTAAAAAATCAATTCTTCGATTTTAGTCATTCTACGGTGCTTTGATTACTCACTACGTCGAAAATACTGTGTTTCGGAATAAAACGACAACATTTGAGTTTAGAAGTGATGAATCGAGCAGTAGGTCTTTTTCAAGTTGGCATAAAACAAATCGAAGTGGCTGAGAGGATAGGTGTTTCCCAAAGTGTCATCAGTTGATTACGCCGGCGTTTTAGGGAAACAGGAAGTCCGGCCGAACAACTTCAAGGACGTGGACGTTCTACAACACCAGCTCAGGACAGATATCTGGTTTTACCAGCTAGAAGACAGCCTACTATCACGGCACCTGACTTGGTTACCGAGTTACAGAGGGCAGATAACGTAATCGTTGGCACAGTGGCGTAGCGAGCTTAACTTGCGCCCGGGGCACAATACCTTTTTAGCGCTGGCAATGTCCATATCTCGTCGGTGTCAAAGCCACCCTGATTTGGTTCAGTACAGTAGTCAGGCAATAGATTCCGCCACTTTTGCGTTTCTACCTTTAACGGTGTTTGGAATACTTATATTCCAATAGTAATCTCCGTTTCCCCATCAGCAACTAACTACACTGATGAGACCTGAAAGGTCGAAACCGGTCTGTAGGTGTTCTGATGGGGGAACAATATTTAATGTTCATGTCAAAATGAATTTTAATTTGCTGAACGTTCGCAGCTAGCAATTGATACTGAGATAGTCAGGAGTATTTGAAGTGCCACTCTCAGGTTTGGAAAAACATCTTCTCCATACGAGATTATAAAAGTTAGAAATTCTAATGGAGTTTTAGGTTCAATTTCTTTTCTACTGCGGAGTAACATTTTGCAGTCACATATTTCGATAAAGAGTTCTATTCCATTGAAATATGTATTCTAAAATTCACTCAAATGTTTACAATTTTTTTCAAGGTCGTTATCAACATTATCCTTGTTTAATAAATTTACAACCTCTAGTAGAAATTTAAATTTGAAATTAAAGTCACATAATCGTGTAAATCGTGTACATATTTCTTGTTGGAGACGATCAAGAACGCTTTTCATAACGCGAGAAATTTCACTTTCTGTGGAAACACCAACATCTCTAGCCAATTCTACGGAAATTTAGCGGCATCTTCTTACACGTATTGTTGTATCAATATCTCATTTTTCACAAAGAGACTTCGCTTTTTCTATTGCCTCTTCACAGAGCTTGTCTCGAATTTCGGCTAGTTCAGTCGCTAATGATTCAAGATCATGGAACGCTTCTCTAGGATCTTGTAATCTGAGCTGCACATGATCAATCCTCCTTAAGATTTCATACCAGAAATGAACTAAAGAAACTAAAAGTTAGTATATTTAGCAACAAAATTGTAGCTTCACTTCTGGTGTCACTTGTAATGGTGTCCTCTGCTAATTTTTCCAATAGTTATACTATATTCTCAAGCCCATCGACGATAACGCTAACCGTTTGTATTCTGGCGCTCCATCGTGTTTCAGATTCACGTTTCACAGTTTCTGTTAAAGCATTTTTTTAATAATTCCCATCGTAACGTTGAACGTGAGAAAAAAGATATATGTTTTCAATTATTCCAAAACATGTCACAACGATTGGATATTGTTTAGCTGCAGTAACTCTCACTAAACTCAATAAATGGTTATCACAATTTACATATAATGCTTTATGATTTTTTTCCATTATTCTTTGTTGAACGCCAGATGTGTGACCTGCCATCACGGTAGCATTATCGTAACATTGTGACCTGCAGTTTGTTAATGAAATTTTATCGGAATATAATTTCTCTAAAATTGTATTTTTGGTCGAGGCTGCATCTTTAGCATGTATTTCAATAAAACCCAAAAATTATTCTTTGATGGAAACTTTTTTAGTGATAAAATCAACATCTACATACCTAACGACTTGGGACATTTGTTCTCGAAGGAGTTGAATCAAACAAAAATCCATAATATTTATTTCTTTTGATATCGTTTATTAGTTGATTTCGAACTGTAGATGCCAGAAGATAAATGAATTCATTTTGAATCTGTGGTGACAAATATGAGACAGTTTCTGGAGTTTCTGTGGCATGTTTAAGATGATTTGCTAGTAGCGGATCAAACTGACAAGTCTAAGTAAAGATAATAGGTCACGTAGAGGAAGATTTTGTATAATTAAATACCTCATGCAAGCTAATATTCTTTGCAATATACTTCGCCACCGTTCTTTTTCGGACTGAATGTTCGCTTCTAATGATACATCAATTCCCGTTCTACTTATTAATCTTCGTTCTGTTTCTATCCAAATGATTTTCGGTGATTTGGACTTCTTTGATGGTGGATCAATTTTTCTTTTTTCTTTCATTTATTAAAACCAGCAGATGTTAGGAAAGATGTTTGTGTAGCGGAATTTGATGTAATAAACAGTAAGCAACAAAAGCAGTACGTTGCATTATCTTGTGGTGAATATAATAGCCAAGATCGGTTAACTTCAGTTCCTTCCTTTTCATTACCAACCCGTCGAGAAAACCATGATTTTGGCATTAGACGATTCGTTTTTGTTTTGTTTTAGTGTTGTTACTGCATTTAAACTGGTTTCGTTTTGAAATGTGCAAGATCCACGAATAATCATTTCTTTTCGAAGTTAGTTCGATATTATTTGAAGATTGTTGCTAAATTTTAAATAAGCAACAACCTTGAATTACCGGAATTGCAGCAAGTTTTTCTGTTGTATTTTCTGTGCTTTTTATTAGATGTGAACATGGATTTATCATTTCTGATATTCTTGGGCCACCTTCTTCTGAGTCTTGTATTTGTTGAGTTATGTTATTAGTACATACACGTTTAGCAGCAGTAGGTATACAACCTGAATCTGGTTCTGACTCTAAATCTGATTTTACATCTTCATCCTTTTTATCTTCCGGATTTTCTTTTTGCGATTTTTTTCCTAAGTATGATTCCATTATTACTCTAGATTTCAGAGCTTCTTTTTCTTGCTGTAGTTTTCTTTTCCGATTCTGGGAAATGTTAAGTTTTTTTCCTGGCGTTGACATGGTTTAAATAAAAAATCATGTTTATTAAATTAATTAAGATTTTACTGTTAAATAACACATCAGTGAATAAAATATATAAAGAGAACAGAATGCAGCTTATTTGAGGAGACAACAGAAAGGTGAAAAAATACTTGTGTTTTTAAATCTATAGGTTTTAGATCTAAGTACAAAACCAATTTGCAACCAGCCAAAGCTTGAAACAAAGGTTTTATATTCATTCCAACCTACTGTAAAGCCAAATTTAGATAAGCTCATCTTAACAATAAACTATACTTGGAAAGACGGTATACTGCAAAAGAAAGAGCTGAGTTTAGGTAGTTTTATCCTAATCTTCTATAGAGTTGTTAAACTATCTTTTTTTAGTTACATTTAAAATTAAACTAAGGTAGGTTGTTAAAATTGGCTTTAAGATCTAATGCTTATTAATGTGATAGTTTTGACAAGCGTAAAAAAAAAAGTTGCTGGTTTTAGATTTTCCCCCAGATAAGCCATATTTACGGTAAATTAAGAATTCTTAATTTTAATTACTATAAATAGTAATAAATATTGAATATTGTCTATTTCTTCAATTGTTTTATTGAACACTGTTAACAATTTTTTTTATACCCTATTCACTGAATAATAGAATGGTCGAGTAGATGTAGTAAGTAAATCTCCTTGAAAAGAGAAAAAAATAACCTAATAAAATAGGCCTAAGCCAACTATAGGTTGTATTTAAAAAAACACAACTTTGTGTTATAACTTTCATATTAATGAAGATATCAAGATTCTGTTAAGCTTATTTTATTCTTTTCAAAAAAGTGCATATAACTTTAATTATTGTCAAATGATAAACAACTGAGATATTTCGATATTTCGAAAATGAAAAAAATTGACTTTTTGGCTATAACTCGAAAATAAAAGAAGATAAATAAATTTGGTTTTCACCATTGAGTTTTTCACCAAAAAAGAGATCGAGGATGCGCCATCCGTTTTCTCTATCTATTATAGTTTTCGAGATCCCCTATACAAACATCAAATTTTGCCCACCCTGTACATATAAGTACATTATAGTATTATTGTTATCGTATTAAAATAACAAGCGTAAGCTACATTGCGTTTATAGAAATAAAAATAAATAGTGTTCTAAAAGAAATAATGTTTGTACTTTGTACACTGCAAATATTTATTATAACATATTATTTTATCAGACAAATCAAGAAAGGAGATAATGTATGTAACAACACAGCGTAGATGCCATAAGGAAGTGCTGACAGACACAGGTCGAGTCAGCCCTGCCTGTAGAAAAGACGTGATATTTGTATTATGAATGTATTATTACACTTTTATTTAGACTATTAGTGTTCCTTTTTTTTCCTTTTTATTTACGAATTAACATTTATTATATTACAGTGGCACTAAATTTAAAATGCATTTTCCAGAAACCGGACCGCCCCTTTGTGAGTAGCGCCCGGAGCATGATGCCCCTCCTTGCTCCCCCCTCGCTACGCCACTGCGTTGGCAGATATACTGTAAGAAATCATCTTCATGAAGTCAATCTTCATTCTAGACGGCCTCTCAGAAATCCACCTCTGTCTAGAGACAATCGCGGAGCAAGATTAGACTGGTGTCGAGATTTTCACAATTGGGATGAACATGATTGGGCGAACGTGTTGTTTACTGATGAGTCTAGATTTGCATTTCATCCAGATTCTCGTCGAATAAGAGTTTGGAGGCGATCCAGAAATGAGGAACGTTTGAGACACGTCCAGGAGGTATACACTTACAGAGGTGGTACTGTAATGGTATGGGGCGGAATAATTCTGGGCGGTAGAACGGAGCTCATTGTCCCAAATGGTTTTCTGAGAGCTCAGCAATATTTGGACAATATTCTTCTACCTATTGTGCGTCCATTTGCCGGTGCTGTTAGAGAAAACTTCCATCTTATGCATGATAATGCTCGACCGCACGTCGCACGTATTGTGACGAACTGGTTGACCGACGAGACAATACGTGTATTGCCATGACCAGCACAATCTCCGGACCTAAACCTCATTGAGCATGTGTGGGCCATGCTTCAAAAAAGAATCAATCCGTATATGGTCAACATTCATAATGCCTTTAGATTCAGGGAGCTTTTGACCGCAGAATGGGCACTTTTACCCCAAGAAGATATTGACGTTATTTTGTCTATGAACAATAGATGCAGAGCCGTGATTAACCAGCGAGAATTGTCCGTATAGTTAAAAAGTTATATATTGTTAATTTTGTTATTTCTTGGAAATGACTAGTTCTTAAAAACAAATGTTTACCTTATTTTGTAACATTGACAATAAAGATTAGTAATAAATTCAATAAAACGAAATGTAGCCTGAATATATGAATATTCAACCTGTTCCTAACTCTGCAAGCAAAATTAAGTCTTACTAAGACTATAAACAAATAACTTATTGAAACAACTATTTCCCTAGGTAGTGCCACGCCGGATATTGAACAAAAGAAGTTTGCATGTTATTACTAGTACTACTAGCGAAATATATATTCAAGATGTTGAATAAGGTGTTGAAAATGTTTATCTTTGCAATTCGTGTAAAGTGTAACTTATTTTAAACGACGAAAGTATTGCCTGTTTCGTCTGTGATGTGAATTATCATATATCATGTGTCTTGAAGAGATCGGACTCCGGTAATCCAGAAAACAAAAATTACAATGAGTATTCATGTATTACTGAGTTCCCAAAAAAGCGACAGTCTTACCTAGATTGTAACAACTGCTCTGAAAATAACTCGGAAATTAACAATAAAGTGAACATGTTTAATATGGTTAAAAATATTGAAAACCAAATTATAACCTCAAACGTAAACAAAACACACATCTTAGTAACCAAACAGGATTCTGTAATTCGCACGAAAGGAAAGACTAAAGGTACGCGCCCACTTATCCGCGCCGACAAGAATCGCAAGAAAATATCCTTTGCATTGTTTTAAATGAGAGTGCGCTCACTACCTCGAGTCGCATGGATCGCACTGCCGTAAATGCGGTGAGCGCAGGTTGCCACTCGTTTAACTGCGGTAGTGTTGTTATCGCGTGAGCAATTATGGATGATGCAGTATTAATTACGTTAGTACAAAATTACGAAGAATTATATAATTTGAAAAATTCGCAGTATGCCAATCATCAGCGAAGGGATAATATTTGGGAGGAGATAGGAAATATAATGAAATTATCAGGTAAGTACATAACCTTTATTTCAAAACATTGAAATAGTATATTACGTACCGAGTCGGGATAAACATCATTACAGCCGAGGGCATAGATTGCAAACCGAGGCGCGAAGCGCCAAGGTTTGCAATTGCGCGAGGCTGGAATTGTGTTCCCGCGAGGTATGTATACTATTTTATTCACAATCACGAAATGTAATGATAAAAGTAAAATTGTTTGATTTTGGTACACATATTTATTTCAATGTCGGACATATTTAATTCGTAAAAAAATTGACGTATGGGTGTCACTTAAACCTCAGTACCACACTTTTTATAATTGTGGTAAGTAGTGTATTACATAATACAGCTAGATTACGTGGAGAACCCGAGCCACCAGCAGATAATGATGTAATTCAATACGACTTACGGCAATTGACATAAAATGGGGTAAACGTGCATTTCACGTAACGGACAAAAGTAAACGCAACAACTTCAGGTCCAATTTACGACGTTGCCGGATTTCTTGCGTTACTATAACTAATGTAAAATAAAATAAATATAATTAAACTACTGGTGAAACTAACCTGTCCAAAAAGGAGGAAACCTTAACCTCACCCTAGCCTAAGCATAAGCATAAATCGTTGCAACTGCTAACTGGTACGTAATAACAACCTGGTTTTAAAAGGAATCACACCGATTCGCATAAAGAGACGTGACAACATAGCGCACCATTTCGCAGATTTCACGCATGCACACTTTTCGGTCGGTCACATGGAATTGACGTTTATATTCCTGATGGAATTATTGAAAATGGAGGTAATGAATTAGGACATGATTGCTGCATAAAGTTATCCATAACAATGGTAAGATAAGAGAAGAAACAGATTTAATAATATACATATAAAACAGTAAATATCAGGAAAGAACATAAAAAGTGCAGGATAATACAAGAAAGGAGAGGAGCGACACAAAATCCCAGGAAAGGATAGGAGCAGGACAGGAAAACTCAGAAAAGGACTGGGAAGGATAGAAACGGCCAGAACAGGTCAAAAAAAGGAAAGGACTGTAAATGTCAGGAACAGACAGGAAAGAAGAGGAAGGGGACAAGAGGACAGAACGAGACAGAAGTGAATTAAATTTAAGAAAAGGCATTTTTATCCCGTTTCGATGTACTTTTTAAATGGTATGGAAAAAATAGTGTCTACCTCGTGTGAAAGTGTGTTTGCTGCATTTATGTGCTTGCTTGCTGTGCCACAATCATTGTTTCTGACCATTTGACCGGTTCTTGAGTTACTATTTATAGAGTTAAATAAATCAACACTAAATTAAGAGAAGAAACATTTAATAATAACATTGAACAATAACATTTAATAACATAAAATATTAGTTATTTAAAGAATTAACACCATTAAAATTAATGGTGATATTTGAATTGTCAGAGCTGTTTATTACGAGTGAAATTCCTTGTTTACTAGGTTCACTTGAAAAATTTAATGTTTGGGCGGAGGTTCCAGAATAATGCACGGTAGATGTATTATGATTATTATTGCTGGACAAAATGTTGGCCACTTTTTCTTGGCCATCTAGAGAATTATCAATATAGCTCTCGGCTATCGCACTGGACTTCCATCCACCCAACCTCTTTAGCTGAAGAATGTCGCCTCCACTATTTGCTAGTAATGTAGCTGCAGTTCGGCGAAAACAATGTCCGGTGAAATTATCAACATTTTTTAGATTTAAAAATGATGCTATTTTCTTAGGAAATTGTGCTATTGAGTTGTGACCATAAGGCTGTTTTGTGGCTTTGCCATATCTAACTTGCAGGAAGAATCGTTCACTGTCAATATTTTTCCGCAGTTCCACATATTGCTTTAAAATTTCAACCCATTGAATATTGGTTATTAAAAACCCTCTTGAATGGTACGTTTTGGTATCGGGAATCTGTATGCTAACTTTGTTTTGTAGAAAATCTACATCAGTGATTTTCATTTTAAACAGTTCATCACTTCGACATGCACCGGATACTGCAATTATTAGAGCAGCCTGAAATATTTTAAAATTATATTATTATGTCTTATGTTTATTTTTTTTAATTATTTTAAATTTATATTTGTTCTATATTAACTGTTTATTTATGTTTTACTATTTTAATTAATATTATGTTCTGTATTTCCTGTTTATTTATTTTTTAAGTTTATATTATTATGTTTTGTATTAACTGTTAATTTATTTTTTACTATTTTAAACTTATATTATTATGTCCTATATTAAATGTTCATTTCATACCTTATGGGGGATTAATTCCAAGGGTGCACAACGTAGGAACTTGTCAATTTCTTCTTTGGTGAATACGCTCGCTTTTTTTGGTTTGTACCCCACATTTAGCCGTTTTAATAGTGCGTATAATTGTGTATATTTAGAAATGTCTATTTTGTCTTGAATGTTTAATGTAGCACGTAACATTGAATATGTAGACCACAGAGTTGAAATTTTTTTATTTTTTGAAAGTTCGCTGAAATAAGCAATGAGAACACTTTCGGAACTTATTATTTGTACATTTTTAGCAGCACACCAATTCTTGTACATATTATATGTTTTTTCGTAGCGAGGTTTGCTTTTTGGTGGTAATAAATTTTTTACCGCATTTTCTGCTATTTCCCTTAATTCGGGGGGGGGGGGGTGCACTCTATTTCACTATCGGACATTTTTAAATACTAAATTCTGTTTGTTAATTTGACACTTATATAAATTGATAAACAATAGTTTGTTTTTATCAATGTAGGCTTTAAGAACAATAGAGTCTATTAGTAATACATGCAGTTTATATTTTAATGCATTGCTTAACGATGATTATTATTATTTGATTATTTGCTTTTTCACACTGTTTATTTTTATGTATATTTTGATTGTAAAAAGTGTACCATATAAATAAATAAATGTAGTTAATCTTAATTATAAATCGAGTTGGCAGTCAGTAAATAATTTTTATAACGTTTGTTCTGTTGGTATTTTAAGTGACTATTCTAGCTAACTTCATTGTTATTATTTCCTATTGTTTGCAGAACCTATCTAAGTTGTTTGTACTGATAACCTAATTGAAGGATTTCGTGTCAGGTGTATAACATTAAAGGTAGCTTCTCAACAACCCGGGAATGAGAACGAAAATATACCAAGCTTCACGCTCCCGTTACCGGAAATTAGTTATTAGCTGTGTACGTCAACATGTGGATAATATCATTTAACTTTTGGTACTTGTTACGGCTCCCGGGTTGTCGTGCAGCCGTCTTTAGTTAGATTACTCGCTACAAGCTCTCTAATTTATCCAACGACTAATGTGAAATAGGTGGAACTACTGATTATTATATTTGTTGTAAGCTATTATAATTGCAATATTCATTCCATAAGGTGAATTTACTAGCCGCTAGTAAATTAGTTCATTAGTCGATAGTAAAGCTGAAAGAATTCAACTTCACTAGCTCAGCTACTATACTAGATCCACCTATTTGACATAATCCATCATATCACTTCCTTTTCTGGTATTTTCTTCCAATTCCAAGTTTGCAATGTTAGACCATAACTATACTGAAATCGAGTTAATTTAAATCAATTCAGTCAACACTCCTAATTATTTAATAATGCATTATTAATCTTTTACTGTGACTAGTTAATAAGATTTTCATTATATACATTATTCATTGTTCGATTGTTAAACCCTATATTTAATCATTACAGACCCTAATTTCATATCGATAACTATCGCTAGTTTTTAGGTAATATACTGTCAATTTACATGTTAAGCGCTCTCGGTCGACAGTTAACTACGATTGTCACTAAACCATGATTGGCCAGAGTCGGCACTTGAAGCAATTATTTTTAATTTTAGCAGTCAAGTATCGATTTAAAAGAAGTGATTTTGGAAATGCAATTTTACTCGGTTGATATGTGGACATTTAATTTTCAAGAGATTTCAGAATCTATTCTAGTCCCATTAAAGTCCAATTATATGAAATAGATGTGCTACTAGAAATTAGGCCAACTACGCCGCAGAGCTATAACAGAAGATATCCACAACGCACATATCGGTGTCATATGTTTACACAAATTTGAACCATACAATTAATCATGGGACATCTTTTGTGATTAAATATTACTAGACAATGTATATCTGTGTATAAATAAAAAGTGATATTATTTAAAATAATACAGTTACATAGAATATTTAATTACTCCAGTCTAATTACCTATTAAAGTGGGCATACACAATAAGATTTGCCGGAAGGCGTGCCTTCTGGCCATTGAACTGGGACGCAAATCGCAACGTCAGTGGTTCGATCGGCCCAAAGGCAAGATCAGAACTCTCGCCCTTCAAAAAACTGTCAGCGCTTTAAAAAAGACTGACTAAAACTAGCTGCAAAAACATAAAATGTATATCTGAGCCGAGAGTACAGGTTTAGCCTCTCCGGTTTAGTGGCCGGAAGGCATGGCCTCCAGTAAACCTTATCGTGTTTGCCCACATTTATAACGTTCTCAAAAGGATTGCTGTGAAACTTGTTTGACATCTCGAATACCGCCTTTTCATTTATTTATTTCACTTGATGTGCTTCACTGGTTTTAAATGTTTCTTTCTTACTATCGGCAGGTCTCTTCCTAAGAGCGTATTTCATGTAAACATATATCATATTAACGCGTTAAAGGGCATACGTGTCCTGTCATGGACTTCCGTATTTGGCAGAATAGAATTCTATCGAACTTCACTACAGGCGGAGGTTATAACTTCGTCGTACTTTGACGGATTTAAAACTTTTTTGAACTTGTTAACCTACATTTTCTTTAACCGCTTAATGCACTCGACTGTGTATAGCCAGGCTAAAAAACTGAATAATTCTCGCTCACCCAGATTAGAATTTTGTTTTCACAGAGGAATTCAGCATTGAATACTTCGATACAGATTAATGCTTAACCCTATAAAATTACATGAACATTTTATTATTAAGCCCAGCCACTCAATAAGATTGATTTAATTTGATATTTATAGCGACCCAGTAAACGTGTTCAGTCGTCAAAATCACTCGTCGTCGTTGCACTATCACTATTGCATTTGAATTGGAATATATGCACGAGAACAATGACCTTAAGGTCGCTTCACAACAATCCGGGTCCGGGAACCAAAAGTTAAATGATTCGCATGTTGACATAACTAATAACTAATTTCGGGTAACGGGAACGAGAAGCTTGCTATATTTTCGCCTCCGTTCCCGTCCTCGTTACTGTCCGCGGGTTGTTGTGAAGGCGCATTTATTATGAGGTTACGGTTTTGACACTTGATGGGTTGTTGGGATGTTGCCAACCTGAGATATGCATAAATCCGTTTCGTGTAAGAGCACAAATCATTAATATCCACTTATAAATAAGAAGTACTTAATGAAGAGGATGGTTGCGACCGTTATGACGTGGTAATCCATAATTAAACAGAATTGTAAAATTCACTTCAGAGTAGATTCGTTGGAGAACCGAGCGCATGATTGATGTCAATTTGACGTTTATATAAACTGACAATTGACTGTTTCTGTATTTCGAAATAGAGGTTCGCAAAATGTTTCTGTACCTCGAAATAGACGTTAGTAATAGAATATTACCCATCTCGAAGAGGGAATCGCTAATATCCCAACTTTTTCGAGGTTAAAAATATGCATATTATTATAGTGATTGTGAATAAAAGAACTTTACGTTAAACACGTTGCTTTCCGATACGTTATCGAGCCTGCAGGAGAATTACAATATATTGTAAATTCGTCTCTAATCCTTAGCGCAGCGCTGCATGCATTTCCACCAATTCCTTGTAAATTTTGCAAACCGTCAACATTGGAAACGTCAACTTGTTTTAAGTCACTTTCAGTCCAGTGGCAAATATCGTTCCTCAAATAGTTGTGTAGACAGCAAGCAGCGAGAACAACCAAATTAATATGTTGATGAGATAAACATAATCTGTGTTCGAAAATTCGAAATTTTTTCATCAAGATACCGAATGCTTTTTCTGAAACACTTCGCGCTCGGCTAAGTCTGTAATTAAAAACCTTCTTTCCTTCATCACGTTGGGCTGCTTCTCGTGAATACGGTCTCATCATATTTGTACGCAATGGGAATGCTTCGTCGCCGTTTATTACGTGCGGTAGAACTTGATTACTTCCAGGTAGCGGTTTGTTCGATGGAAATCCAAATTTAGTCTCAAGCAATCGTTTTCCAAAATTTGAATGTTTAAAAATACTGCCATCTGAATTTCTCCCACATGCCCCAACATCTACCGCTATACATTTATAATTCGCATCTACTAAGCACAGCATAACAATGCTAAACGTTTTTTTGTAGCAAAAAAATTGTGATCCTGTGTTTGGAGGGGCTTGAATTACTACGTGTTTTCCGTCCATAGCACCCAGTAAGTTTGGAAAGTTCCATTTTTTGTAAAATTCGCGTTCTATTCCGTTCCACATATCCTCATCAGGTTCTGGCATGACTATGGGCTGTAATTTTGTCCAAATGGCTTCACAAGTTGAATAGACAATTTCTCTTACAGTGGTTTCACCAAGACGGTAATTGAATGCCAGGGACCTAAAGGAGTTTCCCGTTGCTAAATATCTAAAAAAAAAAGATCTGCATTAGAATACGATTAGTTCAAGTTCTCCATTTTTGGTAGGTTATAGAGGGCACTTAGAGGAACTCAAATCAGCTCTGGCCGAATATTTTACTATCTTTCCTGCACTAGATGGAAAATGGGAAAAATTGGTGTTAAATATTTTTTTGCGTTTCAGGTAAAACGTGTCGTGAACGATGGACACGAATACACGAAAATCACCGCAAAGCACTGAACTTGCGTAAAACCAAAAGTGGCCAAGCCTCGAAGAAAATTAAAACCCTAAAGTTTGATAAAGAGTTGACATTTTTGGTACCATACCTATTTGACGAAGAAAGCAGGTATTCAAATATCCCAAACCCTTCGAGCCAGGCATCACCAAGCAGTGAAGGAGATGAAAGTGAGCACGCTGGAGACGATTGCAGCCAATCAGTATCCAGAGATACATCGCTTTCTTGGGTGGGTTCTGCAACATCATCCAGTCGATCTGCAACTTCCATCCCTTTTAACGAACGCAAAAGCGCAAATTCGGTATGCAGCTAGCGTCTGCAGCTACTGTCTTACAAGATTACTTGGAAACAAGAAAACGCCAATCTCTAAATAGTGCTTCTGAAAGTGAGGACGCCTTAACAAATTTTTTCTCGTCCATGGCTGAAACGGTTAAAGGATTTTCGCTAAAGGATTAGCTTGACATTAAATCCAAACTGTTTTAAATGGTAACTGCCGTAGAGTTGAGGATGCTCTCATGTGAAACAAATGCAGAGGGACCACAAAGTTCGCTGCACGTGCCAGTTGTCTCCCCACAAAATCTACAATCTGTCTCATCTGCTGCTTCTTTCAACCCTCAAGCTCAAACCTTAAACAGCGAAGACATTTCTGAGCGGGAATCTTATCAGTCCAGCTATTATGATTTAGATTATCACAGAAGTTATAAAGGTGACCAATAAGTGTAATATTTTCTTTTCGCCATTTTTTTCTTTATAATAATAAATAAACTTACCGTAAAGTCACTGCGAGTCGCTCTTTACTTCCAACAGCCCTTCTATATTTCGTGTTGTTTCTAATTAATTCAGGTTACAGTATATCAAGAAGTGCTATAAACTTCTCATGGCTCATTCTAAAATACTGAAAGAACTTCACTTCGTCCTCAAACAGATCAGGAAATAATGCGTTAAATTCACCAAACCCTGGATGTTTCTTGCATATATTGTGTACCCACACTTTGCGTTTTTTATAGTTTCCTCCTCTTCTGCTAACAAGGAACTTATAATTATTCATTCTTCTTCACTGTCACTCATTTTGCACAAAACTGGAAAACTTTTCAGAAATCCACAAAATTTTAAATTACGAGAATAAACTGCTCCTGATAGACGCCCAGATCGCACTGATGAACCTGATAGTAAAAGTCGTGTAGTGCGATGCTGGTAAATGAGCGCATCTATGAAAAAAATTGCGGTTCGTGCAACGCGCGCGTCTCGTTCGGCGCGGATAAGTGGGCGCGTACCTTTAAAGTTCCTCCATTAAACAACCGAGGGCACCTGAATCTGTATGTTCAGCAACACTGAGTACATCTCAAGACAGCGCAGATATCTCGCAAGCCACTCCGGCCCCAAAAACATATTCGCATGTGGTGAGGAAAGCAAACAAGGAAAGCGATTCAACGGTAAACTTCTTGCAAGTATCAAATGGAAGCAGCGAGGGACTCGTTCAAATTGGTAACGAAACGAAGAAATTACAGGAAGAATAAGTCGGATAAAATCCACGGAAATAAAGAAAATTCCACATTTAAAGGTGTATCTAAAATGGGACACATACACGTGAGCAGGGTTGATCCAGCTGTAACAATAAACAATATTGAAGAACACCTACAAATAAATAATTTTACACATATTTATATCGAAAAATTGATATCTAAATATCCCGATGAATACAGCTCATATAAAATATCAGCTTCAGTAGATAAAATTCCATCTTTAAAAGATCCATCTCTTTGGCCGACAGGGGTATGCGTCAATATTTTTTTTTCCTTGGTTGCTGAAGAAGAAATCGGAAACGTAACCAACAGAAATGAATATCAGCATTTTAACTTCGATATAAACAAAATAAACAGAAAAAATGATACATATAATCTAATCAGCATGTTTTACATTAATATCCAATCAGTAAACAATAAAATTGGGGAAATTGAATCATTTTTAGCAGCCGAAAAAGATTATAAATATCATTTTCTCTGTTTTACCGAACACTGGCTGAATTCTGATAATATAAAATATGTTCAGATTGTAAATTACAAATGTGTTTCCTTTTTTTGTAGATCTAATATGTTACATGGAGGAACGTCTATTTATGTACACAACTCTATTCCTTGTTTAAATAGGGAAGATATAGTCAAAATTTCTGTTGAGCATGATTGTGAATTATCTGCAATTCAGTAGTAGAGTTGCGAGCATGCCAACTCTACTACACTTCGGCACGGATAAAGATTGCACCCCACTGTGTGTTACCCACAACAGCTCATTCAAAATTTTACGGTTGTCCCTGATTTATTTATGAGGGTGTCCCTTCCGAGATGGGTAACTTTGCGTAGGTAAGAATCAGTATTAATGTACTAGGATTTCGGGTAATTCATATGGTTTTTTCTTTGATAATAAAAGCAACTCTTTATTTTATATTGTACAATGGTGATTGCCGCATAAATAAATAATACATATCATATACCGGGTGTTCGATAAAAAACGCCCAACGCCATAACTTTGTTATTTATTGACCGATATGAATGAACTAAAAACCGAAGTCAATGGTTGTTTAAATACTAACAAATGGCATTAAAATTGATTTTTTCAATAGTCAACTTAAAATTTTTAAATAGCTGCCTATAATGGTTTAATTTTATTACATTACACATTATTTTTCTAAATCCAATAATGCCCAATATGATGTTTTTCGTTTAATATTTTGGTCGAAAAAAATTTAAATAAATCTTTAATTTAAAATTATATTTTTCAAAAATTAAGTCCACGAATTTGTCGATCTACTCTCTTCGGCTTTTTAAAGGCTCCATATCGTCTTAAATTTCCTTCTAACCTTCTAAATTTAGTAATCGCCGCTCTGGAAACCGTAGATGATAAATCCGTGCTGCAGCTCTTCGATTTCTATTTCAAAGAAAATAAATTTGCAACATGTCTGTTAATTCGCTATTGTTTATGATTATGTCTGAAACACACTAATAACAAATGGTTGACATTACTTAAACAATAAATGACATTTGTCGATTTGAATTTTTTTCAAGACACACTACATTTATTACCAAAAAAATCATGTTAACAAAATTTAATATTATCTTTTTCTGGCATAAATATTAACTTAAAACCAACATAACGGGCATAATTGGATTCAGAAAAACAATGTCTAATATTATAAAATTAGAAAAGTATATGCAGCCATTTAAAAATTTAAAGTTGACTATCATTTGGCAATGAAGTTGATTTTGAAAAAAAATATAATTACCGTCATTTTATAGTATTTAAACAGCCATTGACATTTTTTGTAGTTCATTCAAATCGGTCAATAAATAACAGAGTTATGGCGTTGGGCGTTTTTTTTATCGAACACACGGTATACTAAAGTCAAAAACATGACGAGATTTCTTTTTTAACTAATCCTTTGATTACAAATCCAAAATGTTTATAAGAAATTCGATGGATTTTGTGATTAATATTTTGATGCGGAAAGAAACGATTTTCAAGAGGTCTATTTTTTGCAACTATTTGTTTGAAATAATTTGTTGCATAAATAAAAGAAGGAATATTTCGAATGACTGCCTAATGCATAGTTTCAGCAATTGTGGATTTTCTCTTAAAATTTATGAAACTGTTTATGAACTAGTAGCATTCAATAAAAGTTTAATTTTTCCGACTGTGACAATAAAAAAAAATCATAAATCCGATATTTCAGATATCACATCAAATTAAAAAAATACGTGTCAATTATTTTTGTATCTAGTACTGAAAAAAAGGCAATTTTATTTTTCAATTGCAAATATGATACGCAATGACCCATATACATATTATATCGATTATATAGAATAAGGAGATTTCCCTGTAAGCAAATTAAGGTAGTACGCCTATGCAGGTCATACTCGATGCAACCGTACACGGTAATTGTGCTTGACTGGAAGCTGCTTTATTCTACGGCAATAATTTTGAAAAATTAAAGAATGTTTTTCTTAATTTTAATGATGAAGAATTGGCAGCACTTAAAAATGTAAATGTTGCACGTAGAAATATTACGCAACAATAGGCTTTTATTGCTCATTTTTGCAATCAAGAATTTGGAAATTATGTGTGGAATTTTAAACGGCGAGACTGAGGAGGACTAAATTTAAAATAAATTTTAGCATGAACCCCATGGACTCATTTAATTTTACGATTGAAATTCTAAATCAAATTTTGGTCTTACATTGTAGTTACAATAAATAAATTATCAATTGCTATTCGTATTTTTTAATCTTTCAGCATTATTTTTAATTAAACCGCATATAAAATCCGTATTTGAATCATATATTGGCTAATTTGAAGCGCATTTGAAATCATTATAATGCCTTTGTTTAGCACATATAAATCCGGACTGATAAACAACACCAATTTAAAATTCTCAAAATAACAAGCCTGTTCTGAATCGTAACAGTCCTAGTACCGTTATAGGCTAGTTAAAAGAGCAGGGATTTTTAATTATAAAAGTTGTTTTGAACTATTTTTTTTACTTTTTTTATAACTATTTAAATCGGTAGTGCAAACAATACTCGGTTCCTTGACTTGTGTTGTAATATACTAAATTATGACAGCGCTTGTCATATAACATTCGTGTGTGTTTTTGCTTTTTTAACAAAAAAATGATGATGTGGCCATCATGTTACTTTCTCCGACTTGATGGTATCATTTATATTTACGTTTTCATTGTTTATTTTCTATTTAAATCATATTTTAAATGTACATCGAGCGTTGCGCAAACTCGGATGAAACTGACGTTTAAAACGTCAAAATTATTAATTATGGAAAAATTATACTTCAAATTAAAAAACTCGGTTTACTCAAAAACTAACGAGATTTCGAAAAAAACTTATTCTTTAGAAGTTGTTCATTTTGGTATTCTCTACAATTATTATTCACATAAATTTGCTGTAACTATTATCGTTTCATAATTATAAACCAAAAATTGAAAAATTAATAATAATTTTTATCTAGAATAGCAATGAGTTTATGAAAAATATTTTCAAGCAAAAGATGTGCATTTATTTGTTGTCTTCCGTGTTTGTCTAAATATTTTTGTGATATTTTTCATATTTAAGAAAATATTGGCAAAAAACAAAAAACAGTTAAGGTAAACACCCACTTCCGGTGTACGAAATTTTACCAAAAGCTTTTCAGTTCTTCAGATTATCAAATAAGACGTATGTTCAAAGTTTCATATCAATTGCTGTATTAGTTTTTGAGATACAGCGCACACAGACAGACAGACAGACACAGACACACACACACACACGCACACGCACACGCACACGCACACGCACACGCACACGCACACGCACACGCACACGCACACGCACACGCACACGCACACGCACACGCACACGCACACGCACACGCACACGCACACGCACACGCACACGCACACGCACACGCACACGCACACGCACACGCACACGCACACGCACACGCACACGCACACGCACACGCACACGCACACACACACACACACACACACACACCAAAACGGATATTTCCGTAAAAAAAAAATTTTGAAAAAAAAATCACGATCACAATACTTTCTCGTACTTCGTAACGGAGAAAGTAAAAAACGGCGGCAGAAAAAATATTGTACGTAACTCATCCTACTCATCCCGTAAAATATCACTGTCGGAACTTGTTACGTAAATTACTATTATTTTATCCTGTAATGTTAACATGCCAATAACTCCTTAGTAACGAATTACATTAAGGTACCTTTAACAACACTAAGAAAATTTAAAATTTAAATTCTTAACAACACTAGTTCTGTTACATGTATCTTAACGCAACTCGTTGCTATGAAGATATTGGCAAACAAACATGATTTCGCTTTTTGACAGTTTTCATTCAACATTTTTCAAATTAGAAAAAAAAATGAAATAGGATAAAATAAACCGTGTTTCGACACAGGTAACGTTATTTGTTTTTACATTACTCGAGAATTTAAAAGCACTCACTCTTGCGTCGCTCGTGCTTCTAAACTTTTCTCTCGTGATGTAAAAAGCTTCATAACGTTACTATTTTGAGACAATTAAATGTTCAGATTTACTTTCGGCATTGGATTTTAATTCGTCACATAAAAGTCTGGCTTCTTAAGATCCCTCAAAAAAGGGCGACCGAGTACCTGATCCCGACAAGTCGGTTGAGCACGTGCCACGTGATACCCATTTTAAGAAAGATTTCCCCCATAAATTATCTGAAGTACCGACCCTAATATTGACAATGGGCTGTTGTGGTTTGTCCGCCATGGGGTGCATTGCCTTACATCTAGCCGATGTAGTAGATTTGGGAGTCTCCTCATCTAATATTTCTTAACAATTGGTGTAATAAATACCCAACCAGTAATAATAAAGAAATTCGAAATGAATTCAAGAAAACCTATAAATTCACCATAAATTAAAAAAAAAACAGTCCAATAACGATTTTTATATTAAATAAATGCATGTAATCGCCCCGAAGCAATGTGGGATGTAATAAATCAAAATAGAAACAAATCTTCGTTACTCTCTTCGACGTTAACTTCCAATGATTTTAATAATTATTTTGCTTCAATTCCTTCCATTCCAATAAATTCGTCAATAAACAAAAATAGTAATAATAAAAAATACCTCGAATACTTACATTTGCATGATAATATCACTTTTCAATTTTCTGAAGTTGGTTAAAACTATGTCCGAGATGTTATTACTAAAATGAAAAATAAAAACAGTAGAGATATTTACGATATTAATAAAAAAAATAATAATGACTGTTTTGAACATTATATTACATCCGCTAACTGATTTAATAAATGAGTGCATTAGGGAAAGTACCTTCCCGTCGTCTCTGAAAATATCTAAAGTTATATATTTAAGAAAGGGTATGCTAATAATCCAGGTAACTTCAAACCCATTTGTATTATAGCCTTCATTGGTAAGATTATTGAGATCATTCTAAAAAATCAATTGCAGGATTTTTTTCGAATCAAACAATCTTTTCAATAATTGCCAATTTGGTTTTGGATCAAATGCATCTACTAGCGATGCTATTAATAATCTAATACTGTTCATTGTTGATGCATTTGAAAACAACAATTCCAGTATCTTCTTCGACCTATCCAAGGCATTTGACTGCGTGTCACACGATATATTGTTAAATAAATTATCGTATTACGGCATTAAAATAGAATCAATTAAATTACTAGAGTCTTATTTAATTAATAGAACACAAATATCTAAATGGAATGGAATGGATCCTTTTCCTATCCTACTTTAATAAACAATGATGTTCCGCAAGGGTCTGTCCTCGGACCATTGTTATTTCTTCTTTTTATTAATGGCATTGTAACTTGTGATCATACAATTAATTTTACTCTATATGCAGATGACACTACTTGTAGTTTAAGTAATAACAATTTACAGTTACTGACTCAGTCATTAGAAAATTCCAGTGCTAGAATAAAAGAGTGGTTCTCTGCAAATTTCTTGACACTTAATGAAGACAAAACAGCATAAATGTATTTTTCATTAAGGAACTTAGATACCGTTAATACAGCAGAGGCAATACAATTCCTTGGAGTTATGCTTGATCCCGGTTTGACGTGGGCAGATCATGTTAACAAAATCTCCAAGAATATATTTCTAATAAAAAAATTAGTCAAGTGTTGTTCTATGGAAACTGTATTAACAGCTTACCATTCACTAATTTCTTCGCATATTAATTATGCGCTTCTATCTTGGGGTCACACAACACACATCAATCGAGTGTTTAAAATACAACTCGGATGCATCAGAATCATCTTCAAACTAGATTTTAGATGTGATGTTAGTCATAAATTTAAAAGTTGTTGCATATTACCTGTTCCTGCCATGCACATATTCAATTGTATCATGTATGTAAAAAAGAATTTTCAAAATTATTTCACTGAGTTTGAAAAACACTCATATCATACTAGGTCATCTAATGATGTACCAATACTCTATACCCGAATATATCGGGTGTGTACAAATTGGCGGATAATCTACACGTGGCGATGTTCTTCCTAAAATTCTGAATAGAAAACGTCGATGAAAAAATGTTCTACCATGCCTCATAGGCCATCAGGAGCCATTTAAAAGAAATGTACATTTGGCAACATAGCATTCACGAGCTGCCCTGCTTATCAATAATCTCATAGCTCAGAGTAGAAGGTAATAGATAGATAGAGGGGGGTTTATTTACAGATGCGAGCTAAAACAGATTATGAGGAAATAGTAAAATCCATTGTAATTGAACAAAACAAAACGAAAATAACACAAAAACATAAGTACACTTAATCGCGGGCACTAATACAAACTGATAATAATAAGCAAAGCAGAATTGGCACGAACATGGAACTAGCAAGTTTGAATGAATTATTTGTGTCAAAGTGACATAAGCGGGTGTCACGTTGCCGAACGTATTTTTTTATAAAAATAAGCTAATTAAGAAGTGTTAAAAATACAAGTTTGAGATAGAAAGATAACACACACTGACAAATAATTTTCAAACTAGTCATACTGTCGAAGTTGCAGGGTTTTCTGTAAATTAATAACGAATAATAACGCATATTTAATGACTGGATGTTCAAACTTAGAGGACCTCGTGAAGGATCAAGAAGCATGGTACAACATTTTAGAAGTAAGATAAGCTGCTTAGAATTTTTTTAAAAATATCGTCACGTGTAGATTATCCGCCAATTTATACACACCCGATATAGATCACGGAATGGGCAGAATTATTTTGGTCCATTATTTTAATTCATTTTATTCCACTAACTTGAAAATTAAACTAAATTGAATTTGAAAACTTTAAACTATAAAACTGAACACTAAAATATGTAAAAATTAAGTAAAAAGCCATCTGCAGACGCGTTTCGAGATTTATCTCTCATCAGTGCAGCTTCGCATTTAAATTGAATTTTAAATAATAAAATCCACTTACGTGAAGGTGATCGTGAACGTGAAGAAGTCGTAAACGACTGAGGAGATTATGGAAGGTTTGAACGAGTTTTATACCTGAGTTAGAGATTATTAGTGAAAGTAGGTTGAATATTCATATATTCAGGCTACATTTTGTTTTATTGAATTTATTTAATGCTTTCTGCAACAAGTAAGGTTGTTTCTAATTTGTTTAAAGATTAATAAGTCTATATATTTACGTATAAATATATTTAGAAATAAATGTTTTAACCTTCTTCCCCACGATGGAAAATGCATGCGTATCTCCGCAACGTAGGTACCTGGGTACCTACTTTTAGCTGCTCATTTAATAAGGGCTTAATTCGTGATAATAAGGATATTTAACCGGATTATACATTGTTCATCTTATAACAGATTAGTATAATGAAATACATTTACCTTAAACAGGACTAAGACCCCCCCTTGATGTAATTACATGAACGGCGCAAAGTACTTATAATCCAATTACTGTATACCATTTTTCATTTGGATTAGTGTTAATCATTTGGAAATTCGTTAAGCTTATTTGTGTGTTTCAAAGAAAACAACATTATTTTTCTAACATAAATAATACTCTGATTCAAATAAAACGAATAACTTTGTTAGTATTTATTAATAAAGTGATACTAACAAAGTTATTCGTTTTATTTGAATTATTCAAAATGTATCACAAAGTGAAAGCCTCCACGATTACTTAATACTCTGATTGTCTAAATAAATAGATGAGAATATTCTAGAAAATGTATCATCCCCCTCTCAATTATAGTTAAGGTATAAATTAACATTATTTATGTTAGTCGATTATATTTTTTAAAACCTTTGAAGGAGGTGCATTAAAGTATAATTATCTTACGTTGAAACAAACTATTTTTGATTACTTTGTAATAATTTTGATTGAGATGACTCATTCACTGAAGTTTTGGAAGCCGAGTATCGAAGGTAAGTCATTATAATTATTTTATTAAGAAATAAATTTTTCTAATGAAATGTATTGTTTTATAGAATGAGTTATGAGTAACATCTGATGTTGAGGATGTTTATGCTGACACCGAAGTTGAAATAGAAATTGAAAAAGAAGATGATAGTGATGTCGACTGTAGTGATGAACCCATTGATAATATTGTGCAAGAAATCTGGTCCCTCTAAAGATACGCTAACCCTTACAATAAGAAATACGTTTAAGTGTATTTTCACCCCAATAATGTGTGACATAATTATTAGAGAAAGGAATCGGAAAGCCAAATCTGTATATTTGGAGCGGAATAATGCAAATCCTACGGAACAGCCTAAATTATGGAAGGACATTACTACAGATGAGTTTGATGGCTATTTGGCAATATTAATAACGGCAGGAGTACACCATTCCAATACAGAGGATACCAAAGAACTTTGAAAAAGTGAAGCGTATCCTATTTACCGTGCGACTATATCAATAAATAGATTTTGGGCTATTCAACGGCTTTTACGATTTGACAATGCTAAAACCAGAGCAGAAAGATTAAAAACTGACAAAAGCTGCTGCTATTTCTGAATTGTGGTTGTTATTGAATAACAATTTGAGAAATAATTATGTACCATCCGAGTGTCTTACAGTAGACGAACAATTATTCCCTTTCCAAGGAAGGACACGATTTACACAATATATGCCCGCAAAACCAGGAAAATACGACATAAAAATTTGGTGGGTATGCGACTTACATAATTCTTATCCCATCAGAGGCCAGATATATACTTGAAAGTCAATAGATGGTCGCGAAAAAATCAAGGTGAGCGGGTAGTGAAAAATTTATGCCACCGATTTAAGAACTCTGGTAGGAATATTGTAATGGATATTTTTTTTACAACATTGCCATTAGCATGTTTGTTGATGTCATGGAAATTATCGCTTGTTGGTACTCTGAAAAAGAACAAAGCATATATACCCCCTCAGATGCTAACCAATAAAAGTCGAGAAGGATTTTCGTCGATATTTGGATTTGGCAAAGACAAAGTGACGATGGTATCGTACGTGCCCAAAGTAAGAAAAGCCGTGATATTATTATCTACAATGCATTACACAAATACTGTGAGCGGATCTAAACGATAACCTGAAAATAAGTTTTGAGATGTCACTGGCTGAAAATTTAAATTCTGTAACAGTAAAAAATTCACTTGAAAGTCGTAAAGGTACCCGGGTACCTTATCGTGGGGATGAGGGTTAACCAAAATATCTACACGTAAAAAAACATAAATAAAGAATAAAGCGAGTTATCAACGAGTGCAAACGTACAGTCTTATATTTTCCAAGTGTGATCTCTCCCCGAACCCGTGTGAGTCAGATCAATTCTGAACTTCCTTTTTGCAATGAAACTTTTCTTGCAATTATACATAAGTTATCACTCACATCTTCAAGGCTTTTTCATAAATTTGTAATTTTGTAACAGCATTCGCGCTGATAGCGTTATTACTAATTTGTAATTTTGTAACAGCATTCGCGCTGATAGCGTTATTACTAATTTTTAATTCTTCAACTTGTTATAAAACGCCATTAATGTACGTAGCATTATCGATTTTATTATCGAGCCCCTCGCTTAGGCTTTTTGTTTCACTTTTAATATGAGACACAGTCCCCTCCAAACCTTTAATGTCACTCGAGGTGGCTTGTAATAATTTTTGTATGGGATTCACTTTTCCATTTATAGCTTTTTCTAAAGAAGTTTTCGCAGCCGCAATTTTTTTATCAAAACTAAAACACTTCTTTTTAATATTCTGGTAATTATTATCCACGGTATAATTTTGTGGCCAGGTCGTTCGGATCTTGAGGATCTAATGCACGTTTTAAACGTTTTCTCTCCAAATCAAATTGTCCATCAGGTGTTATCACAAATCCGGGAACGGTGGGCCACGAGCACTAGCCAAAGACTTGCTAGAATGACATCCGAACTTGTCAACACTCATTGTAATATTAAGACCGTAAGTCTGAACTAATATATTATATTAGCTTCACGCAAGTCCTCTTCGATTAAAGCAAATTCAATACCGTGGGAAGTATTTCCTGCACGACACGAAGCATGCAATAACCACAAGCGATCAACCAATTCATTGGAATCATTCCAATATGTGTAACGGTGTGGCTTTTCATCAAAATGCATCATTGAATCGAATCCTTGACCTTGAGCAGATTTTACGCGAGTAGGTTTCTTTGATACTCCAGGACGTGGAATCGACGATTTCGCTGGTGGCGTTTGTCGTCCCTATTACCTTACCAAAATTTCATAAAAATATATAAAACTGTTCTCGAGATATAGCTCTGTAACACTTTAAAAAACACCCCGTATAAACGAAATTTCAAAATTGTTGTTATCTATTTCACAAAAACAATTATTCACAGATTTCCACGAGATTCCCTAATCAAAAAGCAATGGATTATTGCAATGCGACGTGAAAATTTTAACCCATTACAACATAGTAGAATTTGTTCGAAGCATTTCACACATGATTCTTTTATTACCAATAATTAGAGTTCAATAAAGAAACTTAAAAAGTATGCTGTGCCAACCGACGAGAAGTTAGCCACGAATTTCTAGCCACAGTTTTCCGGCGAATTCACCACCACCCTAAATATTACCAATCTCAATAAAATGTTAATGAAACATCTGTTTGGCCCTAATCAATTTAATAGCATAGGCTATAAACAAGTTATGATTTTTTTAAGTTAGCGCTACTCGCTAGGCCGCCGACAAGAGGGTTCCATCGTCAACTTTCTTTGCAACAACTGAAGAGTATATAAATATAACATTATGAATAAATAAAATTCGAAAAATTAGGGTAACCATTTCCTATAAACAATTTATGATTTTTTTAAGTTAGCACTGCACGCTTGGCCACAGACAAGACTGAAAAATTATTTAAAAAATCATAACTTTCATTTGCGGTTATATGCTCGACTTTTTTTGCAACAACTGAACAGCATATAACATTATGAATAAATCAAATCACAATTCCTTAAAACCAATTCACGAGGGAGATTATGATAATTGGAGAATTCCAGCTACTTTACCTATCTTACACAAAATACCTTAAAAACATATTTACGAGAGACCTGGTCTTTATAATTAAAGAAAACTTGAATAGAATTTAAAGCTGCCATTTTATTTGTTTTTTTTTTGAGTGAATCTCTGGAGGTTTAATTATAATTATATTATGGATGATGCAATCGGTTAACGAATGTTTTCGATATATTAATACCACGAGTTAAACATTAACCGCGAGATTAATACGATTGTTTATTCAATTGTATCCTAATAAAGGTCTCTAATTTTAAAGTAAAAGTTTTATAATCCAATTGAAGCTTAAAATGTCGCATATCGGTTACGGTTATTGAGTCGCTAGGTGTGAGTTATTTTATTAAGTTGTTATTGAATTGTTCGCAAAAACTTTGAAAGTGGCAATTGCAAAATAATAATAATAATAATAATACACTTTATTGCCCAACAGGATAAACCCAATTACAAGGCAAAAATAAATACAGTATAAATGATAAATTAATTATTAATAAATACTAAACAAATGACATAACAAGAAAAACGAAACAATTAATAATGAATTAAATTAACTCAAATAAAAATGGAAACATCAATAGACGAAATCAAGCAAGAGGAGAAAAATATATTAAATTAACGAAAAATGTCCTCCATACATCTCTCAGCGCAGTGACATAATACATTGACTGGTGCACCCTGCATAATGTTGGTACGTGCAGTTGGCAGCCGGAATGTAGATGTAAACCTTGTGTTCTGCGCTGGTACATTGAAAGGTATCCTTGTTAATATCCCAGGGCAGTCAATCAGTCCACGTATAGTATTCCATAGGAACCTCGCGCAATGGCGATCTCTTCTAACAGCCAAGGAGGTCATGTTGTGTCGTTCAAGAAGATCTTCCTGGGAACTTCCATTAGGTGGATATATACCGTCATGTTTGAATGATAAAAACTTTAGAAACTTACGATGAAGGCGATCCAGTAGGGCGCGATTTGCATAAATTGGATACCAAATTAAGGAACAATATTCCATTTTGCTTAGTACAAACGCGTAGTAAAGGGATTTAATGGTTTCGGAGTTATGAAAATCCCGACTGGTTCTGAATATAAAGCCTAATGATTTAGATGCCGCCGAACGGATAGAGTCCACATGATCCACAAAGGTAAGCTTTTTGTCAAAAATGACACCAAGATCCTTGAAAGTATCACCACAAGATAATTGACAGTCTGCTATGTAGTATTTACATGCAGATAATTTGAAGGTGCGATTGTAATGAACAACGTGGCACTTGGCTGTATTAAGCTTAATATTAACATTGGAGCACCAGTCTGCGTTAATATCTAGGTTTAATTGGAGATTACGAAAACTTATTTTGAGAAAGATTTTTTTAAACTGAGGAAAAACTCAATATTTGGCAAGAAAATGGAAAACGTGTAGACGTTAAATTGGTGAACCTTTATGAAGACATCGGCAATCACCGAAAATCTTGTGGCCAATCAACAGGAGTAGAGGAGAACAGCCGATTCGGGGCCAGGAAGTGATCCCGGAAGACCGGAAGTGAAAATGGCAACGCTGTACGCGCAAAATGGCCGCCAATTTAGTAGCGGGAAATTCAAATCTGGGGGGATTTTAGGGTGAAAAAATTCAAATCTGGGGGATTTCTGGGTGAAAAAATTCAAATCTGGGGGATTTTTAACTCAAAATGTTCACCAACTGTCAAAATCTGGGGGATTTTAGTGGCGGGATATTTGAAATCTGGGGGAATAAAATGGCAACAGCGGAGCTTGGAAGTTCTACAGTGTTGCCGAAAAGGCATCCGGTTTCCGGGAATTCCATCCGGTTTCACCCTGGAATGGCAACGCTGTCGAGCTTTAAGTTCAAGTTCGTGGCGGGAAATTCAAATCCAAAGTTTAGCGCCAGCCAAAGTTCTAAAAGTGGGAAATAATTCAAAAATTTAATTGCGGGAAATAAAATGCCAACAGCGGAGCTTGGAAGTTCTACAGTGTTGCCGAAAAGGCATCCGGTTTCACCCTGGAATGGCAACGCTGTCGAGCTTTAAGTTCAAGTTCGTGGCGGGAAATTCAAATCCAAAGTTCAGCGCCAGCCAAAGTTCTAAAAGTGGGAAATTCAAAAATTTAATTGCGGGGAATAAAATGCCAACAGCGGAGCTTGGAAGTTCTACAGTGTTGCCGAAAAGGCATCCGGTTTCACCCTGGAATGGTAATGCTGTCGAGCTTTAAGTTCAAGTTCGTGGCGGGAAATTCAAATCCAAAGTTCAGCGCCAGCCAAAGTTCTAAAGCGGGAAATTAAAAAGGTGGGGTCAACTTAAAGTTTTACAAAAGTGCCAACTGTTCACCAAAGTTTATTACCAACCTAATAGCTGGATTAATGTGGGTAATTTAAAATATGTGAATATATCCGTAACGACTCGTCGGATTTGGTGTAGATATCTACTTTGCACGTTTTGAAATCTGATTCGACAATCTCAATGGTTGAAAGTGCTAGTTATTTCATCATCCTCGAATATAACGAGCAGTTATTATGAAGTCATCTTTATTGTAACGCGATGCATGATCTTAGAAATGTGATTAATAACCGCAGGTTTTTGCGTAAAAGTGGAAGTATTGTTTCGATGAAAATTCTCAAATTAGAAAAGACAATCGAAAAACTGCGGAGAGACCTTGAATTGCGAAAAATTATAAACAACGAGTTGGTGAGACGTTTCGAAAAATTGACAATTTGTGTAAAAAGTGCTCAAGGTTGCATCAGCAAAATATCAAATGAACGGACGTGCCGAATAACGCATGCATATCTCAAGTTTCATCGCCAGCGGACCGGAACAGCACGCATCAGCAAAATAACAGGATTAAACTTGTTCAATCCTGACTTTGCACGTTTTGAAATTGAGCTAGCCCGTGAGAATGGACGGACGTTTCATCGCCAGCGGGCCAAAATGGCACACATCAGCAAAATATCAAATGAATAGGCGCGACGTAAGGAGTTCAGATTTCGTGGGATAAAACTGGAAATCCTATGCGATAAGTGTAGGATTCGGCGTAGATATGCACTAATTAAACTTGTTTAATCCTGATTTTTGAAATGGAGCCGGAAATATTTGCAATCGATGACGTCAAAAACATCGTTAAGAGCCGCCCTTATAAACCCAGGGACGAACCATGAATTCACCATTCAGTCAAGTTTCGTGAAGAGTATTCAAAATGTTCTCTTGGAATGAATCATTCCTTTTGTTTTACGCCTATAACTGAGGCAGAAGTAACTTTAGCTATAAACGATTTACGTAACACAAACTCGACCGGCCCAGATGATATCCCAGTCCAATTAATTAAAGCTTGTTCAGATCTTATTGCTCCATTTTTGGCTAACATAATAAATATTTCAGTTACACAAGGAAAATACCCCACGGCACTTAAAATCGCACAGATTACCCCCGTACCAAAAAAAGGTGACGATACAGATATTGAAAATCATCGCCCAATTGCTCTTCTAAGCATATTCTCGAAAATCATCGAGATAACCATTTGCAAAATAATACTATCATTCAATATACTGCATGATAAGCAATATGGATTTCGTCATGGCCGGTCTACTGAGACCGCTTGTATAAATTTAATAGAATGTAGCCTAAATAACTTAGATGACAAAAATGACACTTTTATTATATTATTTGACTTAAAAAAGGCATTTGACACTATTAATATAGACTACTTGCGTGTCAAAATATATAATTTAGGATTTCGTGGCTTTATAAATGATTGGATTGTGTCTTACCTGAGCAATAGGAAATACTTTGTAAAATACAAAGATTCATTATCACACCAATACACAATTAATACAGGAACCCCACAAGGGAGTAATCTTGGCCCACTAATATTTCTTCTTTTCGTCAATGATTTGCCTAACTATTTTGTTGACGGAGAAGTATTTATGTATGCAGATGATACTGCCGTCGTAGTATCCGACAAATCATTGCAGGGGGCCATATATAAAGTATATAAAGTCATGGATCAATTTCAAAAATGGTGTCGGCTAAATAATTTAATTGTAAATGTTCAAAAAACGGAAATATTACATATATCAAACATACACAACAAGACTGAAACAACATACTTTACATTTAATAACAACATAATCCAGACAACCGAATGGACAAACTATCTAGGGATAATTATAGATCAGCATCTACTATGGACAAAACATATAGATAATGTCTGTGCAAAAATTAATAAGTCATATTATTTGATATCGCGCCTAAAAAATCAATTTAATATCAATACACTCATTAACATTTATTACGCGGTCGTGTATTCACATCTTAGCTATAATATAACAGTATGGGGTCGGTCTACTGAATTAAGTCGATTATTTATATCGCAAAAAAGAATTGTAAGATTAATGTTTAATTTAACCTATACGGAGACATGTAAAAATAAATTTATTGAATACAAATTATTAACTTTGCCATGCATATATATCTTGGAAACATTATATGTCATTCATTTTAACAGAGGGAAGTGTAAAAAACAAAGAGATGTCCATGATCACCAGACTCGAAATAACAACAAAATTGTCGAATACAAATGTAAGCATACGTATGCCAAAAAATCTCCTCATAATTCCGGAATTCACTTATATAATAAGCTGCCAAATGAAATTACATCATTATCAAATAAAAAGTTCAAATCAACATTCAAAACATTTCTCACCCAACATGCCTTTTACGATATTCAGGAATTTACTAACTGCGTTCAAGATTTAAAAGCATTAAGTTGAACACTTGGCTGAAATTTTAATTAAATGTATGAGCTGTTTCGCTATATTTTAATACTTTGTACTACCCTATTTTGTATATTTTATTTTGTTTGTTACGTTATTAGTACCTACTATTAGTTATGTATTCTTTGACTTGTCTTATATTGTACCCAACAATGAGAAAGACCAATAAAATTCTATTCTATTCTATTCATGGGATTGTGGGCGCAGTTGGTGCTGTGGCTGGCACGCCACCCTCTGGACCCGACCAGACTTAGCCGGTTCGCGAATCTGGAGCCTAGGGAGAGGAATCAGGTGAGCAACGTTTTCATCTGGTACTTGGCGGGAGCAGCCAGGTTGGAGACCGTCCTAGACTCCTACGTAAGGTCGGGACTTGTGAACACACGTTCCGAGATGGACAAGGAGGCGGATGAGGAGCCTTTCCACCGTTGGGACCTACAGCCGGAGGGACTCCCCATGGCGGTGATGCCTTATCCCGTGCTGTCTGTCCCCTGCAACGGCTGTGCAGACCGGTACCAGCAGGAGGAGCAGGAGGAGGAAGAAGACGCCGAGCGGGAAGAAGACTACCGGCACCACCAAAGGAGGATCGAGGACTCCGACTACGATTCGGAGGACTCGGACGATTCGGAGGATTCAAAGGAGGAGCAGGAGCAGGCGGAGTAGCGCCGTAATTTATCTTGTTTTGTTTTGTAATCTATTTTTACGTGTGTATATGTTTTTGCGAATTGTTTTGTAATATTTTTTAATTTTTTTTTTTTTTTTATTTGAACTTAAATTCTTTTAATGTGTAACGGGCCCGTTTAGAAAAATAGGTCGAGGTGGGCTGCGCCGGTCCTGTGCACGAATTGAGCCGGCGAAGAAATTCGTTGCAGTTTTTTTGGATATCGAGGCCGGGAAGAGGAGGCAGAATTTTTGGATGGGATGCGGGAGTGGTGAGCGAGCAGCGTTGCAGAGAGTGCGTACGGTGAGTAATGTCGAGCCATTAATTAATTTACCGAGTTACCGATTTACCGATTTACCGAATCAATAAGTTACCGATTCCTTAACGTACCGATTTAACGAGGGGCCGTTGTTTCGAGCCGTTTGACCGGGAGTATTTTTTTTTTCTCGCCGTACGCACGATAACCGCACGCTCGCCCGACCACGCGGTTTTGTGGTGTCGTGCCCCTGGTGTAGGTGCGGGTGGAGGGCTGTGCTGTCTGATTGTAGCCATAGTATCTGTTTGTTCTTAATCACCATTTCCGTCTGCCACGCGGTGTAAATTTTTTTGTCTGTGGATGTTCAATGTGCAAACCTTCCCGATCCTGTGCGCTCAGCGTAGGTATTATTATTCTTGTATAAATTCGCTACGTGTAGCCACGTAGGGCCTTCATGTTTTTCAACCTTACTGCCGCTGCGTTGCTTCTAGCGTATCTCTGCCGAGGACTCCAACACCAAATTCCGACGAGGGGGAGGAGGACCTAGGGACCGGATTGCCGAAACTATCCCGCAATTACCCACCAAACCTCTCGTCGTTGGGGTTGTGCCGCCCGAACTCAGGAAAACCTGGAGGACCGGAGGACCAGGAAGTCTGGAAGGACCGGAGCGGAAAGTAACGGAATCGTAGGACAGGCCACGATTGGCCCAGCGAGTTAGCCGTACCTAAGGCCCAATGCAAAGCAGTCCCACGAATATTCCAGGTTGTACTCCGCCCGGACTCAGGATAACTGGTGAGGTCTCTTCCCCTATACTGTCGGTGCCCCTGCTGCCGGACTTCGACGCTAGAAGCAATCGTCATTCATTTTTGCATTTTTTGTGTATAAGCGTGGCTACCTATATTTTTTTATCTTTTGTTGAATATTAGATTACTCCTTCACTGCTCACGATTATCATTTAGGGGTTAGTACCCGATTAGTTTTCGTCCTCCCTTATCATATAATTGTAAAATTCTTCAAATTTTTATTAATTGTTGTCGGGCTGTGAACTAATATTAAATCTAGTAATTTAACTCGAATTTTCGAAATTCTTTATTTAACAGTCCTACCCCCCTCTGTCATTCGTGACTGGCGCCCGGGTTGCTGTTGAGTTTTGGCCGAATAAACCCTCGAACCTAGCGCCGCTGAAAAGACCCTAGCCGGTTGTCGCTAAAAATTCAGCTAAAAGCGGGACAAATGTAATGTCTTATTTTGTGTATTATTTTGTATTTTAATACTAACGTTTTTTTTTTAATATGTTTATGATGTGTTCTTGATCAATGAACCCTTTTAAATAGCCATGTTCGAATGCATAGTTGGCGTTCATAATAACGGATTTTATTTTTGTAACAATTAAGTTTTGATAGAATGGTTTTCATTTCGCATTTATCATCCATTTTAAAGACTAAAAGCCGTCTATAATAAACCGATTTCTATCAGGGACTAAAAGCGAAAAATTTCTAGTTTTTTAGTTCTTTACGTTCTCGCAGAAAAATAATAAACCCTTGTAAGACCCGGCTTAAATATTTTAGTCGTTGTAATTACAGGCCTATCTAAATAAAACAACTTTTAAAGAATGAATTTCGGTGACACAATTTTTTTATACAAATTTAGTTGTTATCTAATCTTGTCGGTTTACAGTTAGCTTATATTTACTATAGTTTTATTTTTCATTCTCTTCATATCAATAGCCATAACCAGCTGGAGAAATGTGCAAAATCATTAACTAATTAATTAATCATCTTTGTTACCACGACGGTATTACGAGGAACGTTTACCCACTCTTTGTTCATTGCGCAGGCCTGTTACTGGAAGGGTTTTAAGACACAACGGGGTGGTAACTTGTTTACTGGTGTACTTTGAATCCAGCCAGTGTTGCCGATGCTACCGTTTTTTCGGTAGATCTACCGAAATAAGTTAATTTCTTATAATATAATATAACTTAAATGTAATAAATGGCATAGCTTAAATCCGTTCAATAGCAAAAAATGGTAACATTAGTTTTAATACTTTTAATACTCGACGCTTTGTTCTCGTCCTCGGAGAAACACTTGTTACGACCTATTTTAACAGCAACATCAGGGGTTCTTCCCCAAATTATATTTCTCGCTGCGTGTCTCGTACTTCGGTACTTAGTAATACTAGACGCTTTGTTCTCGTCATCGGGGAATCACAATTTTCTATTTTAACAGCAATAAGAGCGGTTCTTCCCTGAATTATCTCTCTCGTTCTCTGATACTTCTACTTGATACACTTGATTCGCTTGATTGCACCGAACACAGCACGCGCGTGTACACGTATTCACGTATATTTTTAAATAGTTTTACTTATATACCTAATAAATGAGTGATAGTGGCCGGTTTGGAGAATGCAGTAGTGGTATAAAAAGAAAAAAAAAATTCTTAAATATATAAGGCAGACTGGGAAGATATTGCAGAATTTAAAGGGTGGCTTACCAAAAGTGGAAAAGGGATAAAGTTTGCAAAATGCAAAAGTTGTAACAAAGACATAAATATAACAAGTGGAACGGATGCGATAATTAAACATACACATTCAAAGCTTCATCAAAATAAATTAAAAATAATAAGTTCACAGCCATCAATTCCAATATTTACCGTGGACACTTCTGCGAAAACATTGCTGCAAAATAATACTACTATTAAAGAAGGTATGTAGTTAAATATTAAATATAAACAAACTCATATTGAAAATATTTTCTTTTTATAGCATAAATTCGTTTGGCGGCTTTTGTAGCAGAACACAACTTGCCGTTTTTAATTATGGAACATTATCCAAAATTATGTGCAGCTGCTTTCCCCGATTCAAATATAGCAGCAGGCTTGGCTTGCGGAAGGATAAAAACAACTTCCATCACAATTCATTGGTGATGAAGATTTTCAGAATATTTGTGAGGACTTGAGACATAAGAAATTTTCTCTCATAATAGACGAGTCAATGGATCGCAGTACTGAAAAACATCTGTGTCTAGTTGTTCGGTATTTAAAATATTTTACTATTAAGAACTGTTTTTTTTTGTATTAATTAAATCAGGCAACGCTGATGCGAAGACATTGTATAATTTAATTGTAGAAAAAATTAATTGTAATAATATTCCATACAAGGCAAATTTAATTGGATTCGCATCAGATGGGGCAAATGTCATGATGGAGGCACATCACTCGGTTATGGCTTTGTTAAAGAATGATATACCTTTTTTGTATATTATGAAATGTATATGCCATTCATTTCATTTATGTGCTTCATATGCCTGCCAAAAATTACGATTTGTCGAAGACCTAAGAAGAGATGTGTACAATTATTTTAGTTCAAGTCCTAAAAGAATTGCCGAGTTTGCAGAATTTCAATCTTTTTGTAATATAAAAATTCATAAAATTCTGCATGCTTTTGGAGCAATATAATGCCCTTAAATTATATTTTATTGATGCTGTCAAGAAAAAAAGATGTATTGGCTTCGGAAAAATATTTTAACAAAATTAAACGATCCGACAACGAAATTATTTTTGCAATTTTTAGATTTTTCATTACCGTTATTTAATCAATTAAATCAAGAAATGCAATCAGAATTGCCAAAATTGCATATCTCTTATTATAATGTAAGCAGCATATTAAGAACCATTTTTGGTTGTTTCCTTAAACGAGAATACATTTTATCGACTCCAACTGACGAAATTGATTTTAAAAATCCAAATCATTTTTTAGCAAATTAAAACTTATATTTTGGAGCAAATGTCTCTGCTTCTTTGCAGCAAATGACAATTGAAGAAAACAAAAAAACATTTTTTAAATTAAGGTGCTTAGATTTTTATATTGAAGGTTGTGCTCAAATTATAGCAAGGTTTCCTTTAAAAAATAATAACCTAAAAAAGCTTTCTTTTATCAACCCTGAGATAGTAAAAAGCGGAAGTATAAATTATGTTGTTGACGAAGCAACACTTTTTCCGAATCTAGCGAATCCCTATTTGCACACTCGATTCGGAATGGAGGTTGCTACGTAACAATGCTAAAATGCAAAGATTTAGCAATGATGTCGAAATTGTTTGGAAAACAGTAACTGATGAAATTGGGTAATGAAGTGACTGCTTTTCCAATATTAACAAATTTTGTTCAGAACATTCTTTGTCTTCCTCACTCATCGGCAAATGTTAAGAGAAGTTTCTCTGCAATTAATTTAATTAAAACGGATAAACGCAATCAATTAAATGCAGAATCAATATCAGGTCTGCTCCATACAAAACAATTTATTGGAGATAAGAATTGCTACAATTTTGAAATCACACCATAATTATTAAACAAATTAAATAAACAATATTTAAACAATCTAGCTGAATAATGTTTTACATAATCAAAATTGAAAAAATCTGCGAAACGGATTAACAATACTTTGAAGGGTACACTGTTTTATCAAATAAGTCATGTAGCTTGAGCCTTACTATTGTTGATCTGTCTCACATATTTGTTCAAATTGCAAAAATTATTTAAGGTGAATTATTTTAGTTGGGATGATTTTAATGTTGTGTAAGCGTTTTCATTGTTTATGTATGTTTTGTTATTTTCATAGTTACAATTTTTTTAATTGTTATTTTCAAAGTTTAATGGTTTTAATATATTTTTTTTGTCATTTTTGTAGTTTAAAGTTTTTATTGGTATTTTCGTAGTTTAAAGTTTTTATAGTTAATGTTTTTTTTGTTATTTTCGTAATTTATTAGCGTAATAAAACAAGTTATTACTTAAAAATCGTTTTTTGACATTTAATTAAAGATTTTTGTTTTTTTTATTCTACCGAAATCTACCGAATTTTACCGATGACGTCTACCGAATTTAATTTTCAAGCTGTGGCAACAGTGAATCCAGCACTCTTGTCTGAAACTTTTTTCTGTTCAGTCGACTTATTCTGCGTTAAATTTTGCCTATTTTTACATTTTTTCTGAAATATACCTGTATTTATTTCTTCGTTTGTCATCACAATATTTGACAGCTTGTTTATTAAGCAATACTCAATAAATTCATTTTATTTACGACTTCCACTAGTGGTAAGACGTAGAAGGGGATTTATTGAAATTGTAATTAATAACAGAATATAATTCTATATATTGTAATAATTGAATTTACCAAACATTTTGTATAAAATGATCGAGTTAGCGAGTTAGCGACGTGTTTTATGGGGATAATTCAACTCATGTATAAAAAGGTGCATTTAAAACGGCGGATAAAAAAATTTGCAAATGGTTAAAAATTTATTTACCTTCACCATGACAACGATCTCTATATTAATAATTTTCGTAAACAGCCAACTTCAGTTGAACAGGGGTAGTTCGTGTCAGTTCTGAATACATATACGGTGAAATATAATTGAAATCCGTTTCAGACACGCTTCCACGTGACATTTTTGTTACGATTTTCATTCCGATCCATGTATCAGTTATCAATTAAGTAAGTATTTCACCTTTTAGTTACGTGCATTTGCAATTAAAGCCGGCGACGGCATTTCGTACTTCGGCCGCGAGATGTCACAAGCGTACGGTAGCTCTGCCACAATGCGTCAATTAAAGAATTGGATTGCATTTAATATATATCTTGTTCTATCGTGTTTTAATAGTATGAAATAAACATTGATATGTTATTTGGCGTTTTTTTTTTAGCAAATTAAAACTTATATTTTGGAGCAAATGTCTCTGCTTCTTTGCAGCAAATGACAATTGAAGAAAACAAAAAAACATTTTTTAAATTAAGGTGCTTAGATTTTTATATTGAAGGTTGTGCTCAAATTATAGCAAGGTTTCCTTTAAAAAATAATAACCTAAAAAAGCTTTCTTTTATCAACCCTGAGATAGTAAAAAGCGGAAGTATAAATTATGTTGTTGACGAAGCAACACTTTTTCCGAATCTAGCGAATCCCTATTTGCACACTCGATTCGGAATGGAGGTTGCTACGTAACAATGCTAAAATGCAAAGATTTAGCAATGATGTCGAAATTGTTTGGAAAACAGTAACTGATGAAATTGGGTAATGAAGTGACTGCTTTTCCAATATTAACAAATTTTGTTCAGAACATTCTTTGTCTTCCTCACTCATCGGCAAATGTTAAGAGAAGTTTCTCTGCAATTAATTTAATTAAAACGGATAAACGCAATCAATTAAATGCAGAATCAATATCAGGTCTGCTCCATACAAAACAATTTATTGGAGATAAGAATTGCTACAATTTTGAAATCACACCATAATTATTAAACAAATTAAATAAACAATATTTAAACAATCTAGCTGAATAATGTTTTACATAATCAAAATTGAAAAAATCTGCGAAACGGATTAACAATACTTTGAAGGGTACACTGTTTTATCAAATAAGTCATGTAGCTTGAGCCTTACTATTGTTGATCTGTCTCACATATTTGTTCAAATTGCAAAAATTATTTAAGGTGAATTATTTTAGTTGGGATGATTTTAATGTTGTGTAAGCGTTTTCATTGTTTATGTATGTTTTGTTATTTTCATAGTTACAATTTTTTTAATTGTTATTTTCAAAGTTTAATGGTTTTAATATATTTTTTTTGTCATTTTTGTAGTTTAAAGTTTTTATTGGTATTTTCGTAGTTTAAAGTTTTTATAGTTAATGTTTTTTTTGTTATTTTCGTAATTTATTAGCGTAATAAAACAAGTTATTACTTAAAAATCGTTTTTTGACATTTAATTAAAGATTTTTGTTTTTTTTATTCTACCGAAATCTACCGAATTTTACCGATGACGTCTACCGAATTTAATTTTCAAGCTGTGGCAACAGTGAATCCAGCACTCTTGTCTGAAACTTTTTTCTGTTCAGTCGACTTATTCTGCGTTAAATTTTGCCTATTTTTACATTTTTTCTGAAATATACCTGTATTTATTTCTTCGTTTGTCATCACAATATTTGACAGCTTGTTTATTAAGCAATACTCAATAAATTCATTTTATTTACGACTTCCACTAGTGGTAAGACGTAGAAGGGGATTTATTGAAATTGTAATTAATAACAGAATATAATTCTATATATTGTAATAATTGAATTTACCAAACATTTTGTATAAAATGATCGAGTTAGCGAGTTAGCGACGTGTTTTATGGGGATAATTCAACTCATGTATAAAAAGGTGCATTTAAAACGGCGGATAAAAAAATTTGCAAATGGTTAAAAATTTATTTACCTTCACCATGACAACGATCTCTATATTAATAATTTTCGTAAACAGCCAACTTCAGTTGAACAGGGGTAGTTCGTGTCAGTTCTGAATACATATACGGTGAAATATAATTGAAATCCGTTTCAGACACGCTTCCACGTGACATTTTTGTTACGATTTTCATTCCGATCCATGTATCAGTTATCAATTAAGTAAGTATTTCACCTTTTAGTTACGTGCATTTGCAATTAAAGCCGGCGACGGCATTTCGTACTTCGGCCGCGAGATGTCACAAGCGTACGGTAGCTCTGCCACAATGCGTCAATTAAAGAATTGGATTGCATTTAATATATATCTTGTTCTATCGTGTTTTAATAGTATGAAATAAACATTGATATGTTATTTGGCGTTTTTTCTTTTATGTGTGTTAGAAATAAGTTCAGCGGCCATTAAACGATCAGCTGTTTTTGGTTTCCTAACTTCATGCCGCTTGTAGTGTGTGCGCATGAGTGTGTGTGTGTATGTCAGAATTATAACCTATAATACAAGGTGTCTAAAAAAGACACCACCAAAATGATATGGTGTATTCCTGAGACAAAAAACCAGCAAATTAACTAAATTTATCTATATGAACACTTACATACTTTCCAAGATACAGCAAGTCAAAGTTTAAGATTTTTAAAATGTTTTAATCTATATCTCGAAAATGGCAGATGAGAATGATTTGTTTATTTTTTTCTGACAACTACATTAGGTGTACTACATTGTTTAAAAATTTCAAGAAATTTCTTCAAGTACAAAGGTGCTAAAGAGGACACACTGTTGACATTATTACATAGAACTTTTTTGTTCTTCACATTTTTTACGATTCAATATTTTTTCAATGCATCTCGTCACTTTTAAGGAATTTATAACTCTTAAAGTTTTTTTACTTTCTCCGTTACGAAGTACGAGAAAGTATTGTGATCGTGATTTTTTTTTCAAATTTTTTTTTTACGGAAATATCCGTTTTGGGGTCCCTAGATACCATTTCAACAATTTCTGGAAAAAAATTTTTGTGTCTGTGTGTGTGTGTGTGTGTGTGTGTCTGTGTGTGTCTGTGTGTGTGTGTGTGTGTGTGTCTGTGCGCGCTGTATCTCAAAAACTAATGGAGCAATTGATATGAAACTTTGAACATACGTCTTATTTGATAATCTGAAGAACTGAAAAGCTTTTGGTAAAATTTCGTACACCGGAAGTGGGTGTTTACCTTAACTGTTTTTTTGTTTTTTGCCAATATTTTCTTAAATATGAAAAATATGACAAAAACATTTAAACAAATATTGAAGATAATAAAGAAATGCGATTATTTTGTTTGAAAACATTTTTCATAAAATCATTGTTATTCGAGAAAAAAATTTATTATTATTTTTTTCATTTTTGGTATACAATTATGAAACGCTAATAGTTACAGCTAATTTATGTTAATAATAATTGTAGATAATGCCAAAATGAACAATTTATGAAGAATAAGTTTTTTTCGAAATCTCTTTAGTTTTTGAGTAAACTGAGTTTTTGAATTTGAAGTACATTTTTCCGTCTTTCATAATTTTGACGTTTTAAACGTCAGTTTTATCCGAGTTTACGCAACGTTCGATGCACACTTAAGACCCGGCGCTACCCGACCGAAAATTTAAACGTAAACTCCTTTCCCCTGTACCTAACCCGCGAAAGCCTTAGAAGAGCGCATCCGATTTTAAATGGAAAGACCACTGTAATAAAAGAGTAATAAACATATATAAAGTATACCTGTCAATTAATAGAAGAGTGCTCGCTTTCGAAGTCACATTTTATTAGATATATCAATTAATACCCAAAAATAAACAAAACGTTACTAATATAATACATTTAAAATAATAAATACCAGAACATACCGTCTAGATTTTCTCAATGTTATTATTTTTTATAAATTATTTTTGTTATTATTATGAATTTGTTAGAAATCTTCACGGTAAGCCTTAGACAATTGGAAATAATGGAGAACTAATGCAGAGATTTTTTTTAATATAAAATAGTTTAGGAGATATCGAAAAAAAAAATTTAATAGGTGTAGCGCCGCCCCTTAAAATATGATTTAAATTGAAAATAAACCATGGAAGCGTAAATATAAATAATACCATCAAGTCGGAGAAAGTAACATGATGGCCACATCACCATTTTTTATTTACGCCTTATTTTTAACACGCGGTTATAATTTCGGCAGGATACATTTTATTTTAAGCACTCGTCATTTCATCGCAAATTTCTTGAATGAATTGAGATTAGGCAAAATCCACTCGCGCTAAAGCGCTCATGGATTTTTCCATCTTAATTCATTCTCGAAATTTGTATCGATTCAATGGCTCGTGCAAACAAATAAAATTTATCCGGCCAAATGAAACCTCTTGTGGTATTATTACCCCCGAAAATTTCTGATCGGCATATTGGGCAACTAAAATGCTCCGCTCACCATATTATTAGAGAGGCGTCATTTTCAATTTTCGGTGACGAATCGAAAATGCGTTGCTTAAAAATCTGTAATAAGATTTAAAAAAATGTTCAAAAAATACGCAAATTTATGCAATCTTATAGAATTTCAAAAAAACTTCAAAATGATTTTTGAAGATAATAAAACATCTGCATCGAGTAATAATAGTACAATTATTAATAATAGTAAAATTGATTTTTCGATCATTGAAGAAAATAGTTTACGCGATAGCGACATTAGTCAGGATGTTTCAAAAGAAATGCCCATTAACCCAATAGTTGGTATAGTTGAATTTGAGAATTAAACATCAGAAATATTGCCCAAAGGTGCTATAAATATTTACTCTTTAAATATATGTATACACTGAAGGATCATTTTGTCTAAATGAAAAACAAGTTTCAACAATTTTGGATGCAACAACAAACAAGTTTGACCCACATCTCAACCCATACACCATTAAAAAAATATTTAAAAATGTTAATATTTCCTGTATAATTAATATCAAATCTTGCAATTACTTCAAAAGGAACATATCTATATATGCAAAATGTGCGTTAGAGAATTGCAAGAAATTTAAAATTGAATCTACATTCCCTATAATTGGCAGAATAATGAATTTCAGTGTTAAAAGTAACAGTTTAAACTTTTCACATATACAACTTTATTCTAGCCATGTAAAAGGCGATTTTAGGACATAAATAAAAGAAGCAACAGCACTGAATGTACAGACTTCTGATATTCAGAACAATGATATGAAACTTCTGAAACGCACACAAAATTTAGGCAACATTAAGTCCGAGTCTGTTTATCGCAAAGTAAAATCTGAAGAGAATGCATCTGTGGATCGCTCTAAAAATGATTATTGGGACATGGTACAAATGCACTTAACACGTTGACGGACACTTGCGTCTATAGCCGTCAAAGCGAAGTTCACTATGTGGCATGACGGCAATAGCCGTCTAAAACGAAACGGCCGTTTTTAGACACTACGGCTATAGCAGCACCAATGTGCATTTACCGGCGTACAAGTAGAAGCCTAGTGTCATGTTTTGGAAACAATTTTTTAGGTTGAATTTCGTTTTCCACCTGTTACACGAGTTGCAGCTTCAGATAAAACTTTCTTATTTTTTCCCAGAGTATTCAAATCCGTACACAAAAATGTTTTATTCAATATTTACAGAAAATGGCCAGTTAGGAAAAAGATCAGGTTAGGCTGCTGAAGCTCTTTGAGAAAATGAGTAGTGGGTCAAGCAACAGTCAATCTGAATCTGATGCTGACAGTGCTGAAAATAACAGTTCTGGTAGTGAAGATAATGAATCAACTACAGATGAGGAATATGAAGCACCAGAAGAACCAGAAAATGATGAGACATGGCATACCAATACAACATCTATAAGAAATATGACAACGCCATACTTCACTATAACAAAAAACAGAACGTAAATTAAAAACCACATGCTTAACAGAAAAGCCCATAGAAAATCGTACAAAACGTGGAAATTAGTAAATATAATCACCCACCCCCCAACAAACGATAACACAATAAAGATAATACACAACATACATAATACAAAACATACCACCTAACCTACAATAACAATATTAAATAATAACACACACACAACACACAGAACAACGAACACAAACACTAACACTCACAAACATACACAAACACTAACACTAATACACATACACACACACATCCACAAATAATTTAACACACACACACATCCAAAAAATTAACACACACACACACACACACACACACACACACTTATACACAACATACATAATCACCAAAAATGTACCATATATAAATAAGATCATTTATTATTTTACAAAAAACATAATTTCAAATAAATGTTAATTTATAATTTCAGTTTTGCCTGATGATGGCCATAATAGGCCGAAACTAGTTGCAATATAAATAAATATTTTTATTAAGGAAGTACACATTTTCAATAACCATAATATCTATAAGAAACTTTTCTTTTGATGCAGATGCTGCTGGGATTCTTTTAATATAGATGAAAATGTTTCTCCAATTCAGGTTTTTGAAAAGATATGGGATGACCAAGTAATGGAAATGATTATAAAATCTACGATTGATTACGGCATAAAACTTTGCAATCAAACACGGCCACATACAAGGCATAGTAGGAAGGCAAATTTTAAAAATACTGATACGATTGAAATGAGAAAGTTTTTAGGTTTGTGTTTGCTTCAGTCCCAGCTAAAATTCTCCAGCATTAGAAAACTCTTTTCCATAGATGCATTATATTACCACCCAGCATTTCCTTCACAAATGTCGGGAAGGAGGTTTGAGCAAATATTGAGATGCTTTTGTGTAGAAGAAGAAAACTCAAACGACCCTTTGAGAAAAATAAAAATATTTCTTGATTTGCTCATACAAAAGTTTGCGAATGCATATGCACCAAATGAAGCATTATCATTAGACGAATCTTTGTTATTATTTCGAGGAAGGCTTTCTTTTCGCACGTACATGAAAGGCAAAAAGGCAAAATACGGAATTAAATTCTACGAACTTTGTTCAGCCCAGGGTTATGTTTTGAACATAGAAATATACAAAGGCCACCGAGAAAACGATGAAAACATGACAACTATTGAAAGTCTTGTGATGCGGTTGATGCAGTCATATTTAAACAAAGGCCATCATTTGTTCATGGATAACTATTACAACAGTCTACCATTGTCTAACAAATTACTTAGCAAAAAGACACATGTGACAGGAACTCTTCGTGTAAATAGGAAGGGTCTGCCCCAAGAAATAACACGTCGTAAGCTTAGAAGAGGAGAACATGTATGGCGACGCCAAAATCAGACATACGTGTCCAAATGGAAAGATAAACGAGATGTGCTATGCCTAACAACAGCTTACCACCCAAGTATGATAAACACAGCTAACCGGCGACAACAGGAAAAGAGAAAACCACATGAAGTAGTGAATTATAATCAGAATATGTCAGGTCAGATGATGTCCTATTATGCCTGTCCACGAAAAACAATTCGATGGTATAAAAAGGTAATCTTTCATCTACTGGATGTAGCAGTGTTGAATTATTACTATATCTTTAAAGAAAAGACAGGTTCTCAAATGAAGTTTATAGAATTCAGGGAAGCAATCATACGATCTCTAACTGGTATAGATTATAAACAGGATGGAAGGTCTTTGATTCAATTTAAACGTGTACGAATCCAAACCAATGAAATCAACTACAATGGAACAAACCATTTTCCTGAGAAAATTTCTCCTCCTGAAAATTATCAGCGAAAAACATATTTTCAGCGTTGTAAACAATGTTACAAACAGGGAATAAGGAAGGAAACATCATATTGCTGCAAGAATAGCATGTCAAAACCTGCACTGTGTCCTGCGCCATGCTTTGAGAAATGGCATACTGAAAATAATGTATAATAATTATAAAATTATAATAAATTTGTTTGTCATTTATTTATTTTTGTTTGATTATGAACTAACATTTCGTGTAAAACTCCCAAAAATACTTTGTTGCACACAAAAAATTGCTTATTTGAATCATTAAACCTATCATTCACGTTTTTAAATTTTTGCTGTTATAGCCGCCATCGTCCTATTACTTAGTGTCTAGAGTCCGCTGGCGCCATGACGGTTATAGCCGCAACCGAATTAAAGGTGCTAAATTAATCAAAATTAAGTTTATATAAGCAGAAAAAGTAAAACTATACTTCTAATATTCTACAAATTACAAAAACATATTCTGTTAATTTTCGAACTTCACTTGTTCCTACTGTCCGTCAATGTGTTAAATAATAATAATTATATTAAAAGAATAATAATGCCTTTTCAGATTTATATATTTAGTAAAGAGCAGCTTTCATTTGTACAGTTCGCAAGAGAAAAGGATAATCATGTAAATCTATATATAGATGCTACCGGGTCAGTAATAAGAAAACCGATAGAATGTAAAAGGATTTTATATTACGCTGCTGTTGTTAGAACTTCAAAAAGAATACTTCCTGTGTTCGAAATGTTGTTCGCAGTGCACACTATAGATGGCATATCTTCTTGGCTTTCCGAATTTAAGAAATATTGTCTAAAGAAAAATATTCCATGGCCACCTTTTAATGCCATCACATCTGATTTCAGTTTAGCAATTATTAATGCTGTATGTGAGACCTACAATTCCATACCACTATTATCATATTGTAATAGACAATACGACATCATTTTTAATGGTAATATTAATGTCGATAATAGTTTTATCCGATTAAAATTATGTTGCGCCCATTTAATTAAAAATATATGTAGAGACGTTAAGAGACATTTTGCGTCATCCGATAAATGTATTAACCGATTCTATAAAGAAGCATTAGCATCATTATTCAATATAAGTTCTGTTAGTATTACGACCAATATAATAAAATGCATTTTTATCATTTCAACATCTAAGTATGAAAATATATATGTAACAAAATCTAAAGAAGATTTACTAACTTATATTAACAATGGACTTGACAGTGATGATACAGATGATACTGATCAAAATTTTAAAGAAATAGGCAACACATTTTCCCCCGAAAGTGATAGTTTCTATAAAAATAATAAATTTTATCAGTATTACCGTACTGCTTTACAAGATGCTGAAGAATTAATTCAAATCAGGACTACTATTATTAATCCATATAATAGTGCCAATTTCAGCCAATATACAGGGTTGGGCATATGTGTCGGAACACCTGATTTCTGGCTAAACGTGTGTTGTTTTCTTATTACTTTTAAAAGAAATGTTTATAGCTTTATTTATTCTATTCAGTGACGTACTTTGATTTTCAACAGCTGCTCTATTTTTGGAGATATGACGTCATCAGCATTTTTTTTAAATAGATCACCCTGTATATTTTTACATTTTCGAATAGACACTTTTCCAACAATTACAATGATATAGGATTTGGTGAGTGTGCGACTTGTGGTTTTCTAAATATTAAATAAAATAATTCAATCACAAGTTGACTTTCATCTTTTTTCCACGGCTTTCTGATAAAACATTTGTGTGTTTTTGTTTACTGTCACTGACAGATAGTTTCCGTGTTAAATATTAACATTGCTGTTCAATTATGGGTGAACTAAGTGAACGTGAAAGAATTACGTTGTTAATGATGGTTGGTTTTGGAGATAGGCAGAGATCTCTACAAGATGCATGCAATATTTTTAATGCAACATTCCCTGATAGCAATTCTCATATTTCAAAATCAACAGTTTCAAGGGTTGTGCAAAAGTTTCACGAAACAGGAAGTGTTCAAAATCGCACAAAATCCGGTCGACGTAAATGGGCCACAAATGAAGATAATTCACTTGATGTCCTTCTGAATCTACAAGAAGAACCAAAAACGTCAGTACCTAAATTAGCTTTACATCACAGTATTAGCCAGAGATCGGTAAGTAAATCGACATAACTGTCGCTAATGGGCTGATCAGAATCCTTACTGGATGGAAGAAAGTCACACCCAACACCCTCAAAAATTAAATGCATGGGCGGGGATAATCAGAGGACATATCATCGGACCATTCTTTCTTAGAGAAAATTTAAACTCCAACCGGTATTTACAATTTTTGCGCGAGCAAATTATTCCGGCATTAATTCGGTTATTTCCAAACGAGCTAAATCCCGAACTATTGTCAGATGGTATTTGGTATCAGCAAGATGGAGCTCCGCCTCATTACGGAATTAACGTGCGTCAATATCTAAATGAAATATTTCCACAGAGATGGATAGGTCGAAGAGGACATATTAAATGGCCACCACGATCACCTGATTTAAGTCCTCTGGACTACTTTCTTTGGGGTCATTTAAAATCTGTGGTCTACAAGTCCAAACCTCAGTCGTTAGAAGAGTTGGAAGATAGAATTAATACGGCTGTGCAAGAAATACCACTGCAGACTATTCAAAACTCTTTAAAAGCCTTTGTTGATCGTTTAGGCTATTGTCAGGCTACTGAAGGTCACCATTTTGAACATTTATTATGATTTTTTTTTCTTAATATTAAATGCTCAATATTTTGTAATACAAATTTCATTTTCCATTATTTTATTTAATATTTAGAAAACGCACACCCACCAAACCCTATATCATTGTAATTGTTGGAAAAGCATCTATTCGAAAATGTAAAAATATACAGGGTGATCCATTTAAAAATTTAAAAAAATTGCTGATGACGTCATACCTCGAAAAATAGAGCAGCTGTTGAAAATTAAAGTATGTCACTGAATAGAATAAATAAACCAATAAACATTTCTTTTAAAAGTAATAAGAAATCAATAGACCTTTAGCCAGAAATCAGGTGTTCCGACACATATGGCCAACCCTGTATATTAAAAAGGTATATTCCATACGCAAAAAGAATGTGCACACGTATTCTAAAAAGACCACATTATCTAAATATAATAATAAAATTAAGAATACTGATTATAAACTGGATAATCCGATTGATGAAAATTTCTATAAGAATTATGTATAACCAAGTACTCCCATTTATAATCAAGATTATGTAATTTGCATGTACAACAAAGAAATATTATATTTTACGAGTTATGATACATTAAATCAACACTCTAATCCACGTGACTTGATAATTTCATTATTGATTACATATTAAATATATTTTCTAATCATAATTCCAATATTAAAGTATTTTTACAACATGAGGCATCAACAAGTCGTAATAATAATGAGCCTATTAATTATAATCAATTTATAATGTCAGTTTTCTCCAATAATCATTGGATGTTAATGTACAAACATTTTAAACATTTTGATCAATTACAATTTTTTGATCCTGCATCTACAAAAAGCCATAAGAAAAATTTTTATTTTTATAAATTAACTAATCAAATTTCACAAGTTGAAACTGTGGAACTGTGGAGTATATATTTTATATTATGCTTGTAATGAATCAAGGGGGGGGGGGGGGGGGGTTATACACATTTATTTTTTTGACATTAATAACGGAAATATCACGCGAATAGAACAAATCTCACGTCGCACAGTGTGGCCGATTGAGCAAAACGCGGCCATCCGCGGGGCGGGAGGGTCGTTTTTCAACTTGAATTATTTAAAAAACTAAGTACAGCATCATGTTCCTCATACTTTAGAACCTCGAAGTCTAGAATTTCAACAAAGTAGCGTTTATCATTTACGAGTAATTAATTCACAAACATGGGCAATTTTAAGAAGTGAATTTTGAACGAAAATCGATGCGCGTTTAAATAAACATATTTTCGTAATGGGTTAAAATATGTATCTATTATTTTTTTCTGTAAAAGTTAAATGATTTCTGCTTCAGATAAATAAAGAACCAAATGATTATCATATTATTTAATGAGTTATAAATTTATGAATTCACATAATTTTAAAATATATATTTTAACTTTGCGAATCTCGCAAAAACGTATCTCAAATTTGTCCAACCTGTAATTAGCACTAAAATGTAGCTCCAAGCTTTGTCTACAAGAGGAAATCAATTTTTTTCAAATATCGAACCAACTCCGTGAGAAAATGAATTTTTAATGTCGCGAGGCGGGCCAAATCGTCAATCGCGCCACAAATCGTCAATCGCGCAATTGCCACAAAAGTGATGAAAATCTTTTCGAATAGCAATCCATTAATAAATATATAGTTTACAAAGAAAGTGTATATAATACTTTTTTTATAAATTAAAACCAATAAAATGTATTTTTACACGATTAAACGCTTGGGTCAAGCTGAAAGAAACAATTGTCCGTATTCTAACCAATACCATCATATTTCGACTACCTATTTTCATTATTACATGTAACAATTTTATTGAAGTTGCACCAATTATAATAAAAATTAAATCATTTTTGTAAGACGAGATTTCAGCTGTTCCGCGTCCATTTTAATAGTTAATACAGACTTAAAAATTCCAATAATCCCCATAGAATTTAATAAAAAATGAAAATATGCATATCTTATACGCCGAATAAATCACTCCCTTCGTCTGTTTAAAATCATCCTCGGGTTCACTACTAATCACATAATACTCTGGTATATGTAGTGTTTACGTCTGTGTTCTGCACTTCAAGGGCTTAGTTTTTTTTTTGTTTCCAAAGGGTGTCAAGTGGACCTGTGTTTTTCACAGTACAAGGGATTTTTATATCAGTTTTCGTTCGTTTGTCGATGCGTGTGCATTATAATAACCGAGCCTTTTTCTATTATTATTTCATTATTGACTTTTCTAAACTAAGACCCTAATTAACATTTTTGACATTACCATAGTTTTAGTGTTTGTTTAGTGTAGTGTAAATATAAATAGTTTAAGTGATAAAAATTTAATGGTGATTTAGTTTGTAATAAATTTAGTGTTAATACAGAGACAATTGTATAAAAATGGATAAAATTACAAACTATGAACTTTTCCACATTTGGTATAATCAAAAGGAAAGATTATGTATAACATCCCAGTCCACACAAAAATTGTTAAAAACTGAATTATTAAAAATCGTACCAGAAGCTGGTTATCCTGGTCTCGATAGAAAATTACGTATGTTTTGTGTTAAATTGAAATTAAGATGGAAAGCTGCATCATACAGTTATAATCATTTTATTAATAAATACGAATCTTGGTTAAAACTGTCGTTTAAAACTGTTGTCGAAAGCCAAGGTAATTTCGAAAATCTCCCTCCTATATCAAGTACTTCAAGGTCATTCCAGGAAGGTAATAATAATTTGGAAAATCCCGATTCAATGCCGAGTACATCAAAGCCATTTGAAGAATTAAGTATAAGAAGTAAAAGAAGAAAAATTCAGAAAATCGTACAAAACAAAAGTTCCGATGAAATATTAATGGCTGCCGATAATGTTTTACGAAAATAAAAACAACCCCAAGCAGCAAAAATTGTTACTAAAATTATAAATGAATCACCTCAAAATAGTTATAACCTCCAGTAGTTATAGAAGATTATCACGTGGTGAAGAAACAAGGCCATTTAATGAGGACGAAGCGTTAGCCCTTATGCTGCTTGCTAAAATGAGTGTCCGTAGTTACTGCGAATTAAGGAAACAACTCAATTCACGTGGATTTAAAAATGTTTTACCATCATATAAAATGGTACAGCAGGCAAAAAAAAGATGTTATCCGAATAATATTACCACGACTACTACAGGTGCCTCAGTCCGGTTACAAGATCTTCTAGAACACACTTTTTTACGGTTAGTAAAGGGGCTTGCCTTTAAAAATACGGATGATTTCGATGAAATTAAAATGATATTGAAATATGGCTGTGACGGGAGTTCCGGTCATAACGAATATATGCAGATGTACCATAATGATAGTAGTTCAGACGATAAACACATTACAGACAAAACTGTATTTCTTTTTTCAATTGTACCACTGAGATTAATTACAAATAATAATGAAATCCTGTGGAATAATGAGAAATAATCATCTACATGTTTTTGTAGACCAATCAAATTCAGGTATGTTAAAGAAACAATAACAACAATCAGGGAAGAAGTTGATTTAATGAAGAAAGAGGTAGAGAATTTAATTGTATTTAATACAGAAATAAATGGTACATTAGTCCAAGTTCAATTTGTATTACATTTTACAATGGTAGATGGAAAAATTATAAACGCACTAACTGGAACCCCAAGTACAAATTGTTTTATTTGTAAATGTTCACCGAAAAATATGAACAATTTGGAAAAAATTAAAGAATTGCCTATTGCTGCTGAAAATCTGGCATATGGAATATCTTCTTTGCACGCATGGATTAAGTTTCTGGAATGCGTTTTACACATATCCTATAAATTGGAGTTACAAAAACCTACAACCCATGGTGCCACTGCAGATGAAAGAAACACTATCAATCTCCATAAAAAAATATTCAGAAGTTGTTGCGAAAAGAGCTAGGAATTCAGGTGGATGCAGTAGTACAAGGTGGAGGTACATCAAATACTGTAAATGTAGCCAGAAAATTTTTCAGAAATCCTGAAAAAGTTGCATCCATAACAGGAATAGATGAAACATTAATTAGAAGGTTTTCTATCATTTTGATTGTTCTTTCGAGTGGGTACAACATCAACCCAGAAAGATTTGATGAATATGCATCAGAAACAGCCAAACTATTCGTGCAATTGTATGGATGGTATCGAATGCCTGTAAGCATTCACAAGATATTGATGCATGGATCAAAGTTTTTAAAACATTTTATGCTACCCATTGGACAATTATCTGAAGAGGCCCAAAAAGCCATATAAGCCAATAAAATATATAGGAAACTGCGAGAAAATCACACCAGGAAAAATTCACGGGCGAATACAGTAACGGACTTATTTAATATGCTCCTAGTATCATCAGATCCATGTATTTCCTTAAAACGTGATACTCCAAAAATGAAACGGAAAATAATTCCAGCAGAAGCAGTCCCCCTTCTTGAACAATGCGTGATTAGTAGTGAATCGGAGGATGATTTTAACTCAGACGAAGAGATTGATTTTTTCGGCGTTTAAGGTATGCACATTTTGATTTTTTAATTAGATAATGAGTACTATTCGAAATTTTAAGACCGTATAACTATTAAAATGGAAGCGAAATGGGTCAATTACCGGGTGTTACTGAATTCTGGTAGAACCCAAATATCATTTGCATTTTTACATAAATCTTTATGAAATTCAGTATGATGTTTTTAGAGAATAAAGTATGTCAACATGTGGTCTTTTAATACAAATTCCATTTCGTGTTCAACCGGAAATTACCTTAATTGTTCTATTTGAAATAGAACACCCTGTATATTTTTATATAATTTAATTTGTCTGTAAATTTAGTTTAAATTTGGTTTTTATTTAAATTTAATTTAAACAACCAAAAGATCACTTATGATACATTTAAAAACTCAAAATTTAGAGACGAATTAAATTATGTAAAATACAATACATGGTATTCTATTTGAAATAGAAAAGTTAAGTTAATTTCCGGTTAAACCGGAAGTGGAATTTTTATTAAAAGTCCACATGTCGACACATTTTATTCCTTAAAAAGCCATACAAAGTTTCATAAAAAATTATGTAAACATTCAAATGATATTTGGGGTCTACCAGAATTCAGTTACACCCGGTATATAATTACGGAAAATACATTTTTAGGTTTTAATTAAAAAAAAAATATTATACACATTTTCTTTGTAAAGTATATATTTATTATGGATTGCTATTCGAAAAAAATTTGATCACTTTAGTGGTAATAACAAATATTTTTATAAGAAAGAGTTGCCGCGTGAATATCTTCCAGCTCAGTCGACTTATTGCCTCGCGCGATTGACGATTTGGCCCGCCTCGCGACATTAAAAATTCATTTTCTCACGGAGTTGGTTCGATATTTGAAAAATATTGATTTCCTCTTGTAGACAAAACTTGGGGCTGCATTTTAGTACTAATTATAGCTTGGACAAATTTGAAATACGAGTTTCGCAAAGTTCAAATTTATATTTTAAAATTATGTGACTTCATAAATTTATAACTTATTAAATAATAATGATAATCATTTGGTTCTTTATTTATCTGAAGCAGAGATCATCTAACTTTTACAGAAAAAAAACAATAGATACATATTTTAAACCATTACGAAAATATGTTTATTTAAACGTGCGTCGATTTTCGTTCAAAATTCACTTATTGAAATTGCCCATGTTTGTGAATTAATTACTCGTTAATCATAAACACTACTTCATTGAAATTCTAGACTTCGAGGTTCCAAAGTATGAGGAACGTGATGCTGTACTTAGTTTTTTAAATAATTCAAGTTGAACAACGACCCTCCCGCCCCGCGGATGGCCGCGTTTTGCTCAATCGGCCACACTGTGCGTCGCACTTTTCGAAATAATTAAGGGTCCATCCGGTGTCTAGGCGCGTGCCACTCGAAGAAGGAATGTGGAGGGCCCCCGCGGGCGCACACACAGATCCGCGCGAGGTCAAATTAGGTTTTGTTTAGTCTACGGTTGGATAATGAGTAATAAAAAAATGAGATAGCGGGTGCGCGAGATCAGAAGAAATTATAATTCTCACGACAACGTCAATTCAAATCAACCAAATAAATATTAGAACACGCCGAGAAGTAAAATGAACCACAATAATTACATGCTTAACTATTCCAAAACGATATAAAAGGGCCCGGAGCGCAACAAACGTGGTCAGAGCACCTCCAATAATCTTTCCTGATTACTGGAACTGACAATAAGTAATTACTAATTACTGCATTACATCGAAAACAATATCAGTCAGTATGTTCTTTCTCCTCTAAATCCGGCGAGCTTGCTCATTTTGGCGACCTGAGGAATGACATGCAAATGTGTAACAAAAGTTATGCTTTAAATAAATTCCAATAATAATAACAAAGAAAACAATATCAGTCAGTATGTTCTTTCACCCCTAAATTCGGCGAGCGAGAGAAAGAAAAATAATGTTTTTTGGAGTTATAACAAATGTACTAGAAGTAGCACTAAACACGGGTTCTGGTCACGACATTAAAATGCGTAAATGGTAAATAAAGGGTTTTAAATTGAGAATTGTCAAAACTAAACAATTTCGTTACATTTTTAAATTGAATAAACTACTCATTCGTTAAACTAATACTTGTTGTTTCATTGATTTATTTAATGTTGTCACACCTTTAATTTCTATTTGTCCCTAAGAGATCCTAGAAGTAATTAATCGATTGCAAGCTGAAGTAAGTAAGTGAAACACACCTCCAATAAAGAAAGAAAGTATAGCACAGATAATGCACATTAACATCCGTAACGAACTTGTTATAGTTATTTACGTATTAAGGGCTGTTAGGATAGCCGTAACAACCAAGGGAGCCGTTTGGGGCGCGACGAAGGAGGGCCCTAAAGCGACCGCGGTTGTTACGGCCCAACTGCACGTGGTACGTACAACGTTTTTCGTCGTACTGCTAATTTTATAAGAAATGAAACTTGAATGAGTCTAATTGACAATACTAAAATCGCCGATGACGTCGATTTAATTTTGGTTACCGTCAACATAAAAATCGCACATGTCGTTGTTTCCTTAACAACCAATAACAAATAGCATTTTATTTGTCAAAGTGCAGAAAATAGAGAAGAGGCTTTACTTCCAGCGAAAATATTAGCTCTAGCTAAGCAAGCGAATGGTAAATTAGTACCAGAAAAATCGAGGGATAGGTACCAAAACGAAGGAAATTTATTTAAAAGATGGCAGCAAGAAAATCATATTGAAAGTGTGTGCGAAAACGTAATAAACGTAATAATGGCCTATATTGATGAACTGGTATGTTAATTTTCATCCCGTGTAGCAAATTGTAACAATTTTTGATTTGATTGCAGAGCGAAAAGTATGCTTCCAATTCTGATCTAAATGAAAATGTTTCAATAAATGTACACCTTAAAAATAGAAATTTGTCTCGAGAAGCCACACCAACTTATACCCCAGGAAATGTGAGCTTTCACAATAACAAATTTTTGTAACTTTAAGTAGACTTTTTATAATTTGTATTGTTATTTCGTTCAATTTCCTGTAGTTAACAAAATTTATGTAATTTCATAAGAGTCTAACACTGTTTTCAAATTGATAATATTGTTTTAATAATTTGTTGATTGAGAGCGGGCTGTTAACAAAACTCGGGCTATTAAAAGCTCTTAACAGCCCGCGTTTTCGTTGCCAGGGAAATATGAATAGCTTAACGTTTGTCAAAAGTGACATGTTATAAACGACATAACAATATAGTGCGACGAAAAATAATTAAGGGTTACTACACACACAACACACAACGTAAAAACAGTACAAATTGCAAATTTGTACAACACCGGGGTTCGAACCATTACATGCTGAATGCATTTTTAGAGATATATCCATGTCGTTCAAATTCGATCCTGACGAATATCGCATTTACCTCAAAAATATTATTCTCAATAACTCTACCATGGAAAAAGACAATTGCAGAAAGTGCGGTGGGAAGACTTCATACCTAACATTTTCTCTCATAATTCCTGTCATAAACAGCTGATTATCGTGCATGCTTCCTTAATTATTGATTTCCTTTTAACACTTGCTTTAATTTCGGTTATTTTTGTTACAAGCAGCACATTATATCCCTTCATACCTTTTCAGAAAATATGTATTTATCATTCAGGTAATAAAAATAATGCTTCTTTTGATAATCTAATCTGTCCACAAACACTACTTCACTCCACAGATTAAAATGATCAAACCACTTTTTTGGCAGACGCGGAGGTCCATAAATTATTGTAATAAACCATCATCGGTTAATTCATGCAATATATCAATCTACATCATATTTGTATTGTCCATTTTGAAGGTTATAAACTGCCGCTTTACCAGCTAAGCGGTCGTCGCCGGCCGCTTACGAAAGCCGTACTTTAAGCTAGGTTTATCGATAAACCATGGTTGTAAAACACCTAAAAATACCTTATACCGAGTTTAAGGATAAGCCTGGTTAAAGCCGCTATTGAAAAACCGGCCCATAATATCATATATTACTCTACAGCGCTAACTTAAAAAAATCATAAATTGTTTATAGGAAATGGTTACCCTAATTTTTCGAATTTTATATATTCATAATGTTATATAATGTTCAGTTGTTGTAAAAAAAGTCGAGGATGGAACCCCAAATGGAAATTATGATTTTTTTCGATAATTCTCCTATCTTGCCGGCGGCCTAGCGAGTAGCGTTAACTTAAAAAAAATCATAAATTGTTTATGGATTATGCTATTAAATTGGTTAGGGCTAAACAGATGTTTCATTAAAATTTTATTGAGATTGGTAATGTCATATTTAGGGTGGTGGTGGATTTGCCGGGAAACCGTGTCGGGAAATTCGTGGCTAACTTCACGTCGGTGCTGTGCCAAGCATATTTAATTTTCCTAGTCATTTGACAAAGAAAATAACAACTAGAAAACCTCCGCCATCAAGAAATGTCAAGGTTCAAAATGAAAGTAACCCAGTAACATCAATAAATGAAGTGACCTCCAAAGAGTCTCTCGCAGAGCCCCCTATTAAAAAGAGAAGAATGTATTATGTTGGTGATTTCAAAGAACGTGATTCTTCAATGAGACATCAGCATTACAGACTTGCAGTAAAAAAGGTACTTATAAAAAGCAGAACAACAACGGAATCGGCGGCTTATTAAGAAAGTGTCTAATTTAAAGTCTTTACTGGAACATTTGAAACAAGAGCGGATGATTGATGAAGATTCCTCACGGAAACTTTCGGTAAGTGAAATACAAAAAATATGATGATGGTGTTTGAAGTGTGAGCTTAACTTTCTCCTAGGATACAATGCCTGCTGCTACTAAAACAATATTTAAACAGTTGTTGAAATTTAAGCGTTCTAAAAGATATCCACCGAAATTGAAGAGCTTTGTACTTACTTTGAACTTTTATTCACCTAATGATTATTCGTATATCAGAAAAACTTTTCCTAACAAGCATCCTCGTCCACGAACTCTTCAAAAATGGTATCAAACAATAACATATGGTCCAGACTTTCAAACAGAATCCGTGAAAGTTTTAAAACAGAAGGTATTAGAGCTTCGGCAAAAGGGTAAACCTTTCATTTGCTCCTTAATGATTGATGAGGTGGCAATACATAAAAAAGTCGAATGGGATGGGGAACATTTTTTAGGGTTTGTTTCTTAGACTATTTGTAAATTGGATGATATTTTGTATGTATGCATGAAAAAAGTAAAAATTGCATATGTACATATTATAGTTGGTTGAAATAATTTTACATTGTAGGTATGTTGACATCGGCAGTGGGCTTGAAAGTGATACTGTAGCAGAAGCAAAGGAAGCAATTGTTTTTTTAATTAATAGTGTGAACGATAGATGGAAGCTACCTATAGGTTATTTTTTAATTAATGGACTTACAGGAATTCAAAAGAGTAATCTGATAAAAATGTGTTTGACTACATTACATGATGCTGATGTTACGATCACCAGTCTAAACTTTCGATGGCGCTGCAACCAATATAAATATGGCAAATCATCTTGGAGCAGATTTATCTATTAACTCGTCACAAACATATTTTATGCATACCATGACAAAACAGCACGTTTACATTTTATTTGATCCTCCTCACATGCTGAAGCTTATAAGAAACACTCTTGGTACATATAAAGTTTTGTATGATGATAAAAGTGAGCCTGTCAAATGGGAATGTATTGAAAAATTGGTAGAGGTGCAAGAAACGGAAGATCTGCATCTAGCAATAAAAATTACCAAACGACATATAAATTGGTTTAAAGAAAAAATGAAAGTAAAATTAGCAGCACAGACTTTCAGTTTAAAAGTTTAAAATATTTTGAAGGAAGTGAGGCAACTGAGAGATTTATTATTTTCATGAATGATATTTTAAATAGCAGAAACCTACTAGCCAAAAATTTTAAAGCAAGTCTCCAGCAATTGACGAATCGATTAAATACATTATGTCACTTAAATGTACAGTAAATGGGGAGCCTCTGTATTTAAGCCAGAGAAAAACTGGCTTTATTGGTCTTGTCGTCAGCTTAAAATCGTACATGGGGATATGGAAGCAGCACGTAGAAAGCGGTGATCTAAAGTATCTTTCAGCGTATAAGCCATGCCAAGATCACGTAGAAGTTTTATTTAGTGCCATAAGGAGCCATGGAGGATATAATAATAATCCAACTCCTAAAGAATTTCAAGCTTCTTACAAGAGGTTGTTAATGCACACAGGTGTTACAGCTTCCTCACAAGCTAACTGTATTGAGCAAGCACCATCCATTATTTTGGCGATGAGTACCACAACTAAAGTGAAAATAAGGACCATTGACCAACAACTGATTGAAAATTTACGTACTGAGGAAGATACAATTAACGACCACGATTACACTTTAACTAGTTTAAGTTATTCCATTAAATTATCTTTGTACGTAAAAGATGTTGTAGAATATATAGCTGTGTTTGTGGTGAAGAACATTAAAAAAAATAGATTGTGAAATTTGTTTGAGCGCGATCCAGTCGGACATTTCAAAGTCAACCCTGGTTATCGGCAAAAACTATAGTAATGTTAAACAATATTTAATTCAGCCATCTAAGGATGTCATTCACATTTGCAAAATAGCAGAAAGTGAAATCAAAATTATGGACAAAATGCAGATGTTAAACGGAAATAATCTATTGACGAAATTAATAATCAATATTATGTGCAATGTCCGCGGTGCAGTTTTCGATGCTTACAAGGGACACATGCACGATAATGATATTGAATCTAACCACATTATAAATTTAATTAAAATTATTGGTTTCTATAATTGAAGACCATATTGCAACATAATGATAAGCCACATGTTTAAAAAAAGAGCTTTTAGTGCTCCCAGTACTTATTCATGACCATGATATGCCACAGATGAAACGGTTTGGCGCTTGTCCTATAGATGGCAGTAGTAGTGCTGAATCACATTCTTACATTACTCCCGTTTGCCATTCTTCTGTGGGTGTAAACAGTGATAAGCCACCCGAACATGGCCGTCAATCGGGAACAACGTGCGTCGTCAAGTACTGTGAGTGCCATTGAGGTCGATTTTGTGGAGGACAGTGATGACAGCCTAAAGGACAAAGACTTTGTGCCCAGTGGTAAGGATGTTTCATCAGGAACCGGCGAGGTAAGGTTATGTTTTAGATTAAATTGGCTTATCATGTTTTTACGACAAAGTATATTTGAAAAATTGAAGGCATGAATATGATATGCCACGTGGCTTATCACGATTTTGCTATATCTAGTTTGAAATCGTATTTTCTGTTGTTTTAGGATGAAACACAAGGGCATCTAGGAGGTGAGGAGGAACTCACACGGAAACAAAAAGCTACCAGATGGAGACAGAAGAACGAAGAAACCTACGAGCGAATACAAAGAAAAAGAAAACGAAATTCGGGAGAGAAATACACATCTAAGAAGTCCAAGAAGATAGTTAAACCACGTGAAATCGGCCCGCCTTGCATGTGTAAAAATAACTGCAGGGGAAAGTTGAAAACCAGTCATGAGATTATCTTCACAAAGTTTTGGAATTTGACGTCATTCGATCTTCAAAATAGCTATCTTTTCGGCTGTATAAGAGTGGAAAACAAAAAGAGGTCATATAAAAAAAAACAGAAAAATAATGAGTCAAGGAGGCATTTCACTGCTCACTATGTAATAAATGATGGTAATGAAGAAGTTAAAGTATGCAAAGCGGAATTTATGAGCATACATGGTCTGCAGAATTCACGTGGAAGAATAAATAACATTGTTAAAATGAAGTCTAGTGGAGCTATGGTCCCTACCCCAGATATGCGAGGCAAACATAAAAATAGACCAAATAAACTGTCAAATGAACAAGTGCAATCTGTAAAAACTCATATTGAGTCAATACCAAAGTACCAAAGCCACTATAGCAGAGCTAAAAATATGACAAAAGAGTATCTGAATTGCGATATGACCATATCTGGTTTATATGCAGATTTTTATGTGCCCTGGTGTGAGGAACAAAATATGGTACCTGTCAAGGAAAGCGCCTATAGGAAAATATTTGCGACCCACTACAACATTGGGTTCAAATTACCTCAGTCTGATACATGTAAGACATGTGACGAGATGAACATTAAGATAGACGCAGCAAAACAAGGCAATGATGAAAGGGTAACAAAAGAGTTAACAACGACGTTGAACTTGCACAAAACTCGGGCTGCAGCAATGCAAGACTTGCTCAAATCTGAAACAGAACACTCAAAGCGTGTAACAGGCAAATTAGTAATCTCTTTTGATCTACAACAAGCGATGCCCTTGCCAAAATTGACAACTGGTCCTGCCTTCTATTGCCGTAAAATCTGGCTTTACAACCTCGGTGTACACGACTGCACAAATGAAAGAGGTCACATGTACTTATGGACGGAAGACCAAGCAAAACGTGGTGCTGATGAAGTAATATCCGTGGTGTTAAAATTTTTAGAAGACAAAGCGGGAGTTGAAGAACTCGTTGTTTTCACTGATAATTGTCCGGGCCAGAATAAGAATTGGCAAATGATGGCATTCTGGCTGCAGTTGGTAAAAGAAAAAAAAATTAAGAAAATTACTCATCATTTTCTTGTCAGCGGTCACACCCATTTGCCGTCCGACCGCGATTTTGCGCATATTGAAAAACGTCAAAGAAAACATGTATTATTGTATTTTTTGTGGCATATCATTATGTTGCAATATGGTCTTCAATTGTAGTATTAGATTATATCATCTGGGTGAAAGTAACAATAACAATGCTGATAGAGTTAGGAGCAAACTGACTAAAACGATTTTGTTTTCTGGACAATAAATAAATGTTTGTAAAATTAATAAAATAATTACTTATGTATTTATTTTTAATTTTATTTATTTTTTCCTGATACATGTATACTGTATAGGTACAACAGAAATTACTTTGGGTTACTTTTCTTACAATAGTTAATTATTGAGATAATAGAATTGACAAATAGCACTGTTGTTTGTTTTAATAATCATGTGCAGTAAATAAAATTTGCTAAATATATTTAATGCACTTGTTTCACCTTCCCTCTACAAGATTAATTACTTTTAAGTAAATAAAAAAATTGATTTCGTTCACCCTTCCAATACAAAGCGTACTTCTATTTGCGTTCTTGCCCACACGTGACGTCACGCGCGCCTATTATGTTGGCTTCGCTACGTTGGGAGAGGGCGCGTCTATAAGTGTAAATGGTCTAAGGCAGAGGTGTCCAAACTACGGCCCGCGGGCCAAACCCAGCCCGGCAGGCGATTTTATCCGGCCCGCCAAGGATTTTGAAAAATTTCGTAAAATATAAATGTAGCGTGGCGCGTCGGTATTAGATGAAGAGCGCATTCGGTTAGAATGAGCACGGTATCACGCTCGAAAAAGTACAGTCTGGTATTCAAGTTTTTTTTTCTGTATTCTGCGATACGACTCGGCCGCTCGACTACATGAATGATTTTGTACTGTACGTAGGCGGCGCGGAGCGGCAGACTGCACTCAACTACAGTGCCTGCAAAGCTACGAGATTGTCCACGACAAACCAAAAATTCGTCGGCCGCGGAGCTTATTTACATTCTTTACAGTTGATATATTGTAAATTGGTTTGTTTAGATTTATATTTAATATATTATAACTGAATTATTATGTTAATATTATTTTTTAAAGTTGAACATGGAAACAAAAAGAAGAAAAGTAGATGACGAGTGCCGCGTTTTTAAAGAAGAATGGGGATTCAAATATTTCTTTGTGCAATCGCAGTCAAAGAATGGCAAAGCTATATGTGTAATTTGCAATGACACTGTTGCTGTAATGTATTAATACAATTTACGTCGACATTATGAAACAAAACATGCTTCAGCTTACTCACAATTTAAGGACGCTGCTACTGAAAAATTTGAAAAAATGAGTCGTAGTTTGTCTTCTCAGCAAAATTTATTTAGGAAGGCAAACTCGGAAAATGAATCATTGACTTTAGTTAGCATGAAAGTTGCTTATTTGTTGACGAAAAAAGGGAAACCCTTTATGGATGGAAACATCGTTAAAGAGTGTATGATGGAAGCTGTTGGGGTATTATGTCCGGAAAAGGTGAAACTTTTCAAAACGATAAGTCTTTCCCGCAATACTGTTGCTCGTCGAATTGACGATATTGGCAATAATATACTCCACCAGATTTCTGGGAAAGCACAGCGTTTCACTCACTATTCTATCGCGATGGATGAATCGACCGACGTTAGTGACACCTCACAACTTTTAGTATTTGTTCGTGGAGTTGACGACGATCTTAATGTCACCCAAGAATTAGCATCGGTTAACAGCATGCATGGCACTACAACTGGAGCAGATATTTTTAAGGAACTACAACAGACGTTGACCAAATATAACTTGGACTGGAATCGACTCCAAGGTGTGACAATTGACGGAGGAAGAAACATGTCTGGTGCAAATATTGGGGTGGTTGGGCTAATAAGAAAAGCTTGTGAAAGCGCAGGAGCAACAGTACCAATTTTTCTGCACTGTATCATCCACCAACAAGCCCTATGTGTAAAACATGTCGACATGAGCTGCGTTTTGAAACCAGTTGTTTCTGTCGTAAACTTTATTTGATCACGTGCAATCATCGCCAATTTCGATCTTTCCTCGAAGAAATTGAATCTGAGTCTGTTGACTTGTCGTATTATACAGCAGTTCGATGGCTTAGCTGTGGAAAAGTGTTATTGCAGTTCTTCAAGCTCAGAAACGAAATTAAAATTGTTCTTGCGGAAAAGAATCACCCTGAACCGCTTTTATCGCATGCAGAGTGGCTCTGGAAGTTGGCAATTTTTGCAGATGTCGTGACACACGTAAATAACTTGAATTTCAAGCTCCAAGGTAAAAACAACTTAATTTGTGATTTATTCGAGCAAATCAAAGCATTCAGAGCCAAGCTGATATTGCTCGAAAGTCATATGAATGAATGTAATTTTTCCCATTTCAAGTGCTGTGAAAAATTTAGTACAGAAACTGACGAAAGATTTCCCACCATATTTGCAGTAAAAGTAATCGCGCATTTAAAACTAGACTTTCAAAAGCGTTTTTCTGATCTTGACATAAATTCAAGGGAAATTCGGCTGTTTTAAAATCCATATGACTGCAACGTTGGCGACGTTTCAAGTCAGTTTCAAATGGAAATAATTGATCTTCAAGCTAGCGATCAAATCAAGAACAAATACAAGGAAGGAAACTTGATCGATTTTTGCAAATTTTTGGACGCAAAAGAGTTTCCAAATTTAAAGCAATTGGCTGGTAAATTTATTTCTATGTATGGCACTACCTATATGTGCGAACAAACTTTTTCCAGGATGAAGTATCTGAAATCTAAATATAGGGCAAATTTATCGGATGATCATTTGCAATCATTGCTAATAATTGGTGTTTCCGATTTGAATCCCAACTTTGAAGAAACTCTCCAGGAAAAAAACCCAGTTCCACCATTCCCATTAAAAATTGCATGAAATAATTTTAAAATAATATAATTTAGACATGTTTGTTTAGTATTGTTATATCTGTAATTTACTATAAAAAATAAAATTCAATGCTGCTTGACACAAGTAAATAAGGTTTTCTAATTCGCATATTTACAATGCTTGGCCCTCGCAGCAAAAAGTTTGGACGCCTCTGGTCTAAGGTCATGTCACTACTCACGTGATCAATATATACTATATGCTTCAAGTTAAGATCATCTTGTTTGAATACCGTAAACTGGGGTTACTTTGCGCCTTAAGGTGTTACTTTGCCCCACTGTCAAAAAGAGTTAAATATGATTTTACACAGTAACTATACTTAGACAACACAAAATACTTAGCGCTGTATTAAAGTTTGCCTATATAACAATGTCTTACGCAGTCGGCTTACGTTCCCGCGCTTTTAGAGTGGTAATAAGACGGTGATAAAGTTGTCAGCTGAAATTCACGTGTTTGTTTGCCGATAAAATTTAGTGTCTGTAGAAGTTATTGTTCTTGATTTACAAGTAAGTATTTGCACATTGGTTTTGTAGTACTCCGTAGCTGTTTTGCACTTAAAATTTGTTGAAATGCTCCATTAGAAAGAAAAAAAAACTATATTTGTTGTCCTTAACCTACAAAATGTTACACTTTTGGGATTACTTTGCTCCGGAGCAAAGTATACCCACTTTTTCTTATTCTTTTTTACCTCACCGTCTAAAATACTTTTTCCTTGGTTAACACGTTAAGCCCCGGCGTACATATTTTTTTTTTGATTCGTCGGACCGGGTATTTATTTCTCGTTTTTTTCGGTTCTATAGATATATTCAGTAACATCAACTTTATACGAATCTCTTTTTTTGCATTGTTATTAAAAAAAAATGAGGCATCACGTTGATGCCACCCTGTCGGAAAAGTTATTTTATGGTTTTAGACCGCGTGGTATCAATATAATGCCTCACCAAATAACTCTAGTGCGTAGTATTTTGCTCATAAATGGCAACACTGCATACAACACATGCGGCTAATGAGTGCGTCGAATAGTTTCGTTACTGCCACACGTCTTTCATCATGACCTCCTCCTATGAGGAAGAGCAAGTAAAATTGCAAAAAATGTGGAATGAAATTATGTCCGACGAAGAAACGGATGCAAATAATCCCTTTGTCGATTGCGGATCCTCAGATGAATATGTGCCGAGCGAAAGTGGCGAGTCACACTCGTCGTTAGAAGAATTCCCAGATGCAAAACATCGAAAATGTGATATTGCAGATGCTATACCTAGTGGAAGTACAAATAATTGTAATATTATTGCAAAAATAGACGATCGCTTACAGGGAGCAAATCCAGTGAGTAAAATGTAGATTTTTTAGATTTTATTTTTACTTTTTTTTTAATTATTAATTTTAGGAAACACTTATAAGTGAAACTATTGAGTCTGTCGTTTCAACATTTGCGATAAATTCAGATAATTCTGAATCAGAACAAGAAAACAATGATTTGACATGGAAACCGGTAGATGGGTCGTATTTGAAAAAAATTCCATTTGATGCGCAAGATGTAGGAATTAGAGCAGACGTTTATGACATGTATAGAAACGATCCATATGATTTTTTCAAGCTGTTTGTTACTGATGAAATAATTGCTCATATAGTTGAACAGACGAATTTATATGCCACTCAAAAACTGAGAAATAAGACTCCTTCTCATAAAAGCAAACAAAAACCCTGGGTGCCAACAAATTCTGAAGAAATTCAAATATTTTTCGGAATTGTAATATGGATGGGATTGCTAAAAGCTCCACATCTGCGGGATTACTGGAGTCAAAATTATTTATTTCAAACTAACATAAGTAGAAGCATGACAAGAAATCGATTCGAGCAGCTTCTTTCTATGTTACATTTTAGTGACAACGAAGAAACTGCAAAACTGGGCCAAAACGTGGACCGACTCCATAAAATTTCACCCTTGCTGGAAAAATTAATTGAACGGTTTCAGTTTATACAAACACCAGGACAAAATGTATGCATTGATGAGACTATGGTTCCCTTTCGTGGTCGCCTAATATTCAAACAATACATAAAAAATAAGCGGAACAAATTTGGAATGAAGCTTTATAAGCTTTGTATTGAAAATGGCTACACCTACAATTTTAAAGTGTATTGTGGAAAAGATACGGAAAATGGAGGAAACGCATCCTTCAACATTGTCATGTCTCTAATGGATAATTTATTGGACTGTGGCAGAACGCTGTTTACAGATAATTATTATACCAGTGTCACACTTGCACACTTGCACACGAACTGCTGAACCGCAAGACTCACCTTGTTGGCACAGTTCGATCAAACCGAAAATTGAATTGCAAAGAAGTCTGTGAGAAAAAAATTAAAAAAGACGAAATATTCGCACGGGAGAGCAATACTGGAATTGTCATGTTGAAATGGTGTGACAAAAGGGATGTTCTCATGTTGACAACAAAACATAAAAATGAAAGGAAGATAGTTCAACAAAGAGGCAAAGATGTTGAGAAACCAATAGCCATTTCAGATTATAATGAATCAAAAGCCTTTATTGACTTATCGGATCAAATAAAGGCATACTCTCATTGTTTGAGAAGAGGAACGAAATGGTGCAGAAAACTGGCCATGGAACTTTTATTTGGGAGCGCGATAGTAAATGCCTATGTGGTTTATAATCAGGTAACTAATAATAAAATTTCAATTACGGACTTCAAGAAACAATTGTCTCTGAAATTACTCAATGTGGATGGTCAGGGAAATTCAAAAAATGTTGATGGGGACTCCCACAAACTTATCGAAGGCAAAAAGAATAGGTGCGTGGTGTGCTACTCAAAATTAAAATTAGAATGTGGCAGAAAAGAAGCACAAAATAAATGTTCGCGGTCCAAATATCAATGTAATATTTGCCAAAAAAATTACTGTGTAACTTGTTTTTTCGAAAAACATTCATTTAAAAATATTATAGAATAAAATTTGTCAAATACATGCTTTCTTTCATTTACAAATACATTCCCTCTTCAGTGATTATATGCCTTTTATGTAACTCATTCAAATGTACGTCATATGTCAAATAGACAAAAACCGCAAATGCTAAAATGTTCCCTGGACCGGACTGTTTTAAGTTCCATAAGGTAAGTATTGAATCGTGAGATCGCGTTGTGTACACGCGGCCTGAAAGAAATATATGCAGGGTGGCATTACGTTGATACCTCACGGTCCCAATATCATATGTTATTGAGACATCAGGTTGATGCCTCGCGGGGCTTAACGTGTTAAAGAAATGCCAAGAAATTACCAAAGGCAATTGGGTTCAAGAAAATATGCCGACTACACGAAAGAAGCATTAGAGGAGTGTTTAAATGAAATTAGAAGTGGAAAAATATCGCATAGAAAAGCCGAACAAAAATATAAGATCCCAAGACGTACTATTCTGAATAAATTAAAAGGCAAACACAGTAGGAAACCAGGAAAGCAACCCATATTTACCTGTGATGAAGAAAACCAGTTTGCTAATTGCATAATTTCTTTGGGTGAATACGGGTTTCCTATAAACGAACGAGAACTGAGACATATAATAAAAAACTATTTGAGCCGATGTGGAAGGACAGTAAAAATATTTGACAATAACTCACCTGGTAACGACTGGATAAAATCCTTTATTGCCATACACCCTGAACTCACGTCGTTTTGCTGAAAATGTTAAACGAACACGAGCGGCAGTTAACGAACCTATGTTAAGAACATTTATTCAAAATTTGTCCAAAGAGCTAATTGATGTTCCTGCTACAAACATCTGGAACTTTGATGAGACGAATCTTACCGATGATCCGGGGAAAACGAAAGTTCTCGTCAAAAAAGGATCCAAATATCCGGAAATGATCAGAAATGCCTCAAAAACATCTATATCTGTCATGTTTGCTGGTAACGCGGCTGGAGAACTCCCACCGTATGTTGTTTATCGAGCGACCAAAATGTGGACCACATGGACTGAAAACGGGCCCAAAGGATGCCGTTATAATTCTAGCAGTTCTGAATGGTTCGACGCAGCAATTTTCACAGATTGGCTTGAAAAACAAATGCTACCACGATTGAGAAAATTAGAAGGGAAAAAAGTATTACTATGTGACAATCTCTCTTCCCATTTAACTATGCATGCGGTGGAATTATGCCGCCAATATGAAATATCTTTAATCTGCTTCCCTGCCAATAGCACGCATCTGACACAGCCTCTTGATGTGGCATTCTTCCGGCCACTAAAAATAGCGTGGCGAAAAGTTTTAAGTGACTGGAAAGATACAGAAGATGGCATCCGTAATACAAACATACAGAAGCAGAACTTCCCACCACTGCTGTCGAAAATGATGGATATTATTGCTCCTCACGTACAAGACAACTTAAAAGCTGGCTTTCGGAAATGTGGCATAGTGCCTTTAAATGTGGAAGAACTTTTAAACCGCTTGCCAAGATCGTCCTGCAATGAAGACGACATTCAATCTGTGTTCCTGCAGAGCTTGGAAGCTTAAAGATCAGATTCTACAAAAATCCGGAACCGGAGAAAAAAAATTAACATTCCATCAGGAAAAGGCGTTTGTGCTGAAAATACATTGAGCGATGAAGACGTGGTTAACGAAGAAGTCGTAGCAAATGAAAATATGTTAGAGGATGAACCTGCAATTTCCTCTAGACATGAAGACGAACCCTATTTCAAGGACAACTCAGATGATGATTTTGATTTGCATGACCTAGTTGACGAGCAACAAAAAGAAATAGAGTTTATGGATTACGTGGAAGGCAAGCCAACTAAGAACAAAGCTTTTCAGTTTGCAAACGTTTTTCGAGAAATAGGACATTTCGTAGTTTTTTTCATATGAAGGAGAATTATATCCTGGTGAAATTATGGGGTTTAACGACAATGAAGTCACCATTAATGCAATGGTTAAGGCTTTAAAAATGTGGAAATGGCCCATAACGCGTGATGAAATGACTTACTGCTGGTCTGACGTTCTAGGTGGCATAAAGACACCTAAACAAGTTTCCAAAAGAGGATTTTTTGCAGTTCCTGAGCTGAACAACCATTTAATAAACCATCTTTTTGTTTGTGAATACCTACCTTAATAATTTAAGAATGTGTTGTTCATTTGCTATTTTTAGATGCAGCTCTTGTTTTTTGATATTAAAAATGCAAAAAAAAAACTAATTTTTATTACTTTTATATAAGTAGATATGAAACGTTGGAGAAATTTTGACTAGAGAGCAGTACTACTTTACTCCAGACGTCCACAGTCATGCATTACATAGAGATTTAAACCCCGGCGCAATGTAACCCCGTCCTATGGTAGACTTTGCTCCGATCTTCAGCAAAAGAAATTATATATTTGCCGTTTGTTTTTGTATTAAATAATACTACAGCTACATTACTAAAACCCTTCTCTGTGTTTTGTGCAAAAATTATACTTTTATTTACGTTCTTTACTTTTTTTAAAAACGATTTTCAATTTCTCCACTAAAAATGGAGCAAAGTAACCCCAGTTTACGGTAATATAATAAAATAAGCATAATCACTTATTAAATGTTAGGGGATTCTTATATAAGTATGACAAAGGTAAAACGAGTCTACGTTATAATGTCTACCCATACTGAAATATTCTCAAATCTTATCCTGTTTATCGCATGCTACATCGTCAAATATAAAAACGGAATTTTCTTTCGCCTCCTCAGGACTTGATTTCAGTATTCTCTTTATATGGAAAATACTCAATTTCGGGGATGGCATCTATCGTCTTTTGCAAAAATGTAAGTTACCTAGCGTCCACACAAAGACAATAATTGTTATTTAACAATGCCCTTTATTATTTATAAGTGTATATGTATTAACTATCCGATGGGTGAGAAGGTCCCTGGGGACCTTTTTCATTTTCAAACTGAAATTACTCGTTGATGCTACACGGGAAGTATACCCGACCCCCACATGTATTCCAAGGAAATTTGATCTAGAATCGTTTAAAAAAAGTTCAAGGCGATCCGACCAATAGTTTAGTTTCTATTGAGATTTAAAGGTGTTTATTACGGGAACGTGTGAAAAGGTTCGCTGCGACCTTGTACTGAAATTTCAAGAAATAATTAATAAATGCACTTTCTTTTGGCTTGGTTTATTATTTGAACACATCACAAACGTGTTCTTTGAATTTTAGTTACTTTTTGGATTCTTTTATTGTGCCTTTCCTTGAAAACATATTAAACTTTCCATCCCATTTTAAATTTTTGTTACCTGCTTTATGTTTGAATACATTTCAAACGAGTTCTTTGAATTTACCCTTACATTTTATTACCTGCGCATACAAAACGTAGAAAAGGGTATAAAAGCGGCTCTAGTTTCGTAAACCAAATCATACAAAGTTGAGACAGTGTACAGTGAACATCGAGTGCGAAATTTTATAAAGAGAAATGGAAGTACAATACAATGGCAGAGGAAAATTTAGATATTGCTGAAATTGTGGTACGTCGTAGTAGACACTACCAGCAAATGAGTGAGGATGAAAGACGTCCAGTGGATGATAGATTTGCAGACTTCATGAGTGCGATGAGTGCATTTGGTCTTGGAGGTGCGGATGATGACGACTTGACATATCAACCAAATTTTCATGTTGATAATTGGGATGTGGGCACATATAGACATCAATGAAGATAATAGTGATGACGACGATGATAAAGCGGAAGAAACTGATGCTCCGCAAACAAGTGACAATTACTTCATTTCCAAAGATGGCACCAAATGGACTAAAAATGCACCAACGACTTCCCGTACTCGTGCTCATAACGTGGTCAACTACACAAGGAGGAATCCGGGACCAGTAGGAACCACATATGATCCCTTTACCATATTCCGCTCGCTCATCACCGAAGACATGGCGTAAATGTAAATACGCGAATCAAATCGGAAAGGCAGGGAAGTGACATCTGCATGGAATTTGGCAAATCCAACGAAAATTATGGAATGGAAACCAATCACTTTGAAAGTGTTCGATGCCTTTTTGGCTATTATTTTGCATGCTGGACTCACTAAATAGAATAGTAAACCTCTTGCTGCATTATCATTAGATCGTAGAAATGCATAAAACAATGCCTTAGATTCGACAATGGAAATACGCGACAGCAGCGATTAATCAACAGCAAAACTGCGGCTATTGAAGATATTTGGCAAATGTTGCAGTCTAACTTGGCAGCAGCTTACACTCCGCCTGACCAGACACGAGAGGTGAATTGTGGGGACCGACGCTAGACAACAATATATACGCATACACACCACCCAGCGACCACGAGCAAACGCGAGACCAGCGAACGAGCCGACGCGCCACCCCGGCAAGGGATGGGCGCGCCACCAGCAAGGGCTAACGTACGACCCGCCGAGGAGAGAGGATGCGCCTAGAGCAGCGTTTCTCAAAGTGTGCTCCGCGGAGCCCTGGGGTTCCGCAAGCTACCCCAGAGGGCTCCGTGAATTATAAATTGAAATCCGCTAAAAATTAATATATATTAATATATTAATAAAAAATGAACTAAAAAATGTAGATTATAGAATTTTTTTATATTTTTAGAGGTTGAGAAACACTGTCCTAAAGTGTGAAGCGTGTGTGTGTGTGTGCGCGTTGCCAACTTGAGTGGCCTTGAGTCACCCTAATTTTGTTCGTACGCCCGAAAGCGAAAAACGACTTGGACGACTCGGGCTGGAGACGTATCGGGTCGGGCCGGGTACAAATAGTCAAAAGTCGGCCCGTGCAGACCATTGTCTCCACCGTCCGCAGATTGCGCCAAGAGTGGTCTTACAAACTGAAATTAAGTGAAATTTTTATAAAGTGAAGTGGAAGAATATTGAGGTATTTTATTTTAATTCAAATGAAACGAATAACTTTGTTAGTATCACTTTATTAACTTGGAGTAGTTACTATAGTTTCGACAATTTCAGCTTGTCATTTTCAAACTATGAATATTTACATTACGATTGTACATTTATATATTTTTTTATTTTTATTTTTACAGAGCATTGAACAGGGGGGAGAATATTAGGTCGGTCTGGTCGTTGATGAGTGGGATGTCCGGATTACGCTTAACCTTGAAAACTTCGATGGACTCGAGTAAATCCATTTTTAATCCCTTCTCGGTAAAATGGATCGGTTAAGCGTAATCCGGACATCCCACTCATCAACGACCAGACCGACCTAATATTCTCCCCCCTGTTCAATGCTCTGTAAAAATAAAAATATATAAATGTACAATCGTAATGTAAATATTCATAGTTTGAAAATGACAAGCTGAAATTGTCGAAACTATAGTAACTACTCCAAGTTAATAAAGTGATACTAACAAAGTTATTCGTTTTATTTGAATTATCAAAATCTATCACGAAGTGAAAGCCTCCACAATTACGTATTTTATTTTATTTATTTCTATACATTACTTATACACGGTTAGTTTCTTAAATGCGAGCATGCCGCACATGTGGTAAATGGTTGAAAGACAGTAATGCGGTCTGCCGCGTGGACGTTTGCAAACAGCTTTTTCTTAGGTTTAGTTTGCATCAGTTTGCTCGCTCCGCGCTGTCGTATATCGCGTGACTATTTGACGTGTATTGGGCTGTCTACCTACACTGTTGTCTTCGTTTGTTCTTGCGTTCGCCTTTAAGAAAGTTACCGTGTATATACATTATAAAGCGATTTTTTAATTATTTTTTTAATCTGCAAGCTATTAAGGATGGATCATTGGCTTATCAAAGGAACATCAACAGTTGCAGGATCTCAACAATCACCTGGACCGTCTACATCCAAAAACATTGAAACTGAAACAACAGTGGATACTTGCATAAATCCAGAAAAAGAGATATCTGCTGCCACTACGAGCATATTACGTGAACCCGCCACTAAGAAAAGGAAATATGATGAAAGCTACCTGTCTCTTGGTTTTGTAGATGCTAATAATGTGCCTCAATGTGTCTTATGCAGCAAGCTTTTTCCAAATAATTCTATGGTACCCGCTAAAATGCGTCGCCATTTGGAAACCGTACATCCAGAGTTTAAACATAAGAAAGTTGATTATTTTATGCGTAGGCGTGATGAACTCTTAAAGCGACAAAACCTAATTGTTTCAACTTTTAAAACTGGCAATGAGAAGGCCACTGAAGCATCATACATTGTCAGTTATCGTATTGCACTGGCAGGCGAAGCTCATACAATAGCTGAGACATTGATCAAGCCTTGTGCAGTCGATATCGCAAAATGTATGCTTGATGAAAGGTTGGCAAAAGAAATAACTAATGTGCCACTATCCAATGACACGGTAGCTCGCCGAATTAAGGATTTAGCAGCCAACGTAAAGGCTGAATTGATATCTCGTCTGCAATGTTGTAATTTTTCTCTACAAATGGACGAAAGCACAAACGTAGCTGGACTTGCAGTCTTGCTTGTATTTGTCCGTTATCAGCATCTAAATTTGCTTGAAGAGGATCTACTTTTGTGTGAACCATTGCCAACCAATACAACAGTGCCGAAATATTTAATATCGTGGATAACTTTTTTAATGCTCATGGTTTAGATTGGAAAAAATGTGTTGATATCTGCACTGATGGTGCAAAGGCAATGGTAGGAAAAACTGCTGGCGCTGTCGCAAAAATCAAGAACATGGCACCAAACTGCACAAATAGTCACTGCATACTTCACCGCCAAGCACTTGCAGTAAAAAAATGCCATTTTCACTTAAAAAGGTCCTTGACGAGTCTGTAAAGATAATCAATTTCATAAAATCGCGACCATTACAAACACGGCTTTTCAAAATATCTTCTATGCGAAGATATGGGCAGCGTTCATAAAGCTTTGCTGCTCCATACCGAAGTACGATGGCTGTCTCGAGGGAAAGTACTTGTTCGACTATTCGAGCTGCGATCCGAATTGGGCACCTTTTTCATGAAAAACAATATGGATTTATAAGAAAGGTTGACAGATGAACTATGGTTGTTTCGACTTGGATACCTCGCTGACATTTTTTCAAAGATAAACAATGTGAATATGTCACTTCAAGGAAAAGAAGTAACAGTGTTCACAGCCAATGATAAAATTCAAGCTTTCAAAAAGAAATTGGAATTTTGGATCACTTGCATTCGCTCTCGTGAGCTAGATAGCTTCCCAATACTTAAAGATTTCTGCGATGAAATTAATGGAGACATTGATGCAAATGACCTTACTATGTTGTGTGATGAAATTTGACAACATTTGGGAGATATTCTAAACTCGGTCAAACAATATTTTCCAGATGAAGAGAATGAAAAGCTTAAAAATTATACATGGATTAGAAACCCATTCATAGTTCAGAAAAGGCCAGACACATTCACAGCTAAGGAGTACGAAATGTTCGTTGACATGATTACAGATTCCTCACTACAAGCCATATTTGAAAAGCTATCTTTGGCAGAATTTTGGTGCACTTTGAGAGAAGAATTTGCAGATTTATCAATGAAAGCTGTTAAAATACTTCTTCCTTTCGCTACGATATTATTCAATTTTTTTGATTGTTCAGAAAATTCTAGATATATTTCATGTACCATGTCTTATACCTATCTTCAACTGTATTTTTACTTATTAGTTTTTGAATGTATTGTAGCGAATTTCTGTAATAAAATAATATTCTTTTTTTACTTTCTCCGTTACGAAGTACGAGAAACTATTGTGATCGTGAAACATTTTAAAACTTTTTTTACGGAAATATCTGTTTTAGGGTCCCTAGATACCATTTCAACAATTTCTGGCAAAAAAATGTGTCTGTGTGTGTGTTTGTTTCCGAAACAGTTGAAGATAGATATAGGACATGATACATGAAATATGTCTAGAATTTTTTGAACAATCCAAAAATTAAATAATATACAGGGTATTGCATTTAAAATAACAAAGTTGGTATTGGCCTCTGTTACATGACACATCCTGTATAAAAAGTTTTTGTTGGAAAAAATGCGCAACTAAAAATATCAATCGACGTATCCGATCGTTTTTTCGAATACGCCTCCATTTATTTATTATCGAATTTATTCTATTTGGCTGATACACACTGTATATATGCACATACATATGCTTATTGAACCAGTGGGGTTCCGTGGAAATTTGTATGCCTTTGGAGGGCTCCGCCGCTCAAAAAGTTTGAGAACCGCTGGCCCAGAGTATTCCTAGGGCAAAGACGCGACGACCCTTCATAACGCGCTGCGGACGAAGCAGAGGTAAGCTTTCCTCCGACAAACCGTCAGGAAGTACCACAGCTAGGACCCTCGCATTAGCTAGTACAGTAATGCGGAAAGCGTCGAGCTTTCATCTAAATCTAAAACGCCGAGTGCGACGATTAAGAAAAGTCCCTGCAGCTTTATCACCGATCTCGATACCCAAGAGGAGGATTCGGTCAGACCCGCTGACAACGCCGCCGAGGCAGACGACAGACTACCAGCAACGAACGACGCCCCGGGCCCTCTTCAGACCGGACCAGGATCACTCGACTCCAGTCCCAGTGTTACCACTGCCTCCGACGCTCAGAAGGAAACGAACAGCTAAACCATATCCTCGCCTGCAACGCATGGCATCGACCGCGACACTCTACGCCGGACTGAATCCTTGGAGGGTTCGCCTCGACGACCCCAGAAGACATTCAGTGCGGAGACAATATCGCCGCTCACAAGAGGGACGCCCCTTACCCTGTATTAAATGTAAATACGCTTGTAAATAAATTGAAATAAAACGATTTAAGGCTCACCTCTATTTGATCATCAAATAAACCGAACACAAACAACCCCAAATGAATCAAGGGCAGAATGTTTCACTTCAACTTTCGGAGAGATATTTGGATGCAGGTCGCACAATTTATGCTGACAAATTTTTCACAACTTTGGATTTGGCGCGTACTTTAATCATAAAGAAAACTGCATATGTTGGAACAGTGCGCTCGAATAAGATTTGTGCCACGGGAGTTCCAAAAAAATCGTATGTTCATATGTGCCAAGAAGAACAAAGCGGTAATTTTGCTGTCGACACAACATTATACTTGCAGTGTGGACATGCAAACTGTGAAGCAGAAGCCGTTTGCTATTTTGGATTACAACGCCAACAAATCGGGCGTTGATACAATGGACCAGATGCTTGGCACATATAACGGGTGCGCCATCTGTTGCGATAGCATTTGAAACTTGAATAGTTCCGCCATTTTTTGACGTATTGACATATATATTAGCTTGTTCGACGCGTCATTTCAGTCTATTTTGTGCCATGAATCAACTAACACCGATAAAACGAGCAGAATTCGTCAAATTGCATTTTAAAAATGGGTCCTCCATTGTCAAAACGCAACGTGCCTACAAACGTTTATATCCTCGTGAAACACGGCTTTCACACACAACAAATCGCAATTTGGTGCAAAAATTTATGGCCACCGGCAGGTTGTGCGACCAATTGGCAACACAGAAGACCGAGACCAAGGCGCTCAAATGAAAATATCGCTGCCGCAGAAGCCGATGTTCGTGAAAACCCAAACACATCGTATCGACGCCGTGCATTGCAGTTGGGCTTGTCTGCAACGACAAGTCGATCATAATATTCGTTTACAAAAGTTGTATAACTTTGGTTTTTGCAAATCATCAAAATTATTAATGTATTCCTATTTAAATGAGCGTGAAACCTATGTGACTCTCAACAGCTTTAAATCTAATTCCTACTTCCCAACGTCAGGTGTGCCACAAGGGCCCGTTGCTATTTAATATTTTTATTAACGATCTCTGAAATATTGAACTGTGAACATCTTCTTTACGCGGATGATCTAAAAATGTATTCTAATGTAAATAATATGAATGACTGTCAACACTTACAAAGTAACTTAGACAAAATTTCTAATTGATGTCTGGTAAATAGACTGGCACTTAATGTTAGTAAATGTAAATCCATGTCTTTTACTAGAAAATCCAATCCAATTCAGTTTAAGTATTGTATCAATACAAAGAGTTTTCAAGGACCTTGGCGTATAATTTGACTACAAACTATCATTTAATAATCATGTTGAGGCTACTGCTAATGATGCTTTTAAAATTCTTGGCTTCATTTATCGAAGTTGGAGTATGCTGCATTGGTATGGTCTCCCCAAAATCAGCAACAGTCACAACTTCTAGAGAGTGTCCAACGCAAATTCCTAAAAGTTTTGCATTTCAAGTTAGTAGGTCATTATCCAATTAGAGGTTTTGTTCACAATGAATTACTTAAATTGTTTAATTTTGATTCGCTTGAGTACCGACGACAAAAGACAGGTGTTAGTTTTCTCTACAAACTATTGCATGGTTTCATTGACTCATCCGACATATTAGGCATAGTTCGACTGGATGTACTATCTTTCAGCAGCAGGCAGAAGCCTACTTTTAATATCGTGTACCACCGTACAAATTATGGGCTAAAATCGCCGTAAAATATTATTTGTAATAACTTTAATTGTATAGCGCCACATTGTGACATTTTCTGTGATATTACAAGTTCAATCATTTCATGTCTTGACCGTACACAGTAATTTATATTGTATTTATAATTACGAATTTGTATTATGGATGTTGTTTATATGTATATTCATATGATTTGTCCTGTAATTGGGATTCGTTTCCTGTATGGGCAATAAATATATATTATTATTATTATTATGATGAAGCTCATTTCACATTGAATGGCGCGGTTAATAGGCAAAACTGCCGCTTTTGGGTCGAAGAAAATCCTTGTGAGATATTCGAGGAGCCTTTCCATGATCAAAAAGTGACCGTTTGGTGCGTCGTATCGGCCAAAAAGATCATCTGGCCGTATTTTTTCGAGAACGAGGCTGGCAACGCCGTTACGATCAATGGCGCGCGCTACAGAGCGATGCTGCGTGACTTTGTGTTTCCGGAAATGACTGAAAATGACATGGCCCACTTCTGATTCCAACAGGACGGAGCCACAGCACACACTAGCCGCGATTTCATGAAGCTACTCCGCAGGATGTTCGACCGACGCGTCATATCGAAAAATGGCGATTTCGACTGGCCGCCGCGCTCACCCGATTTGACGCCGCCGGACTTCTTTTTGTGGGGGTATTTGAAGAGCAAAGTTTACATCGACAAGCCGCAGACCATAGCTCAGCTCAAAGCCAATATTCGCCGGGAAATATCGCTTATTGAAAATGAGATGCAAAATGCACGAAAAAGGGCATCTTTTTGCATCAAAAATAAAGGCGGTCTTTTGTTGGATATTATATTCAAAACATGATGGAAATAAAATGGAAAGGAACAAACACAGTTTGTGTAAAAAAAGAAATACAAAAAGTTGTCCACATCAAAAGTTATTCAAGTTTCAAATGCTATCGCAACAGATGGCGCACCCGTTACATGTAAGCGCTCAAAAAACCGCTGGCCACTGGCCATGTTTTATAATATGGTGGACATTGCTGCATTAGCTGTATTTATTTTATACAACGAAATAAAGCCAATGAAAAGAACAGTCGTACCATCGCACCGAAGAGTTTTCCATCATAGAAAACACCAGCTCGTAGGGCATCGGTACTTGAGGATCGTCTTCCCAGTTGCTACCGCACCAACGTGTTCCATTGAGGAAATCATCTCCGAGAGCACTAAGCACAAAGAAGACATATCACCAGTTCACAACATACTCCCTGGACTGACCACAGTAGGAAGCAGATGGACATCGTGATATTTATTTGGTGAGCTTATTTAAGTTATTAAGATGTTTTAATGCGTCGTAATTCAGATTCAGGCTCCAATTCCAATTCACTTCCCCTTGTTAATAACCCGCGTTCACGTTCGCGTTCCCCAAATAAAGTTAATCGTAATATTAAAAATATAGTTCCGTTAAAAATGGCTTTAAAAAGTGAATTGGAATGATCCCAGAACTCCACGGTGAGGCTGAACTCCTCTCGCGTTTCTTAGATATATCAGAAAAATTAGTGACAATTTTATAATTTTGCGTATCCTAATGATTTTCAGAATGATTACTTAATGTCATCAATTCTTTCAAAAATAAAAGGTGATGCCGCCCGAAATATCTCATCTGATGTCATAACAAATTGGCAAGGTTTAAAAAGTGAGTTGCTCAATGCATTTGGTGATAAACGAGATCACTATAGCTTAAATTTCACGATATGTAATCTTAAACAGGCCATCCACTAATCGCCGTTTGATTTCTATTACCGGTTGCAACATTTATTAAATTTACTTATGTGACAACTCATGTTAATAATATTAATGAACGTCAACATTTAATTACTTTCTTTAGGAAAAATGCTCTTAAAGTATTATTACGCGGTCTTCGTGATCCTATTGGATCCCAGCTCCGTATAAAATCACCCGTTGACCTAAAAGTAAGTACAAACCGGACAACAAAATGTTGGCAACATGTTGATATTGGTGTTGTCAACATGTATCCCGGCAACAAGCAACTAGTTGATGGATACTCGTCAACATCGGGCGGCATGACATCAAATAAATTTGTTGCGTGTTGCTCGTGTCCATGTTCTCCGTTCCAAATGGAAAACATCGCTCAGTCTGTACGGTGTTGTCAACAAGTGGCGTCGATAGTGAGAGTTTTATCACGTTCCTATTGCATCTAGTAGGTACGTTAATGATATGTGCATATTTTTAATAATTTGAAAATTTTTAGAATGTTGTTCATTATTGTTATTGTTTTGTTGCACATGATATGGACCAAAGAGCTGGTGATACAGCTAATTGAAAATCTGAAAGTTGCTCCCGCATTGTAGAACATTAAATGCAAAGAATATAGAGATAGAAACCTCAAATACGACGAAATGTCGAAATTGGCTTCGCTGTTTGAAACAAATGTGGATGAAATATCTAGGAAAATTAGGTCCCTGAAAACTCAATTCAGCTGAGAACTGGTACAATTTCGGAAGACAATATATGGTTTGGATACCGTATTATGTGCTTTTTAATGGATTATTTCGTCCAACATAAAATACACTTATTTCATTGGTTCAAATTTGTGTATTCATAACTGACAACTCGATGTTTTCGATTTCGTGCTTCGGCTCTTTATTGGTTTATTGGGTCCTGTGTTTTCATTTTTGTATTTCACTTGGCTATTGGCTGTTTCAGTCAATGTGGAAGCATCGCATGTAGCTTTGCTCTTACGAAATGTCAATGTCATCATAAAACTTGTAAAAGTGTTTAAAATAAATCCAAAACGGTTTGGAGAATTTAGTTTAAGTGAAATAAAAAACAATGTGGAAGCACATACGCCCCAAAATACCGTGCGGTCTAAAAAAAATGGTGATGTGGCCATCATGTTACTTTCTCCGATGGTATCATCATTTATATTTACACTTTCATGGTTTGTTTTCCATTGAAATCATATTTTAAATGTACATCGAGCGGTTTGTAGACTCGCATAAAACTGACGTTTAAAACGTCAAAAATATAAAAGAATATACTTCAAATTCAAAAACTCAGTTTACTCAAAAACTAAAGGGATTTCGAAAAAAACTTATTCTTTATAAGTTGTTCATTTTAGCATTCTCTACAATTATTATTAACATAAATTTGCTGTAACTATTATCGTTTTATAATTATAAACCAAAAATTAAAAAAATAATAATACATTTTTTTCTCGAATAAAAATGATTTTATGAAAAATGTCTTCAAGCAAAAGAGGTTCATTTCTTTGTTGTCTTTAAAATTTGTTCAAATGATTTTGTGATATTTTTCATATTTAAGAAAATATTGGCAAAAAACAAAAAACAGTTAAGGTAAACGCCCACTTCCGGTGTACGAAATTTTACCAAAAGCTTTTCAGTTCTTCAGATTATCAAATAAGACAGATGTTCAAAGTTTCATATCAATTGCTCTATTAGTTTTTGAGATACAGCGCGCACAGACACACACACACACACACACACACAGACACACACACACACACACACACACACACACACACACACACAGGCACAAAAAAAAAAATTCCAGAAATTGTCGAAATAGCATCTAGGGACCCCAAAACGGATATTTCCGTAAAAAAAATTTTTGAAAAAAAAATCATGATCACAATACTCTCGTACTTCGTAACGGAGAAAGTAAAAATACATCTGGAAACAGTTCTCTTATTTTTGTAAAGAACGTAATCACTGCCTTGAAGAAAATACATCAAATGAAAAACTTGCTGATATACTCACTGATTGGACTTTCAATTTGCGAAAAATGTATGGAACTGAGTACAAGGAAATGGTAATCAAATCGATTTGAAATAATACAGCAATAAAAAAATAATAATAAATTATTAAAATGAATGTATATTTCCTACGAAATAATCTTAACAAACACAACTCGTGAAAATAACGATTGTCGCAAATTCGTTCTCTTTTTCGAAATAAATTATGTTGCTTTAGGAAACCCCACTCGCGCTATCGCGCTCGTGTGGTTTCCAAGCAACATAATTTATTTCTCAAAATCGAATGAATTTGTGGTTCGACAATCATTAATACACTCGTTGTATTACTTGCGAAAACAACATCTCTAAAGGTAGCCGCAGTACTCTTGAGGCAGATTTTTATTATTATTGTTTATTGGATTTAAAGAAGTAAATGTGCTGAGCGTCGAAAATATGTTGCCCTATGTGTTTTTATACATTTTTTTCATTCCAATTGATAACGATTTCATAAGTCATAGTGCGTTCATAATTAAAATACGCTACTTATGTATAATTTAACCAACTCTAACTTTTACCGTTTCCAAGAGAGTTAATAAAATGCAGGTTCATAAAAGAAACTAACTTTATTTAAATTATTTAGAGAGAAACGAATTATCATTATAATGTAAAGCAATAACAGTAAAGCGAAATTATGCAAATCTATCTTGCCATGGCACTTTCCCTTCTTCTGATATAAAAAAATCGGGCGAAGTCTTTTCTGATTTCTTTTGCTTCTCGAGAAGCATTTATTGGGATGCACCGTAAATCAAGTAAACCTCCCTCATCTTCTAACCTCCACGAACCTGGTGTTATTGTACCCGTATCCAAATCTTCACTGTCAAATGTACCAGACGGTGTGTATATCCGTACTGTGCATCTCGTCTAAGAAAGTTGTGTAGAGAAACGCAAGCAAATACTATACTTTCAACTTTCTTAGGATGTAATGAAATAGGCCTTCTAAACACTCTGAAAACAGTCGCCAGCAAACCAAATATGTTTTCGACAATGCGTCGAGCTCTGCTCAATCGGTAATTAAACGCTCGTTCTAGGGGACCTTTTGGGTATGGAAAATGCGTCATCTGCTACTAATACATAAGGAGTAACCCGCCCTTGTTTTTTTTTCTGATATACGTCGCGGTTCTGGAAGTTTCAATTCGTTTTTAATAAGCTTCTTATAAAATGTATTCGCAAAAACACCACCATCTGAGATTCTCTCCTGGCATCCCACATCGGCATACCGAATGCGGTAGTCAGCATCTGCAATAGCCATCAATATGATACTATATGTGCCATGATAGTTATAATAAAGACTTCCACTGTTTTCGGGTGCTTCAATCAGCACATGTTTTCCGTCAATTGCCCCAATGTAATAGGGAAAATTCCATTTTACATGAAATCCCTTTGCAATTTCACGCCAATTTTCTTCCGATCGTGGTATCTGTAGCAGCAATACAAAATTATAGGTACAAAAGGTTTTAGTTCTTTCTCTGTTAACATAACTGTAATAGATTGAGACTTTTTTTAGGGAGTTGACAATGATTTTGGAAAAATACTTTGGTAACACTTACTTTTTTGTTAATTAGTATACATATAGAAATAAATGAGATATAATAAATGTCACTTTGATTATTAATAATGTATTAAGCATACACAAAATATTATCTCAAAATACTTTTTACTCTTGAACACAAGATATTTTGAAACCGACACAAGGAATTAAAAAGGTGTTCATAATAATTCTACGGGACTATGCCTGAGCAGTATAACAGAGATGGTTCTTGGCCAAAAATTTTAATTCTAAGTCCGAAAGTAGGTCAAGTTGTCGTTCGGTCATCTGAGGGCACTCAACCTAACCGGGTGTGCGTGCGAATTAAATTTTTATAAAAAGAAAAAAAAAACGTCAATCAAAAAGAAAAAATTAACTAAATGTTAATCAACTAATAAATAAAATAGAAACAACCTTACTTGTTGCAGAAAGTATCAAATAAATTCAAAAAACGAAATATAGCCTGAATATATGAATATTCAACCTGTTCGTAACTCTGCAAGCAAAATTAAGTCTTACTAAGACTATAAACAAATAACTTTTTGAAACAACTACTTCTCTGGCTAATGCCACGTCGGACATTGAATGATACAAAAGAAATTTGCGTTATTACTAGTACTAAGTACTTAATGAAATAACATTGGTTTAAGATCCCTTATTTCTACCCACAGGACTAACTTGAAAAATATTGTGCGAAAATGCATCAACTGTTTTAAATGTAATCCTATCAAGCCAATGCATATAATGGGCGATTTACCAAAGGGTGTTATACACCCTCCGCGCCATTTCAGACCTGTGGCATAGATTTTGCTGGGCCTTTCTTTGTAAAGGATAGGAAGGGTCGCGGCGCTAAGGTCACCAAAGCTTATTTATGCATTTTTGTGTGCTTTTCAACCAAGGCGGTACACTTAGAATTAGTATCCGATCTGACGACTGAGGCATTTATTGCTTCACTGCGCCGATTTTGTGGTAGACGCGGAAAACCTCGTCATATTCACTCCAATAATGGGAAGAATTTCATTGGGGCTCGCAACGAATTGAATGAATTGAAAAATTTTATTAAATCTGATAAAAATAAAGACACTTTAATCGATTGTGTTAGTAATCTCGAAATCAGCTGGCATTTTACACCCCCTCGTTCTCCTCACTTTGGCGGACTATGGGAAGCGGGTGTAAAATCTGTCAAAACAATATTGAAACGCGTGGTTGGTGATGCTTCGCTTACCTTTGAAGAATTAAGTACTCATTTAATACAAGTAGAGGCTATCCTAAACTCCCGCCCTTTGACACCTATGTCCAATGACCCTAATGATTTCGCCCCATTGACACCAGCTCACTTCTTGATTGGAAGGCCATTGACTGGGCCTCCTGATGAAAACGTCGTTGACATACCCTCGGCGAGGCTCTCCAGATTCCAGAGGGTCCAGCAGCTTACCTAACACTTCTGGAAGAGGTGGTCAAAAGAGTATTTGGCCGAATTGCAGCAGCGTTCCAAATGGAAACGCGACTCCTCCAAAGCTATCCGTGTTGGTGAACTACTACTCCTGAAGGAAGAAAACTCCCTAACGACCCAATGGCGCCTTGGCCGAGTCCAAGCCATACATCCTGGCGCTGATGGTAAAGTGCGCGTAGTGACCGTGAAAACCTCGACTAGTGTGTTAAAACGTTCGGTGATGAACCTGTGCGCGTTACCTATTGACTCCACCGAAGGAGTAGCTAACCCCATTGGCTTATAATTTACCATGTTTGAATAATGATTATTACTTTTATATACCATATATATGACATTGTTACTTTTACGTATTATCAATTGAAAGACTAGGTCCTTTCAAGGCGGGCGGCATGTTTGTAATCGCATTATAAATTCTTACTTATTTTATGTTTTTATTAGCCATTACTGTATTTCCAGCAATTATTTCTAAAGGTGCTCTATTAGTTTATTGCCATATTTACATTTCTGGAGATTATATATTTCTTCGAGTTATGAGCTTATTGTCTACAAACGTGTAAATTCCAGAAATGTTCACAATAGACAGGGATTAAGGGAAATTTCAGCAATTATCCATCTGCGATGATGTCTTGCTGCAAGTTCCGCTACCTTAATTTACATAAGGTTTTTTTTTCTCTACCTAGACCTCTGGGTCTAGGGTTACCACCCGCGCTAGTAAAGGTGTTCCCTGCGCCCCTCGGCGAAATGCGCATGTCGCCACCCGTCGCCCCCACTTAGTTTGTAGTTTTCTTTAATTGTAAATATTTTGAGTTGACAGAGTTTCATTTTATCACTCAAAGTGCTCAGTTGCACAGAGATTGTATATATTTGTAAATTGTTGGAGTGTGTGTGAATAGACGAGTTAAACTCAACTTCGTTGTTTAATTTACCACAAAACGAAAATTACGGACGGATCCTTAAGAACCAGGAGGAAATCACGTACGCCCAAACACCAGGTATCAGCTTAATATGCATATTTAACAATAGAATCGAAGAAACCGGTACAAATGGCACTAAAGCCATATAACAATCTATTGAGAGAGGGAAATATAAATCAACAAAATACACGGGAGGTTTTGGTAAAATTTATCAAAAATATTGAATTTCGCTGGAAAACAAGCAATAGAGACAGACTTAGGTTCCAGTCGAACAATAAGCGATGGTTAGAGTCGGAAATAGAATTTTCTGAAAGAGGGATTGCTAGTGGGACGCCACAGCCTTCATCAACCGGACGGCCAAAGAAAAATTTTGAAGATTGCTGTACAAGAACCAAACAAAAAAAGGTACAACAATTGGCGTCTTCTTCAAGCGTGGAAACACTCCCATTTGCGGTCCAGACGAGACTAAGAAAAGCCGGAAAACGTGCAGCAGCTTCAATAGTGCAGCAAGTTACACTGCCAACTTCTCCAGGGCGCGCTCAAAAATACAAAAAAGCTTTTGAATCAGCTGGGAAACAAAGACCCAAACACCTTATACCGGACGAAGCATTGGCCTTAATAATAAATAGTAAATCCAGCAAATCGACGTATCTGGCATATAGAATGGCTGCTAAGGGTTGCAATGCAAATATACCGGGTGACCCAGCGATCTGTAAAAGCCCCATAAATTATTTGCTATTTGAGATATCGACTTCTAGTTTTCTTGAACTGGTACCCACACTTATTCTATATATTTTAAAAATATGTATGTTTTTGTACAGGGTGTCCCAATATACATAACAGAACAAAGTTATGTTTTTTTAAATGGAACACCCTATATTTTATACTTTACTTTCAACCCTCTTGAGAAGCTGATAAAACTAGTATAAGAAAGTATGGGTCTATTATGGACGGTCGGTTAGTTATGGGCAAATTTGTGGCAAAAACAAGGACACATTGAAAAAATTGCAGAAGCGCTCCTAGCAAAGCTAGCGTCATTTTTTATGCACTAAAAAATTTTCCACATCATGAAGAATAATAAAAATCGGCTTTGGTTTTTTTTTGTTCATACTGCTATACAGGGTGTCAATATACGCAAAACTTTGGATAACTATTTTTTTCAAATGGAACACCCTATATATCTTGCCACCAATGCATGGAATTTTTAATAAGCTTTCCAATGATGTACAATTTGTATAATAAAATATTAACGATTCTTGAGATTTATCCATAAAAACATTTTTCTTTTGTCACCTCCTGATCATTTTTGGATTTTCAGCCAAAACTACGCATTTTCTGAAAAAACAATAAGAGACCAAAGTTGCAAAGCGGAAAATTTTCGATCGACATAGGCCTTTCGACTTTTCTAATAATGCGTGCATTGCCCGCCAGAGTGCGCAAAATCGTGACCGTATATGCATTTTAGCGTTTATCTCAAATTTTTTGTTAATTAATTGCACTATACTTTATTTTCCACGTCCTCTAGCAGAAAAACGGGTAATTTGAGAATTATTCAAATGACCTACATCGATTGAAAATATTCCGCTCTACAACTCTTAAAAGAAGCAATTTTTGCCCAAAATGCATAGTTTTCGCTAAAAATACAAAAAACCATTGAAAAACGCAAAAATTGATACAAACATTTTCAATTTGCATTTTAAGGGAAAACTATGCATTTTTGGCAAAAATTGCTTCTATTAAGAGTTGTAGAGCGGAACATTTTCAATCGATATGGGCTATTTTAATTTCTTTATAAATTCCAGTTTTTTCCGCTAGAGGATGCGGAAAATAAAGTAGTGCAATTTGTTAATAAAAAATTTGAATAGAAAACGCTAAAATGCATATACGGTCACGATTTTGCGCGCTCTGGCGGGCAATGCACAAATTATCTTAAAAGTTGAAAGACCCACATCGATCGAAAATGTTTCGCTCTACAACTTTGGTCTCTTATAATTTTTCCTGAAAATGCTTAGTTTTGGCTGAAATTCCAAAAATCAGCGGAAGGTGGCAAAAAAAAAATGTTTTTATTGACAAATCTCAAGAGTCCTTAATATTTCATTATACAAATTGTATATCATTGGAAAGCTTATCAAAAATGCCATGCGTTGGTGGCAACTTATATAGGGTGTTCTATTTGAAAAAAAATTGTTATCCATTGTTTTGCGTACGTTGACACCCTGTATATCACTATGAATAAAAGAGAACCAAAGCCGATGTGTATTATTCTTTATGATGTGGGAAATTTTCTAGTGTATAAATAATGATGCTATCTTTGCTAGGAACGCTTCTGCAATGTTTTCAATGTGTACATGTTTTTACCACAAATTTGTCCATAACTAACCAACCGTCCATAATAGACCCATACTATCTTATACTATTTTTATCAGCTTCTCAAGAGGGTTAAAAACAAAGTATAAAATATAGGGTGTTCCATTTAAAAAAACATAACTTTGTTCTGTTATGTATATTGGGACACCCTGTACAAAAACATACATATTTTTAAAATATGTAGAACAAGTGTGGGTACCAGTTTAAGAAAACTAGAAGTCGATATCTCAAATAGCAAACAAGTTATGGGACTTTTACAGATCCCTGGGTCACCCTGTATATCCTTCCTGGAATAAAATATCATCAGCGAAGGAAAAATGCTACCCCGCTCCTGGTGCTGTAAAAATATCCAAGACAGTAGCTGAAATAAGTTTACAGGATCTTCTCCATTTAACCACTGAAAGATTGTGCAAATTACAAGAGGAAGTATTAAATTCCATTTCCAGTACGCGGCTGACTCATGTTTGCAAATGGGGCGTAGATGGTAGTTCGGGACAGAGCAATTACAAACAACTGACATCTGCAGGTGCTAATGATTCGTCGATATTTATTATTTCCCTTGTTCAGTTACAATTATACGACAATGAAAATGAAGCAGTAATTGTATGGCAAAATCCGGTTCCTTCCTCCACAAGATTTTGCAGACCTATAAAGTTTCTTTTCGCAAAAGAAACCAGTGAATTGACGAAGAGAGAAACAGAGGCCATTCAACAACAAATTAATGGTTTGAACGATTACGTATACCAAGGACAAACTATGTTTAACAATGGTGGATGGAAAAGTATGTAACAGCCTAACTGAGACGACATCAACGCTAAGTTGTTACATTTGCAAGGCAACACCATTGCAAATGAACGACTTAAAGAATGCAACCCAAAAATTGGCGAGAGTTGAAAATTACGGTTTTGGACTATCGAGCCTCTATTCGTGGATACGGTTCTTTGAGTATTGTTTACACGTGGGCTAGAGATTAGGCATAAAGAGTTGGCAAGCAAGGGGAGAAAACAAGAAGAAAATGGAGTTACGGAAATCAGAGATTGTGTCTTAGGAAGGAACTGGGTATATTGGTCGATCAACCGAAACCTGGTCATGGTTCTACCAATACAGGTAATACGGCACGAGTCTTTTTCCGAAACTCGAAGAAGTCTGCCGAGATAACTGGGGTGGACGAACATTTGATAAAAGGTTCCACATAATCTTGCAAACAATTTCGTGTGGGTATGAAGTTAGATGCGACAAATTTAAAAAATATGCCATGGAAACTGCGGAAATATTTATTGAAAAATATCCGTGGTATTATATGCCAACCTGTGTGCACAAGGTGTTGCTGCATGGCGTGGAGATAATAAAATATGCAATATTGCCAATTGGGCAACTCGGCAAGGAAGCCCAAGAAGCGAAGAATAAAGACTTTAAATTTGTGCGGGAACACAGAAGCAGAAAAGACTCAGCGGAACATACGAATGAAGATTTGTTTAGTTATTTTTTATTATCTTCTGATCCCATCATTTCGCAGTTATCAAAAAAATCTATAAACAAAAAAATAATACTTGATGCTGAGTCTTTGTTAAAATCTCCCGATGTACTCCCATATATTGTTGACTCATCTTCAGAAAGTGAAAGTGATTAGTTTAGATTTATTTTTTATGTATATATGTTATTGTAAAGTTAACTATTAATTATTGATTAAGTTTTAGTTTAAATGTTTTTGCGATCCATCTAATCTTATTTATTCTTGGTTACTGTTTAGTTGGTTAAAAAAAATGTTTTTGTAAAGTTAGTTTTATAATTAATGTTGAACATTTTAGGGGTGGATCTTAACAATTCTTTCCTTCCCTTATATTAAGAAAGAGATGCATTTATTGGTATTTATATGATATTATTATAAATGATATTGTAAAGGTATTTGTCTAATGTTTTTGCAACGATATTTTATCTACCAATTCGCTTTTGACCTTGACAAATATAGTTAAAATTCATTTGAGCATATATATATATATTGTGTTTTACTTTTTATCACAATACAAATTTTAAGTCCCAAACAAAATTTTATTAGCGCTCATGATTAATTCGCGCTACGATCGCATTCTAGACCACTGTGCGTTGGGTTGAATGACCCGTCAAGGAGATGAAATACCTGTCTGTCAAATGACCGTTCAAGGCTATGTCCCTCTGGAAGTAAAAATATTTCGATTTTTTAAATAAACTTTTTGTTTAATGATGGAGTTAATTAAATTTTAATAAAAATGTTGGGTTGAATGACCGGTCAAGGAGATGAAATACCAGTCTAAATGACCCTTCAAGGCTATCAACCTTTCAAGCAGCTGTGCTGCTCCCTTTTGGAAGCAAACATTTAATTTTTAAATCAACTTAAAAAAATGGATGCTGATATAAATGAAAATATTTATAGATGAAGCAAACTCTTGATTATAAAACATGGCGTGCGATGCATTCGCTACACTTAAAAGAAAATATGATTACGAGTTAATTGAAGATGAAGGTAAGTTTAAAATTTAAAATTGAATAATATCACTTAGTGTTAACTTTTAATAGAATATAAATCGAATTGTGATGGTGGAAGATGTCCAGTCTGTCGAATAAATACGGTAAAATATGCAATGAATTGCACAAATTGTTTGATAAATTTAACGTCTTGTTCCATTTGCCGAATGGATAAAATTTTCGTGCATCGTATTTATTTACCTACATATGAAAACAATGAAGAAGATAATTCCAATCCAACTAAAAGAAAAAAGATCGAAAAATCTACGCCAGTGATGACAGTTCTAACACCAGTTAAAGTTATACCTGAAAGTTTAAGAATATCACTTGAAGAAGAGCTCATAGTTACCCGTAATGAAGGTATTTTTTTTTTTTCGATAATAAAGTAATTTAAAATAAATCTGAAGGATAAAGGAGGGGATTAGAAATCTTATATAAGTAGGTAATATAAACATGAGAATAGTTAGTTCAAGATGGTTAAACTGCAAGTTGGTGCACTTCATAATTCAAAATATTATAAAGTTAGTGAATATTTTCATGATGTCGGGGAAAGTGTGTATATGCATATGGTGAATAAATATAAAGACGCTATTTACCCAAACATAGATGTATCTATAGTTTTCACTGATGATACTGACTTATTGTTATACCTCATACAGGGTGTCCAGCGATTTAAAAAAAAAAAATTCCCGTACATTTCCCGTATATCAAAATTTCCCATTCCGCCCAATTTTACTTTGTAGATACAACATAATTATCCAAAAACAAGGATATACAAGAAATAAACAATTAAATTGTTTGTTATTAATATTAAATCAGTTTTGGTGATTTTAATCAGTCTTCAAGTAACATCTACTACTAAGTAACAAGTCAAACGATGACAAATACTATATGACACATAAACTATTAACGTAAAATCTCTTTGTCGTACAAAACTCGGTACGAATCAACAAATAATCTCTTTGTCGTACAAAACTAGGAACACAAGCCGTTCAATCACACTAGTCGCAGCTTATAAAAATTTCGTCGAATTATTGTTTTCTTTCGATGGTTCTCTTCTGGGTGATTTCAGCAAGCAGTTGCTCCCGATCGTTGTCCAGCTCTGCTTTTCGTAGTTCCAGCAACCTCGACGCCTTCTTCTCCTCCTTCTGTCTTTCCTGAGCTTGCAGTTCCTTTTCTTTTTCTTTTCGCTGATCCTCCACAGCCTCCTGGTACTTCTGATAGGCGTTCCTCACAGCATTGTAACGAAATTATTTCGTTACTTCTATAATCAAACTTATTAATAGCAATTTTAAACTATCACCCTAGGCAACCGAATGAACTATCCGACCTTTACTTTTAAAGTTGGAGTGGGGGCGCGTGAAGATGAAGAGGAGGAATAATTAGGACGACGGGCGTGACCCGCTCTCTCTTCTTGGGTGCTGGTTCTAGGGTGTAGAGCACGCAGCACGTTGGTGTTGGCCCGGTGTCGTTTTGTCCTGTTGGTTTTGGTATGGTATGTAGAGTAATTGTAATTATCTAATTAGGTGATCGGTCGCGTATTAGCCGTTTTTGAGTGTACATGGTTACAATTTCGCCGAGAAGGTAATTTGAGGCGTAGATTGCAGTCGGCCATTTGGGATTGTATCCCGCGAGGTTATTTTTTTGAGTGTTGATAACGGGCGGTCATTATAGGGAGCGGATGCAAGAGCATCCACTCAGTATTTAGGCGGTGTCGGGTGGCGAATTCGGCCTGCGTTGAGGCAATTTGGCGTAGTGCAACCAGACGCATTTTTTTGGGGGCCGCTCGGAAATTGGTGTAACCACGCGGTGTGCACAGGTTTTTTATGAGGTCGGCGGCTGCAATCCGCGTAGTACGGTGAGGCATACGCGTACCGAGGCATAGATCGTGTTAGATTAGATAATTACAATTACGCCATTCGTGTAATTAACTTCATTGTTTTGCTAACGAGTCATATTTTTTTGGTCTGTCTTTTTCTTTCTTTACTTTCCTATTGCGTGAGCTCCCTTCCGGATATTTTTTTTTGCATTTGAATTGTATAACCAGTCAATTACTTGAAACTTTGTTAAATTTTACTTGAATCTTGAATTTTGAAATCGTTACCACTCTTGGTCACACTATTATCACAGAGGGCTGAAATATTACTGTTTGCATGTAACTCTTGCTGGACCCGGGAAGAGGCTAAGAAGAACTGGCCACCGAGGGAATAGGACCGAGGGGAAGCCAAGCTACAGAGGGCACGTCCCACCGCAGCAGCCCCGTCAATACCAACACACGACTGGAGGCGTAGGAAGCGGAGCAAGACATGCAGCTGGACGGCCTTACCACCAACCCCGTACCCGGTCCGCCAGTAGCCAGCCAGGGCCAGACAAGGGCGCAAAGACAATAGCTTGCCATTTATAAGTGTGCTAAGTATTCGCTTTTTTCTTTTCATTAAATTGATTGTGTTAATTACCAATTTACTGTACTTCTTTTCCCTCGCCTCAAAAGCAAATATCCTTAAGCAGCCACTGTTCTTTGTTTCTTTGTGTAAGTTTTTCTGCCGTTCTCTTACGGTTGGCGCCCATAATCGACTATCAACGAACCACGCCCGCCGAAACAATCTGAGCAGCTGATCCCACCAAATTGTGAACAAAAAGTGTTACACAAAATGGCGCCCAACGTATGGGGCGAATTGAATTTTAGTAAACTGCTCGTTGGTTCGGTGGCTCTGCTGCATGGTATATGCTCTTGATTGTGAGATTTTCTGGTTAGTTTCTGATTAATACCGTCAATTTTTTACATTACCAAACCAACTAACTTAAGTGTGAAGTGTGTTTTTGTCGTCAGGTTAACATTGACTGTCGATATTTGTTTTACGTGATTTGTTACGGTTTTTACTCGTTTATACTCAAAATTTTAAAATGCGTTTGGAACCGAATTATTTGAGGTCGCATGAACTTGCTTACGAACTATCGTTACGTGGAATCGATTTTTCAAAGGCTTCGGCCGATGAAAGACGTAAACTTTTAAGGGGTGCAATAGCCCGAGAGGATAAAGACCGTAGTTTCTCGGCATTCACAAACACAAATTCATTTCAGCTCGATAGCGAGGAAGTTCAAGTGACTATTAATGGGTTGAAAATATCAGTCGCAGAGTTCGGTAACGTCATGGGTTCAGTTGAGTATAAACGAATGGAAACAAGACTTAAGCACTTGGCAAACCGTTTGAATTTTATGTCACCTACTACACCGGAAGAGACTGTATTGTTAGAACGTCTTTCGTCCGAAGCTCTCCTGTTAGAGAGTGATTTTGTTAGTAAAACCGAGCCATCGGACACGTTTAGTCCACAAACGTCATCCACTCTCTCGAGGTGTTCCTTCAGAATTTTTTCCTGCAGTTTACCAACCCGTTTATAAATGGAACATCACATTTCCCGGAAAAGATCTTGACTTATTTACTTTTCTAGAGCAAGTTGAACGATTAAGGCTTTCAAGACGACTGTCGAAGGCGCAGCTGTTCGGTTCCGCAGGGGATTTATTTACTGGAGAGGTCCAAACCTGGTTTTATCGAAATCTGTCACGAGTTCACAGCTGGGATGAACTAGTTACCCTATTGAAGGAACGATTCCTGCCTAGTGATAACGATGCGGAGGTTTGGATAGAAATTAATGCTAAGACTCAATGTGCGTCGGAGAACGTAAGTGTCTTTATTGCTTGTTTAGAGAATATGTTCTCGAGATTGTCAGTTCAACCTAGCGAGAAGGTAATAGTAGGGCACATTCGTAAGCGATTGTTGCCATTTTTTGTGAGTCAAACGGCTCAAAAGGATTTTAATACCGTTGTTGAGTTGGACGACTTATGTTCTCAATTGGAAGAGTCTAGACGTATCACTGACCGTTATAAACCCCCCTGCGTTGGGAAGAATGTTTCTTGCATATCGTGTCAAACTGTACCATCAGCTAAAACTGTCTCTTCTTTAGGCGTTACTTCGAGGATTGTTTGCTGGAATTGTCAACGTCCTGGTCACCGGCATAGGGACTGTCGGTCGAAAAGGAGCCGATTCTGTTACGGTTGTGGAACAAAGGAGGTGGTAATAGCATCGTGCCCACGGTGCTCAAAAAACGAGGCAAGGGATGGTCGAGGCAGGGACAACGAACCACCCACCTCAGGTCCGTCCCATTAGAATTTTGGAAGCCAACCCGAGCTGAGTGGAATTCTTGGTTGGAGAGAGTAAGAACATTCTTTATCACTTCTACTCGCAAGATTATTGCGCCTGTTTTTGTTTCACAACCGAATGATGATCGTCCTTATATAAACCTGTCAATATTAGGCCATACTTTTCCCGCTCTGTTAGACTCAGGCGCCAATCATTCCATTATTGGTGCTTCTGGAGTTAGTCTGTTAGATAAGTTTAACATACCTATTCACCCGAATAGTAATCTCGTTGTGACTACCGCTGATGGTTCAGTGCAGAATGTGCTCGGTTCTTTTGATATTCCGGTGTGTGTGAACGGCACATGCAAATTTGCAAATTTTCTTGTGATTCCCTCGGTTAAGCATCCTTTTATTTTAGGTATAGACTTTTGTAAACAATTTCAATTGTCAGTTCGTTTTAGTAGTTCCACTTGGGATAGTGGCGTAGAGGTAGTCAATGTTATTCAGAATAAGTCAAAGCTGCATATCAAACAGCAATATGACCTGAACGGAGTAGTAAATTTGTTTAAAACACTATCGTCTGATAAGTTAGGTAGAACGAATCTTGTTTCTCATTTTATCAATACTGGTGATGCCCGACCTGTTAAGCAGAGACAATATCAGCTGTCTCCTGCGATGCAAACCCATTTGTACAAGGAAGTCGATAAAATGTTAGCATTAGGGGTAATTCAACCCTCTAATTCTCCATGGTGCAGTCCTATGTTGTTAGTAAAGAAGTCCTCAGGGGAATTGAGAGCCTGTTTTGATGGCCGTAAATTAAATGCATTGACTGTTAAGGATTCATACCCTCTTCCTTATAATGATTCAATTTTGAATAAATTAAGGGATTCCAAATATCTGTCCTCCATCGACTTGCGGCACGCTTTTTGGCAAATTCCATTGGAAAATTCCTCCCGTCCAAAAACGGCATTCTGTGTTCCAGGCCGAGGATTATTTGAATTCACGGTGATGCCCTTTGGGTTATCTAATTCTCCCCAAACTATGCAGAGATTCATGGATAACATCCTAGGTCCTACGTTAGAGCCATATGTTTTTGTTTACCTTGATGATATCATTGTTGCTACTCCCACGTTTGATTTACATGTGAAAACCCTTCAGGAAGTGTACTCTCGTCTTAAAAACGCGAATTTAACTGTTATCTTTGACAAATGCGAATTTTGCCTTCCGTCCTTGGTCATTTTTAGGTTTTGTTGTTGATGAGCAGGGTTTGAGGACTAACCCCGACAAAGTAGCCGCCATTGTAAATTTTCCGGTCCCTCAAACGGCGACACAGATCAAACGATTGATCGGTTTGATCTCGTGGTACCGTCGGTTTATTAAAGATTTCGCTGCCATTTCCACCCCCATTTTAGACCTCATTAAGGGCAAACGAAAATCTCAACCGATTGTTTGGAATGATAAAGCTGATCAGGCTTTTACTGAAATTAAGAACCGGCTCACCTCAGCACCCATTCTTGCGAGTCCCGATTTCGCTCAACCTTTTATAACTGATGCGTCGGACACTGGCTTAGGAGCTGTGTTGTATCAGGAAGTAGATGGTATCGAACATCCGATACCCTACGCTAGCAAAACATTAAGTAAAACTCAACGAAATTACTCGGTGACTGAGAAAGAGTGTTTAGGTGTTATATTTGGGATTGAGAAGTTTCGGCCATATGTCGAAGGGACAAAATTTAAAGTGATAACAGATCATTACTCCCTGTTATGGCTCAATAATTTAAAGGATCCGGCGGGTATATTGGCGCGATGGGCAGTCCGACTTAGCCAGTTCAATTTCGATTTAGAGCACCGAAAAGGTTCTCTAAATGTGGTGGCAGATGCTTTGTCGAGGGACATTTCCTTCCTCAAATCGAATGAGTTAATTCCCGATGCGAGGTACCTAAAAATGATAAGGCTTGTGTCCTCTACACCTGCTGAATATCCCCTATTCCGTGTCGAAAACAATTGTCTATATAAACATGTCGCGGTTAAACATGATGTTTTAACAAATGTATTTGTTTGGAAATTGGTCGTGCCTCGTCCTAATCGGGATAATGTTCTCCGTGAATTTCATGACAGCCCTTTAGTTGCACATTTGGGTGCAGCAAAGACCTTTGCGCGTATCTCCGAACATTATTACTGGCCGCGCTTAAGGCAAGAGGTTATGGAATATGTCAGAAAGTGTCGTGTTTGTGCTGCAAGCAAGAGTCCTACTCAGGCTCGTCCCGGATTCATGGGGTCCTATAAACACATTAATTTTCCTTTTCAATTAATATCGATCGATTTCCTTGGCCCTCTTCCTCGTTCTAAGTCCGGGAATCAGTACATTTTGGTGATAGTGGATTGGTTCACTAAATATGTTGTGTTACAACCTTTAGCTCGTGCTAGGACAAAAGCTGTTAGAAAGGTTCTGGAGAACCAGATTTTTCTTGTTTTTGGGGTGCCACAAATTATAATTTGCGACAATGGTAGCCAGTTTGTCAGTAAGGAGTTTAAGAAATTAGCTGAGGAGTACGGTGTTCAAAAGATTTGGTACAATGCTAAATATCATGCACAGGTCAATCCTTCGGAGCGGGTGAATCGTGTCATAGTGGCCGCGTTAAGCTCTTACATCCACGATAACCATCGTACTTGGGATGAAAATATTTTCAAAATCGCCCAGGCACTTCGCACCGCTAAACACGACGTTACGGGACTGGCTCCTGCATTTCTGAATTTTGGACGAAATATTCCCCTTTCTGGTGATTATTATGGCTCAGTCAACACCAATCGGGATAATATCCCACTAGTTTCTGACGAACGACGCTACCATGTACATTTGAAAAACTTACCCGAATTGTATGAAGATGTTCGCAATCGTTTGTTCCAAGCGTACAATCGTAATGCCAGACAGTACAACTTGAGAAAACGCGCACTCAAATTCTCAGCGGGTGATAAGGTTTGGAAGAAAAATTATGTGCTCTCGAACGCGGCATCTCATTTCTCGGCGAAGTTGGCCCCTAAATACATTCCCTGTACAGTGACTAAAGTTTGTTCCCCTCTTGTATATGAGCTGCGTAATGCAGATGGCATTAAGATAGGAAGATGGCATATTAAGGACCTAAAAGCTGACCTTTCGTCCGAAGAGGATGATTTAATTCCCGAGGAGGATGTTTAACCGTTTACTTATTGTGAAATATCAGGAAAGGGCAATTTTCGTTTAACTTTGGGTGGCCCTTACTTTTAGTTGCGACAGGCGGGGCAGCTAGACTTGAGGACACACGTCCTCAAGGAATAATTTTCGTTGTGTTTTGTCTTATCATCATCCGGAATCCTCTGATCTCGAATTATCGAGAGTTATGGTTTTGAAATACTTCCATTAGCAATCGTTTGTATTTTTCATCTGTAGGACACATCTTTGAATTACAGGCCAAGCACCGGATGAAGTTCAAAAACATATTCTGATGATGATACTTTATGTTGCTTCTGATATCAGCTCCCCGTTTTGACTTTGGTTTTTGTCATCGTCATTAGGAATCCTTTGATCTCGAGTGTTCGAGAAGGATGTTTTGGAAAACGCCCTATATTCTCGTTGTATTATAAACGAGGCCTGGACGAAATCCAAAACTATGTTCCGACAATGACAATTACTTATTACCGATTATGATTTTCCTCATACCGATTGGACATCCTTGGTGACAGGACAGCTGTTGTGTTTTACGACAGCCTTATCCGTCATTTCCCCGTTTTGAGGTGTGTAGGCGGCGGGGATTACGCTGTCTCATATCTCGAGGGTGGGAGTTTTCGCTTCGGGCTCGCTGGTTAGCTGTGGAGTTGCAACTGCCCAACGGCGCAGAATTACCAGCTAACAGCGACGGGGTTGCAACGGCCAGTAGGTCCGGAGTTGGGGGTTCCTTCCGTCGGGGGATGGAGCAGCCTTCTCTGCCGTCCTGCCCATCAGATTATATTTTTTTGTTGGTTCAGTCTATTCGTGGGCGGAATAGATTGCCTTTTTAGTTTTTTTGCTTGTGCTGCTTTTGCGCCAGATTAGCCCGCGCTTCTACCTTAAAAATAATTATTTTCACCTTATTACCGTTCACTTGGTTGTTCAACTTGCTTTCAATTCATTACCATTTAATTCTTAAAATTTTTCTAACGAGGGAAAGGTGGTGTGTAACGAAATTATTTCGTTACTTCTATAATCAAACTTATTAATAGCAATTTTAAACTATCACCCTAGGCAACCGAATGAACTATCCGACCTTTACTTTTAAAGTTAGAGTGGGGGCGCGTGAAGATGAAGAGGAGGAATAATTAGGACGACGGGCGTGACCCGCTCTCTCTTCTTGGGTGCTGGTTCTAGGGTGCAGAGCACGCAGTACGTTGGTGTTGGCTCGGTGTCGTTTTGTCCTGTTGGTTTTGGTATGGTATGTAGAGTAATTGTAATTATCTAATTAGGTGATCGGTCGCGTATTAGCCGTTTTTGAGTGTACATGGTTACAATTTCGCCGAGAAGGTAATTTGAGGCGTAGATTGCAGTCGGCCATTTGGGATTGTATCCCGCGTGGTTATTTTTTTGAGTGTTGATAACGGGCGGTCATTATAGGGAGCGGATGCAAGAGCATCCACTCAGTATTTAGGCGGTGTCGGGTGGCGAATTCGGCCTGCGTTGAGGCAATTTGGCGTAGTGCAACCAGACGCATTTTTTTGGGGGCCGCTCGGAAATTGGTGTAACCACGCGGTGTGCACAGGTTTTTTGTGAGGTCGGCGGCTGCAATCCGCGTAGTACGGTGAGGCATACGCGTACCGAGGCATAGATCGTGTTAGATTAGATAATTACAATTACGCCATTCGTGTAATTAACTTCATTGTTTTGCTAACGAGTCATATTTTTTTGGTCTGTCTTTTTCTTTCTTTACTTTCCTATTGCGTGAGCTCCCTTCCGGATATTTTTTTTTGCATTTGAATTGTATAACCAGTCAATTACTTGAAACTTTGTTAAATTTTACTTGAATCTTGAATTTTGAAATCGTTACCACTCTTGGTCACACTATTATCACAGAGGGCTGAAATATTACTGTTTGCATGTAACTCTTGCTGGACCCGGGAAGAGGCTAAGAAGAACTGGCCACCGAGGGAATAGGACCGAGGGGAAGCCAAGCTACAGAGGGCACGTCCCACCGCAGCAGCCCCGTCAATACCAACACACGACTGGAGGCGTAGGAAGCGGAGCAAGACATGCAGCTGGACGGCCTTACCACCAACCCCGTACCCGATCCGCCAGTAGCCAGCCAGGGCCAGACAAGGGCGCAAAGACAATAGCTTGCCATTTATAAGTGTGCTAAGTATTCGCTTTTTTCTTTTCATTAAATTGATTGTGTTAATTACCAATTTACTGTACTTCTTTTCCCTCGCCTCAAAAGCAAATACCATTAAGCAGCCACTGTTCTTTGTTTCTTTGTGTACGTTTTTCTGCCGTTCTCTTACGGTTGGCGCCCATAACCGACTATCAACGAACCACGCCCGCCGAAACAATCTGAGCAGCTGATCCCACCAAATTGTGAACAGAAAGTGTTACAGCATGGACCAGTTTTTTGGAGAACGGAACGGCTGACACTTCACCCAGGCTGGAAACGTAGTCATAAATTTGACGTTGTGCGATGAGCGACTGGTTCCGCTAATTTTCTACAATGCAATCCTTGTTGATCGAAAATCTTCGTTCCACGGAGGCATTCCCATGGGATAAAATCAATGCCAGCTCAATAAATGATCGCAAAGTAGAGAAACCAGTCTTTGAGTCTGTGATTTTGCTCCAGAAACCGTCCAAACGCTCGTCTCGGCTGAAATCGCGTGCAGCTTCTTTAAGTTCAGCTGACTTTAAAAGGACCAATCGTTTTAGCAGCAGTTGCGCCAACGAATTAAAGCATAAGAGGGAAATATTACATCTAGTATATGAAGCTTATTTAAATAATCCTAGTGACGATATGCGATTATTACGTGCGAGTTTCAAATAATACAAATAAGCTACTGACAACGAGTATTACGGCGGATGATTTTAATATAAAATTTTCAAAAAATATAGAAAACATAGTTGCGAACATTCCTAAAACTAATTTAAAACGCGTCACCTTACTATCAACACCGCAAAGTTCAGAATATTTCGAATTTTGCGAGGTCTCATGTTCAGAGATTAAAGAGATACTAGACTCAATAAATAATAAAAAAACACAGCACATATATGGTCTCTCACCATTAATTATAAAATCAGTGGGGGACATAATCATTTTGCCACTCACAATATTGATCAATGAGTGCATTAGAGAGAACATGTTTCCAGATGCACTTAAGATATCGAAATGTATACCGATATTTAAGAAGGGAGATCCTAATGACCCAAAGGATTATAGACCAATATCTATTATACCAGTTGTAGCTAAGATATTGGAAATAGTACTGTACAAACAAATACTACATCATTTGGAGACCAATCATTTGCTCTCCGACAATCAGTTTGGATTTAGACACGGAAAGAATACTGTGCAAGCGATAGTAAAATTAGTTGATGATGTCTTAAGTGGTCTGGAAACTAAGTCCTATACGCTGACAAGCTTCGTAGATTTGTCGAAGGCGTTCGACTGCATTTCTCATGAAATACTCATTGAAAAACTCTATTATTATAACTTCTTACCAACGAGCTGCAGAATGATTATGTCCTACTTATCTGGACGAAAACAGGTGACCTATTATGATACACATAAGTCAACAGAAATACCTCTAACATGTGGAATTCCACAAGGGTCTCAACTGGGACCATTACTGTTTGTTTTGTATGTGAATGATTTTTCTTATGCAT